>CM046293.1:44253632-44821566 GCA_025267735.1 Mactra quadrangularis
CTGAAAAACGTGATTAAACACCAAACCCACCACGTTCAGGTACCGAGAAAACCCGTGCAAATTTTGCGACACCTGGATGAGGGGCGACTTTGGGGCCCTGTAGCCACTGCGCATCTCACTGCGCAGGTATGATTTTTGTGCAAATGGGTTGCTAACTACGTAGGGCATCGGGAAAATGTGTTTAAACAAGTGACTAACTACATTAAGGTAGCAAAAAACGCGTGCAAACCTTGCGACACCAGGATGAGGCGGCCATTTTGGCTGTTCTATAGCCCTATATAGCCATATTGCACGGTATACTTTGCGGCTCTGTTGCCATGGCGCAACTCGGTGTGCGACTGTGATTTTTTGCAGTTAGGTTGCTAACCATCTAGGGCACCTGAAAAACGTGTTTAAACACCAAACCCACCACGTTCAGGTACCGAGAAAACCCGTGCAAATTTTGCGACAACAGGATGAGGAGCGACTTTGGGGCCCTGTTGCCACTGCGCATCTCACTGCGCAGGTATGATTTTTGTGCAAATGGGTTGCTAACTACGTAGGGCATCGGGAAAATGTGTTTAAACAAGTGACTACTTACATTAAGGTAGCAAAAAACGCTTGCAAACCTTGCGACACCAGGATGAGGCGGCCATTTTTGCTGTTCTATAGCCCTATATAGCCATATTGCACGGTATACTTTGCGGCTCTGTTGCCATGGCGCAACTCGGTGTGCGACTGTGATTTTTTGCAGTTAAGTTGATAACCATCTAGGGCACCTGAAAAACGTGTTTAAACACCAAACCCACCACGTTCAGGTACCGAGAAAACCCGTGCAAATTTTGCGACACCAGGATGAGGGGCGACTTTGGGGCCCTGTAGCCACTGCGCATCTCACTGCGCAGATATGATTTTTGTGCAAATGGGTTGCTAACTACGTAGGGCATTGGGAAAATGTGTTTAATCAAGTGACTTACTACATTAAGGTAGCAAAAACGCGTGCAAACCTTGCGACACCAGGATGAGGCGGCCATTTTTGCTGTTCTATAGCCCTATATAGCCATATTGCACGGTATACTTTGCGGATCTGTTGCCATGGCGCAGCTCGGTGTGCGACTGTGATTTTTTGCAGTTACTTTGCTAACCATCTAGCCACCTGAAAAAACGTGTTTAAACACCAAACCCACCACGTTCAGGTACCGAGAAAACCCGTGCAAATTTTGCGACACCAGGATGAGGGGCGACTTTGGGGCCCTGTAGCCACTGCGCATCTCACTGCGCAGGTATGATTTTTGTGCAAATGGGTTGCTAACTACGTAGGGCATCGGGAAAATGTGTTTAAACAAGTTACTAAGTACATTAAGGTAGCAAAAAACGCGTGCAAACCTAGCGAGATCTGGATGAGGCGGCCATTTTTGCTGTTTTATAGCCCTATATAGCCATATTGCACGGTATACTTTGCGGCTCTGTTACCATGGCGCAACTCGGTGTGCGACTGTGATTTTTTGCAGTTAGGTTGCTTACCATCTAGGGCACCTGAAAAACGTGTTTAAACATTAAACCCACCACGTTCAGGTACCGAGAAAACCCGTGCAAATTTTGCGACACCAGGATGAGGGGCAACTTTGGGGCCCTGTAGCCACTGCGCATCTCACTGCGCAGGTATGATTTTTGTGCCAATGGGTTGCTAACTACGTGGGGCATCGGGAAAATGTGTTTATACAAGTGACTAACTACATTAAGGTAGCAAAAAACGCGTGCAAACCTTGCAACACCAGGATGAGGCCGCCATTTTTGCTGTTCTATAGCCCTATATAGCCATATTGCACGGTATACTTTGCGGCTCTGTTGCCATGGCGCAACTCGGTGTGCGACTGTGATTTTTTGCAGTTAGGTTGCTAACCATCTAGGGCACCTGAAAAACGTGTTTAAACACCAAACCCACCACGTTCAGGTACCGAGAAAACCCGTGCAAATTTTACGACACCAGGATGAGGGGCGACTTTGGGGCCCTGTAGCCACTGCGCATCTCACTGCGCAGGTATGATTTTTGTGCAAATGGGTTGCTAACTACGTAGGGCATCGGGAAAATGTGTTTAAACAAGTGACTAACTACATTAAGGTAGCAAAAAACGCGTGCAAACCTTGCGACACCAGGATGAGGCGGCCATTTTTGCTGTTCTATAACTGCAACAGATAGAATTAGTTCAAAGACAATGATTAATCAATGGCATTTGTTACAATATTTTTTTCAAATTAAGCATGTTATCACGAGCTACATATTTAATGATTTACCTTATTTTGATATTTTTGCCAAATAATGAACAAACATATTATTGAAAGAGCATGGTATTATGTATAAAGGTAGTATGTAAAGGTTTGTGGTGGTATGTGGCAGTGTGTGCTAACTCGTCAATTCTGGCCTAGCTCCTAAGAATTTACTTTCACTATATCTCGGACAATATGTTTGGAATCAGTCTAACGTAATAATTTAAACGCAACATTAGCAGTTGAGACTTCAAATAAAGCAACTGTAAATATTTAAAACCTCAAATATGCAATTAATTCTCCAAAGTTTCTATTATTACGAAATTTAACCCTGGCCAGTTCGGCACTACGTCTCGAAAACTAACGTATACAATCATAGTACTGTAACTTCCAACTCTTACACTAGAACCTTCCAAAAATCAAGTGCGCATGCTCGAGGCGAACGATTCCGAACTTGGCCGACCAAGAAAAGAAATGCTATTTATAAGAGTTTTTTTCCGTTCCAAAAAAAGTGTGCAGTATTAACTTAAATTTGCTTATTTTACTTAGTTTTACACAGATATGGTTCCTGGTTTACTATAATTCCCATTGTTATTAATCTAACATAAGGATAGATTTATATAAGGATTTTGTAAATAATGTTATTACTTATGTTGATCTAAATGGTTTTGTTTCATAAAGACGAAAGATATCTATAGTCGAAAGAGACTTAAATGAGATTCAAATTTTAGAAACATAATTAGTAATATAATAATGTTTAAATGTTTTAACATATCTGTTAACAGTACTTTGTTTCTTCTTTGGTCATCAAAAAGTTGGAAAATCACGAACGGTAACTCTGGTTGAAGAAAAAGAAAACCCAGTTTAGTCAAAGTACAATGTATTTTTATTGGATTTTATCTTCTATAGGGTGAGATTGTGCTATCATTTGGTGGATTTTGTCTATATTTATTATGTTTTATTGATATAGACTGGTTTTTTATTGAATTATTGTTTCTTTTTATATAAATAGCCATTTTGACTTTTTGTCATCAGTTTTCGCGATGTTGCCTCAAATTGTGACTTTGGATTGGGTTATGCCTATAAGTTTGAATTGACCTCATTTATTTCTAGTTTAGGATGGTTTGAACACTGATAAGCAGTAAAACCAGAAAGTGGAAAACAAACTAGAAATCCATCTTCAAAAGCTTATGTTTATATCATATGACATATGGTCTAGTGATCATATCCACAGGTGCCCATCTCATTACAAAACTCCAATTAATTGTTTATTTTTACTTAAACATGCTCCAATCATGATAAAAACATCAAATACAAAAGTTCCAGCCAAAAGCCAAAATTTTGTTTTGTAAAAAAAATATTTTTATTTAACAAATGTTTGGCTTTCCTACGCGACGGACACCTCATATCCAGTGGAAATGAACTATGAACTATGAGGACAGAGAGGAATTGAGGATTATCGCCTGGACATGGGAAATATTTGGACTTAGAGATGTTGGGAACTATGCAGTATTGGGTCCCAGTTTCAATCTAGAGCGCGCCATTGCGCCATTGGCCCCTTTTGAACGCAAATGGCGCAATATCAATCGTCTGTTGGGCCCGTCGGGCGCACTCGCCGAAAATATGGCTATATTGCGAATGTGACAATTTTTCGTTTATTCTAAGCTATTTAGTTTTGTTACATCCATTTAGCTAAATTAAACGGGTGCCTCAGTTTTCGAATTTAGCCACCGAACCGAAAACCGAGTCCGTCTTAAACGCCGACGGTTCGGTAAAAAGATACGGATCACAAGACCGTATGTATGGTAGAAATTTCAATAGCAATATTAATAAAAATGGAAATGAACATAAAAATTGCAGTTACAAGCAATTTACTCCCATATTTGATAATTATGCCGTATTCTCTGTGATTCGTGATTTACACAACGGCGCCGACGTCGAGCATTTATTTGGACGCAAAAAATCCAGCCGAGAGTCCGCGATACGCATTACATTTTAAGCCACACTTTTAACAATCATTGACAATAAGGCTTATGTGTACAACAAACCTATGTTCAATTAATAGGCGTCCTCTACAAAATCAATAGTGCTACATATATGACGGCTCGATATAATTGATTACGTAATCAAATGTTTGCAATAAACAAACACGTGACAAACTGTGATGTACATTGATTGAGGTATATAAAACTTTCTCTTATGTTTGCCGATAAGCTGATAATTGTAATGAATTATTACCGTGTTGTGTGGCAGTTTAAATGGACATACTTAGTTGATTTTTAAAGACAAATTAAGATGAGAATAACAGTAATCTCCGATTTAATAATGAACTAATTCGTTAAATTCCACTAGAAACATACAACTTTGTCATAATTTTACAACAAATAAAGTTATTTGTATTTTAATTATTCATAATATGGTATTTCATTTTGTAAAAATAAAATTCCTACAATCATTAGTTTGTTATGTCATACATTTTCGCGACCCACGCTATCGCAATTTTAATTGAAATGTTTTTAAATCTACGTTAGTTATTTGAAAACCATTTAAATTTGCTAATAAGTTTTCTTTATTTAGCAAAAAGTTAGGGGAAATTCCTCAATCTTTTCCGAATTCCAGAATAACCACTGGTTGGTTCAACTAAATTGAAATTGTGAAAAATGGAAGAGAAATCGTCGCTGTGTTTCAGACAAAAAATCAATAATAAGCATACACTACCAAATTAATATTTACAAAAAGTACGATAAAAGAACCAATTTAATGAAAAATTAATTATAAGTGCTGTGCATACAGTTTATTGGTGATGCATGGAAAACATAGCAACATTCAAATATGGCGTGCCTTGCTTAATTTGTCAAAATGAAACACTTAGTAACAGAAATTAACAATTAAAAGGGTAATACTTTGATATTATATTAATGGCCCTCGTTCCTCACCTTGAGCCCTCTATTTTGAAGTCCATGGGCCCCCTCTCGGACCATTCTAGATTGAACACTGTTGGGATCAGAAAAAGAATTATTTAGAGTGTATTTGTAACCTAATTTGTCCTCGCCTTGTATTTAATTGGTGCGGCCCTGTTAGTTTATGGGTTTGGCTCTATTCGTCTACTAGACTGGATGTGATTGTTGCCAGCTAATGGTGGACAGCACACATTGAGTTGGATTTTAGGAGTGCAATCATACTTAATCTCATGTGGTATCCTTTCTTTCTTTTGTGATGTATTGTCGCTTTTAGTTTATTTTTCATATCAACACAGTCCAGAATACGTTTGCGATTCTGAAAATCTTGCAAACTTACCTTTTTTCATTTTTCATCTGATTTCTTTCAAATTGTCAATAAATGTAGATCTACATATGGGCATAACACCCGCAAACTTTCATTAAGATATTTTTTACTATAAGTATGGTTTATTTTAAGCCAAAAATCAAAATTCCCTCTCCCATGGGAATTTCGTGAGAGAAAATGGGAATTTTCTCCAATTTACAAATATGGGAGAAAATCCCGTTTTTAAAATTCATTTAAACAAACATTTAAGGAGAATTGGATAGATCTATTAGTACATAACATTATTCCAAAGAAAAAAAGCATACTTTTTCACTTATGGTGGACACACCGGTTCTCAAACCTCTAAGGACTCAATGAGCCATTTCTAATTAATCATTTTAATGCAACAATTTTTTTTAGAAAAATACATTAAAAACACACCTTTTAACTTATATTCCACTTTTCTATCATATGTTTGTTGATATTTTATATTTACAACATATCCAAATTCTTCCAGAAAAAACACGACCTTTTTCTGAAAACTGTCATGGCGGCTAACAATAGATGACCTAATTTCGAATTTTAACCGAACTTGGCTATTTGTGAGGTTATAATTAGCTGTCATATGACTTTATGAGCAGAAGACAGGAATGGCTACCTGCCATGTGCTTGTTTTGCAATTACATACTTTTAAACAATTTTTAATGGATTGTACTGACATTGCAGAAAAGGGTAATAAGGATTTACTGAAAAATATTCACCATCACAAAATATTCATTCTAAAAACCTGTTTCTTGCGCATTATTCTCGTTTGACAGTTGTAGTTGTGTCGATTGTTTACTTAACATCTGTGCACACGAATTGATGACGTCATACGCAATAATATAGCAAAGTAAACAACTTTTTTATGAAAGGTTCGAGATCAGATGAGGTCCGAGAACAGGTGTTTGTACGAGATATAAAGCTTTTAAACACCATTTTAGAATTCTCCCATACTATAAATTGGAATTTTCTCCCATGGGAGAATTCTCCCATTTAGAATATGGGATTTCTGTATACATTAGATTTTACATATGTTTTAAAGAATATCTAAAGGTATTTTAATTCAATGACAAGATATTGCCGTTTATTTACTATTTGACAGTAGTTTATGCAAAGATTTCTTTGCATTATTAAAAACAGTTCTATGGCATCTTTTGTAAACCAGAATGAATCCATAACATCAAGTTATAACAAACAAACTTGTTTTAGATACATGTAGTTGATTAGAATTTTAACCTAATTACTATTAGCTGCTTGTGTTACATTTAAGATTCGACAAACTGTACTTTTCCTTTTCAAATGCAGTTGATGCTTTCTTGGTAAGAATATATTTGTTTTGGTTTCATGTAAGGGAATTGTCTGGAAAACTAGTTAGAAGAATCAGACTCTAAAACTGTTTTGCATCAATGTTTTAGATATTCCATGCGATTTCAGTATTGGGCATACTTTCGATGAGCTTGATCATGAAATAGGTCTACGGCCATTCCCCCTCCTACAACTGATTCTTAATTATGTGTGGCAGTTGTCAGTCACTGATGAAAGTATGTGTATGTGCCTAGTAACTGGTTAACAGCTTAATCCAAAGTTTCTAGGAAAGGTGAGTATATAGATTGACTGACCACTGCGTTGCTACTTATATAATGTGTTGCAAGGGCGCTACACCCACCCTAAAAAAACCAAGTCTTCACAAAAAACAACAACAATATTTTCAAATTTTAAAAGCAGTAATGTTCTAAATCACTGCAATCATCAATATAATATTATTTTGTGATTGGTATAATATGGTAGGTATGATAAGCATGCCATTCTCGTATCCAGAGTCTAGTAGGATTCTCGATACTAGTAGGCCTAATTGAGAATCCTACTAGACTCAGGGTACGAGAATGTAAGCATGCAAACTTCATGTTTCATGCTCAGATTTAGCATATTTGATTCTCAATAATTTTATTTTACTCTATAAAAAGCAAGAATATCCTTAACCACTAAAATATGCATTTGTCTTACAAAGGCGGCTCAAGGATTTCTAGTTTGGAGATGAACAAGAATGGGGTCTACATAGCAATAAGGCAAAGTCCTGCCCAGTTTTTTGGTCATTTCTAAGGGATTCAGGAACATATCTAAAATCTCAATTCAGAACTCCTCGGCCATTCGCCACGATCTATTTATTCATGTTCAAGGTTGGGTTGTTTCGAATGCTAGAATCTCAACTATCTGTTCACAGGGTATACAAAAAATGTGAGAGAGCTCTTATCTACTGTATGAATCAAACAGGGACAAAAAGAAAAAAAAACACTTTCGCACAAAACAATGTATATACTTTGAGTTTGTGGGTGTTTCCCATTTGGTACATCCATGTTTGTTGGTTTACTTTATTCAAAGGAAAATATAAATGGAAGTAAGTGAAAATGGGAAATAAACCGGGGTATATAGCACAGTTGTACAGCGCACCATTATTCGGAATCTTGTGTCCTGAAGGGAGTACGGGTTCGAATCCCACCTGGTGAAGTTACACCATTCCGTGAAAATTAAACTAAAAAGTCAATTTTCCTCCATTGATTAGACGATATAGAGAAGTTTCCCTCCATTGCTTAAATAATATAGAGAAGTTTCCCTCCATTGATTAGATAATATGGAGAAGTTTCCCTCCATTGATTATATAATCATGGAGAAGTTTCCCTCCATTGATTAGATAATATGGAGAAGTTTCCTTCCATTGATTAGATTATATGGAGAAGTTTCCCTCCATTGATTAGATAATCTTTCTCTCCATTGATTAGATAATATGGAGAAGTTTCCCTCCATTGATTAGATAATATGGAGAAGTTTCCCTCCATTGATTAGATAATATTTCCCTCCATTGATTAGATAATATGGAGAAGATTCCCTCCATTGATAAGATAATCTTTCCCTCCATTGATTAGATAATGTGGAGAAGTTTCCCTCCATTGATTAGATAATATGGAGAAGTTTCCCTCCATTGTTTAGATAATCTTTCCCTCCATTGATTAGATAATATGGAGAAGTTTCCCTCCATTGATTAGATAATCATGGAGAAGTTTCCCTCCATTGATTAGATAATCTTTCCCTCCATTGATTAGATAATATGGAGAAGTTTCCCTCCATTGATTAGATAATATGGAGAAGTTTCCCTCCATTGATTAGATAATCATGGAGAAGTTTCCCTCCATTGATTAGATAATATGGAAAAGTTTCCCTCCATTGATTAGATAATATGGAGAAGTTTCCCTCCATTGATTAGATAATATGAAGAAGTTTCCCTCCATTGATTAGATAATATGGAGAAGTTTCCCTCCATTGATTAGATAATATGGAGAAGTTTCCCTCCATTGATTAGATAATCTTTCCCTCCATTGATTAGACGATATGGAGAAGTTTCCTTCCATTGATTAGATAATCATGGAGTAGTTTCCGGCCTTGTGGAAGGGTAGGCCAGTAATGGGTATAGGAAAGCTAGGTTGGATGTGCTGTGCGCCGTAAAGTGACCTAAAATGTGTTGATAAGGCATTAAATCCAATTTAAAAAAAAGAAAGTGGGAATAGTGACCTCCCCCGTGTACAACCAACCTAGGTCACCCCTTTAAGTTTTTGTCATTGACTGAACATAGTATACATGTATTATATTAATCTGATATAAAGTGGATTGAGCAACAGCATTCTCTGAGGGTTTTTTCTTGCAAACATGCTAATTATGTCTTTGTGTCATTATATTACTATATTCCAAGTCATATAACTTATAGCACTTGTAGCGAGCGAAAATATTTTACAGTTTATATATTTTTTCTATTAAAAATTTCATACTTTATGATAAAAAACTGCAGGGGCAAATTTAGGGGGCTTACACTGTTTCGACCCAAGGTTCGCCCCATTACCGGCTCCGCCCGTGTGTTTTTTTATTGAAAAAAATATAAAAAATCATTTTTAAAAATTTGCATTTTGACGATATGACGACAACGATTATAACAAATTAGTAATTGTTTTAATAACTTTGATTCCAGAAGTAATATTTCAGTTTGTTTGACATGCCAAATTTTGTCAAATTAATACAATCAAATGGATTTAACAAAATAAAGAAGCTTTACGGAAATATTACTGTGATATAATTCATTTAACAAACTATAAAAGAATCATAATCAACGATATATTCTATTCTGGATGCATTCTTTTGTCCAAAAAAATGAGGATGTTTAGCATTGGAACTCAAATATGCTTTTCACTATATAACTGTGTGACAACTTGAATTTGACAGGAGGATCAACATACTTTCAATTTGAACATTAAATTGGACAGACACAGGGCATTTGGTATGCATAGGTATGGTCCTTTATATTTTCGATCTGCCTTTACATGTTTGTATTCTGTGTTTTGTCATTTACAACATAATGAAAGGTGGTGGTATATCAATTATTGCTATGAAACAATGAGGTAAGCTCATTTCAATGTTCTTATACTTAATTTTCAAATCTGCAATGTTTTTGAAAGACCCTGTAATGACTTTACATTAGAACTGTCATGTTACGCCAGAAGTGTATCACGATATATTGTGGGTTTTTAGATTGTAATATGCTAGCACTGTATCGCGATATGTAGTGGTACATTGTACCACGATATATTGTGGGTTTTTAGATTTGTTGTGCCTATGCTGTATATAAACAGAAACATTTCAAATACTACATGTATATGCAACTACTGATAATATGTAGCCTCTTTAAGTCTATAGATCTACCGTCATTTAGGGCTGTGCTATTTGTTTTGCTAATATAAAAGATAATAAGGTTGAAAGAAACAATCAACTTCTTGGTTGCAGAACATCCTAGCATTCAAGCTCCAGGACACCATGTCTGTTTCACAACTTTATTTGATTCAATAACATAATATTTTTTGCTCAAGTTTTGTACAACTAATATAACATGCCCCAGTCTGTAAAATTCTTTTAACTTCAGCTTATACTGAATTAACAATTAAAAAACTTACAACTTGTTACTTTTTTCAGGAAGGGAAGAATTTCACAATGAAATAAAAATTATCGCCAAATCCTAGTACATTGAATTCTTACTGCGGTACGTATTGCGGCAGCTGAATATTGCAATATAACGGTGTATTGTGACAGCCCTACTTAACAGAATCTTGCATTACTTAGGTCATAAGACCTTATTTTTCCATGACCTTATTTTCAATTACTAGAAACTTGGTGCTCAGTTTAGCATGACAGGCTGAAGCTTTGTGAACTTATCTGCTTGACTTACTTTAATTATTGGAAATCTCTCTTATAACTCACCTAGGTCAGACTGGTTCAAGATTGGAAATCTCTCTTATAACTCACCTAGATCAGACTGGTTCAAGATTGGAAATCTCTCTTATAACTCACCTAGATCAGACTGGTTCAAGATTGGAAATCTCTCTTATAACTCACCTAGATCAGACTGGTTCAAGATATCTCAGAATTACTGATGCAGTAAACTAGAACAGTTCTCGCTCAGGGACGTTTTTGTTTTAACTGATATAGTATAGAGTCAATATGCGGCATAGTATATATACATGTATTATGTGGCATGTGGCGTAGTAGCATAGTCAATATGAGGTTTATGTATATGCCTACGCACGTACGCACGCAAGCACGCACGCACGCACCCCCGCGCGTACGAACAAACCTATTTACGTTGTTCACGCATAAATGTCCATTTTAATCCACGCTTTAAATTAAATACGTTAAGTTGTGTTTTCCTATATTTATAGTAAAGTAAGTGTTTAAGTGCAGTTCACTGCACACAAATTAAATCATGTGTAAAGGGCGGATCCAGGATTTTTTCTAGGGGGGAAGGGTCCGAATTTTTTCAGGGGGGTCCTAACTTTCATCAACCACATTATACACATTTTGCAGAATAATGCAACATATGTATAATACAATCTTTAGAAATAACCACTAAATCTATGTTAAGCACCGAGAAAAATTACTTCATGCTACTTAAAATGACTTACAGACAAGAAATACACTAATGGACAGGTACATTTTCCAAATTCTAGGGGGGGTCCGGACCCCCTGATCCCCCAGCTGGATCTGCCTATACGCGTGCCATCATTTTTTCGTTGTTTGCGTCAGTCAAAACCCTGATCTGTGGACTGGACTATGTTAAGGATTTTCAATCTAGTGTACGGAAGGGGATGCTGCCTCAAGTCTCATCCCGGCTCTTAAAATTTAAGATGAATCACAACGTCTATCAAGTTTTCAACATGATATTTATAAATAGACGTAATAAAAAAGTGGCAATATATTACGACGCGTAATGTTAATCAGGAAACGCTCCTACATCCTAAATTACTTACGACAACTATCGAAATGCTTCGGGTTGAGTTGTTTACGGGTAGGATCGTCCTGATCCCGGAATAGTGTCTTTTATACACTACCGGGGGATATCAGTTATTTCCCTTTAGTCATTCTGGTTGTCTAGCACGCTAATAGGTATGAAAAAACATTAAAAATATAAAGTTATAGAATTTTTTTTAAATTACAAGCGTTTTGTGTGGTGGACTAGACTGAAACTTTAACAGCCCAAGCTTCTGTCTGAGGATAAAGTAATTTAATCATTTAAGATTCATGAATATTGAAAATAAAGATTAAAGTGAGGGAACTCGCGAACTGAATTTTAATCAAATTATTATCTGAGACTGTCTAATATTATTTTAATCTCTCAGGGCCAAAACACCATTTTTGGGGAAGGGGCCACAGCCTTTTTCTTGGGGAAAATTAGAGTTGTGGTGATCGTATGTGATATAGTCACTTCCAACAGCCTTGCTGTTGGGTTAGCCCTTTGGTGACGCGGTTGAGTGTCTCGCCTACCACCCGGGAGAACCAGGTTCGATTCCCAGTCAGGGCATATGGTTTTTATTCTCCCAATTTACTTTAATGGCGACGAGGATAATTCGGTGTGCGGGTATATGGCCACCGGGGAGCGGAAATGGCTAGAAATTGCTAGTATGTGCAGTTGATGCCAGCTCCAATACTGTAAAGAGGGGAAGAGTGTGGTGATGGTAGGTGGTATAGTCACTTCCAACAGCCTTGCTGTTGGGTTTACCCTTTGGCGACGCGGTTGAGTGTCTCGCCTACCACCCGGGAGAACCAGGTTCGATCCGCAGTCCTGGAATGTCTGGTTTTTATTTCCCCAAATTACTTTAGAGTGGTTTTCACTTACAGTTGAGTTCACACTAAAGTTTACACCCTAGTGCACTTGGAATGCACTTCATCCACACCTGAAGTGCACTTGAAGTGCACTTTGAGGTGCAATTTAGTTCAGCCAATTTATTGAAGCTAGAAAAAATACTTGTTAGTTGATTGAAGACAATATTGAATTAATATTTAGGTTTATAAAACCTGGTAAACAGTTAAAAGATGATTATGAATTAAGCAAATTATTGACTAATTTTTATTTATGGAGTTCAGAATATTTTAGTCTTATTACACATGTAAATCTGCGTGGAATCAATTCAATATCAAATGTTTGCATTGAATTGATTGTCATGTATAATGATTATGACTAAACAGAAATAATTATTATAATCATTTTATAATTGTCCCTTATATTTTAATAGAAAATATGTGTTGTGGTTAAAAAAAATGCCACACAAGTTATTTGATTGTCTAAATTTTAAATCATTCAGTCTTTATACTTTATACTGTCTCGTCTGGTTAATTTATCAATATCTTATATCTAAATATTATATAAAATAAATCAAAATATAAAATCACCAAGTCTTATTTCAGTTTAATGCCTGTCATCTTTTTTGTTTTATAATAGTATGACATTCGTATTAAGTACTTGAAAATGTTAATGATATATTTGTATGTTTTATCATTCATGTTAGTCGCATGTCATTTTTTCATTTAAAATACTAGAAACCCTATAGACAACCTGTCTTTGTTAAATAGGAAAGGTTTGAAAATATTTTAACTGGAACATTTTGCTGTCAAGTATTGTAAAATTGGACAAAATCTAAGTTTATTTAGTAATCAGATCATAAACAAAATCAGCTTCATAATTACTTATCCATATTGAAATATTTATTGATTGATAATTATAACACTAAAATGAGTAGAGTTAAAAGTTTAACTCCTTACTTAAGAGAGAGAATTGTGCAGTTGTGTTTAGCTGGCACCTACAATTTAAATGTATGCATTTTAATAACACTTAACTGTATGATATTTTGACTACAAACTATTTTTGCTTTTATTTATTTGAAGATCATTAAGAATGTTTGTACAAGCTATGCAGTTAGAATGTTTCCCAACAACAAATTCATTCTTATACAGCCATATTTATGACCCCTCTTTCCTGTTGTTGATATCCCCTGGTGATAATGACTAAAGATAGCTATCAGGGATTAACAATTGTCTAATTGTTATCTGCCTTATAACATCTTCATCTCATATGGTGAGCAGACAGTATTTTGTTATTTATGAATATTTATGATTCATTCTCATTGATACTGAGAATTGTAGAATTAGTGTTAATCAGTACTAGAAGTTGAACCAATTTAGATTAGTTTTTTACCTGGAAAATTGCACATGTGACTTGAAAGTACTACACAGAATAAAAAAGAAGAAAAAAACAAATTGTAACAAATAATCAGTTTATTTACAACCTGAAGTCAGATAATTTAATAAAAACAGTTATTTCAAATTCTCATTAGGCTATTTACAACATCGGATCAACTTCAGATACTTGTAGATAATTATTATAAATGATGCATTAAGATTTATTTATTAATTATTTACAACTCTCTCTACCTATTGTTCATGCATTACAATACATTTATTGTTCAAATTGCTTTAAAAGCATGTCACAAAATTCAAGTTTCCATGTCAATTTTACATATAATTTTTCACACTTAAATTCATCTTTGTACATATAGTACCGAATACTTGAAACAACATAACAAAGTTCAACATTATTTTTTAAAGAAAGCTGTTTATTATTTTATCTTACATATGATGTAACTAGTAGATGTCTAGATCATATCTCGTCTATGTGTGCATCAACTCAGATGCCCTGCTGAGAATGGTATCCTTAATTGGCATACTGTTTATATCAGGGGGCTATAAAATCATAGCACAAATATACATGTACATGTGTATAATGTATATCAATGCAAATGTTATCTGATAAAGTCAATGATAAGCTAAATTGATCCAATCTCTGGCTCTTTGTCTTATTTTTATTTGAAGTCTTATTATTTTAGCAGTCACAGTTCTTTCTATTCACAAGTTTTTTCTCTTAATTTAATTTTAAAAGGCTGATTAAGCTTAAAATATTGCATAAAAAATACAAACATTGTAAGTACAAACTAAAGATTTCTTTTTGGTTGTCTTTTTTATTGGTTTCTTGTTGGCTGTTTATGGAGTTTGTTCTCTGATGTCATCATATTGTCAATTTTTAAATAATAATAACCCCTTAAGATAAAATAACATAGTGTTTTATTACCAACTTACAAAAAAGTATTATTTCAAATATAATTGAATATCAAATTTAAGAAGCACAGTACATTGTATATTATAATTTCACCAATAAAAAGTAAGCTTAAATTCTGTCAGGTACAAAGTAAAAGCATACAGAGATAAACTCATTGTCAAATATATACTACTTTTGAGTTCATTACTACATGAATTAAATATTTTGTTACCTGACAAAAACTGTTGTTTGGCTGTCATTTTTTGTTGAAATATCCAAATGATAAGAATTTATATCAACAATAATAGGGGTATGTTATGCATTTAAAAACTTTCTTAAGAAAGAATTATAAAAGTGTCCCAGAATTGTATCACAATTGAAATTGAATATGATGTACGAATTAATGTAAAATCAACATAATAAAACATCTCATAATTAATTGCAATAAAATCACAGTTAATGTTTGTTCCCTATTGTTAAGATCAAAGAACTAACTGAAGTTTTAAGACATCGGGTGTTTTAAACATTTTTAGACACCAATTTGCAGTTTTATCTTTATTAAACAATTATAATTGTTCAACTTGATTTTAATTGACTTAACTTTCTTTTGTGTTCTTTATCATTCAAAGTCATGAAAATTACTATGTCATACATGAAGTAATGATAATTATTTCCTCATGAATGCATAAATCTTGGAATTTGAACAGTGTTTTAACTAAAAAGTTCTTGTGACTTCAAAGTTCATTTTCAATTTGATTTTGTAAACAATTTGCTTGATTTTTAACTTTCTATCATGTTATAGAAACCTACAGATAAAATCAATATTGTCATCAATCTATAAACAAGTCTTCAAACTTTAATATATTGATAAACAAAACTGCACCTCAAATCAAAGTGCACTTCAAAGTGCACTTCAAGTGCACTTCAGGTGTGGACGAAGTGCACACGAAGTGCACTTTGTGTAAACTTTAGTGTGAACTCAACTGTAAGCTAGGCAAATTTCTAACAATGCCATCGCTCGCTTACGATTCAATTAATCGCTGACTCAGTGTTTAATTTTTCGCTAATTACGCTGTTGATTTATCTGTCTAATGGTTGCTAATCTGACTTTGTTTTTTTAGTGTTAATTAATCGGACTTAGTGTTTTGTGCTTTTTTATTGGACTTTGTGTTTTGTGCTTATTTAAGAAGTTGGACTTGATCAGATTTGAGTAAATTTTATTTAAGTTATTTGAGGATTTTGTAATAAAATTTAATATTTGTAAAGGATCAGGATCGAGGATCAGCATGCCTGAAAGGAAGTAAGTACCATTTTCTTGAATTACCTTTGTTTTTTGGAATTGTATATGTACTGTAACTGTCTAATGTTCTGTCATTGTACATGAGCTTATTTTCTATTAGATATCTAAACCTTTAAATGTACATACTTAAAGGAGCTTTGAAATTCAATTCATCTTAGTGAATCATGTTGCTATTAGCGGCCGTGCATCCCGGTCCAGTCGGTACTGTATTTTTACATGTTTGTTTCATTGTTACCTTATAGAGATCTTATATTTTTAACTTAAAATTTACCACTGTCAGCCTTCTAAAAAGCGCTATGAAATTCAATGTAATATCTTTGTTTTGTTTTGTTTTGTTGTTGTTGTAGTTGATTTCCTTCTCTCTTTCTGTTGAAATGTTTCCATCACATGTAAAACATAACTAAAGTGATATTACAATAATATCACATATGAACTGACTGCTGTTTTTTAAGAACTGTCTGTACTATTTACTACTCGAAACTTAGTTGTATTGATTGTAATCGTGACCTCATTAGAGACATCAACTTTTAATGTCAATGTGTCTGCAAATTTCAAACTGTAAATCAAAGCACTGAGTGCCCATGGCTTAGTTTAAAGGGCCATAAGTAAGCAATACTCAATGTTATTTTACTATTTTTATCAAACTTTATTTTTCATAGTGAGTTTATTTTCTGCTATAGATCAAATATTTTCAACTATAAATGTTCCTCAGACGGTCTCCTAAAGGGCGCTATAAAATACAATATGATATCTTAGGTCTCACTTTGTATAAAACGGCCGCGCACTGGCCCGTTCCGTATTTTCACCGTATCTTTTGATACATGTTTTTTTTATCGAGAGCTTTATTCTGCTAGAGATCTTTTATTTTAACTTAAAATATACCTATGACACTATGGCGCTATAATATTCAACGTAATGTCTTGTAATGTTATGTAGGATATAAGCGGCCGCGCACCCGGAGTCAATCCATACTTTACTTTATTATATGTAATGATACATGTTTCTTATATTGTGAGCTAATTTCAGCTAGAGATCTTATATTTTTACCTAAAAATGTACTCATGACGGTCTTCTAAAAGGCTCTATGAAATTTTAATGTAATATCTTAGTATATCACTTTGCTATAAGTGGCCGCGCACCCTGGCCAGTCCGTATACGGGTTTTAGCTCAAACCTAAAGACATGACGTAATCACAGGGGCGGAATACTTTGTTTCACTAACTCTTATTTTATGTGTATACTCAGCTTTGTCTCAAAATTTCTAACAGTTAATGTAGGTACTGAACGCCGGGGCTTTAATCATGGGCGATTTTTAAACGCTATATACTTATAAATACTAAACTATCAGTTAATGAAAAGGGAGTGTAATCTTTCAACATTTAGAATTGACAGGCTACCAGCAAGTTGCATCATTTATTCTTCTTAAATTTTATAAATGTTTAAAAAAGAATTTATTATTATTTTTGATATCAGGACCCCCCCCTACAAAATTGCCGCCACAGACTTGAAATTGGTGTTTTTTACTACATTAAATAAATTTCACTTTAGGTAGGGGGAGGTACTGATTTATATGTACAATCTGTTACTTTAGCTAAAATTTCAAATGAAATAATCAAAGTACTGGATGCACAGGGCTAACATCTTAGACCACACCTAATTTTGATCCTTATTTCTATTATTGTCAGCATACATATTTTAGATATTTATTTAACTGTTATATTATGTTATGTTAAGATAGAATTAGCATTATAAAGTGATTATTGGTAAATGTTATTGCATTAAATTTTATAACTATAATATACCGTCAAAATGAATTTCTTGATTGAAGAGTGCCGAATTCAATTTAATCGAATAAAACACAATTAAAGAATTAAGGTTGCATTAATTTTCGAACTACAAAGCAAACATGTAACATGAATTATTATCAATTGATAATAATTCTTAATTCAACAAGCGCGTGGTTCTGTCATTAATTAACTGTTTTTCAATGTATTTAATCACATATTTTTAACTTAATAAACAAAATTTGGTTAAAATTGGTTATCCAAGTTAGGGAAAACATTCAATTTCATGATGTTCTTATTTCGAATACAAACACACTTAAAAGGTCATTGATTTTACAAAAAATATCTTTCATCAACTAAATAAATGTATCAAATTTAATTGTCTGACAATTTTTATGATCTACTTGTTTATTTATCTATTTATTTATTGGAGTTAACGCCGTGTCAACACAATTTCATGTCATTTCACGGCGTCCAGCGCACCTAACCTAGCTTTCCTGGACCATTGTCTATAACCAGTACTCACCTACCCTTCCACAAGGCCGGAAACTTCTCCATATTATCTAATCAATGGAGGAAAATCGACATTATTGTCAAATTTTCATGGAAGGGTATAACCTCCCCGGGTCGGGTATCCAAATCCCGGCGCGCTACCAACTGCGCTATCGACCCGGGTTGATCTACTTGTAAAACTACAATACGTGTTTTCTTAGGTGGACTTGTCCCTTCGTGCGGGTTGATTTTTCTCTCCCTGCGGGTTGAATTTTCTCTCCCTGCGGGTTGAATTTTCTCTCCCTGTGGGTTGAATTTTCTTTCCCTGCGGGTTGAATTTTCTCGGGTAAAAGTTTCCTTTCGTGCGGACTGAGTTAACCGACGGGTTAAGTTGTCTAGGGATGACTTGTCTTCGGGTTAGGTTGTCCCGACACATATTATAATGTTTCAATCCATGTTTTTATGATTGCATTAGTGCTCTATAAAAAGAGTGAACAGGTATACATAGAGTCATTGGTTCGATCTACATGTATAATTCTGAATGGCGCTATTAAAATCACCATAATATGTTCCGCTTACTTGGTCGCTGGCTGGGCGATCACCCTTTTGTCTTCCAGTATTTTCCTTCTAATAGTTTGGGGTTTTACTGATTTTTACGATACATGTATGTACGATGTGACCGTTTCCTTTAAATGAAATAATCAAAGCACTGAGTGTCCAGGGTCTCCAACTAATGTGATATATAGATGAGATACACAATGAAATTCCTAAGTATACCTATAGTTGCTGGCTTTTTGGTGTCCAATTTAGTTTGTATATGTTCTAAAAGGCGCTATCAATTTTTTCGATATGTACAATGTATACCTTTTTGCTGCTTGTTGGGTAATTGATTTTGCACACACGTGGGGTACAGACTGTAGGTGGTAACTTGGATTCTCACATCTAATACTTATTCACTGAAATGATTTTATATTGAGTGTTTCAGAAAGAAGGACAACTTCCATTTTAACATTTAAGATATTGAGATAACGTAAAATACTTTTTTAAAATAAAATCTGTTATTTTTTGTATTCTTTCGCTAGACCATTCATTCTAGTGTTCTATGTTTTATTCAAATATTAGAAAGCGAAAATAAAAAATACATTGATTAAATTATGTAAGTATCTCAAAATAGCCTGTAATAGAAGAAATTCAATAGTAAGTCGATAAGTACACATTTTCCAGTGGTAAAAGGTGCTAAGTTCACTTTGGACCTAGACTATTCTTAACAGTAATGGTAAAAAGCGCCAAGTAGGTAGGGATGCCACCTTTTTTACCACTAAAGGTTTGATAAAGACATGTACTACATAAAATATGAAATTGATATTAAAAGATAGCCCATACTGACAATTGTGTCATTATTCTTAACTGAACCATAAAAAAGAAAAAAATAGTATTGGCTTATCACAAACAAGAAACTAGTGATTTTTACTGACTGGGCTTACATCATAGGTTATAGATTACCTTTATTCAATGAAATCATCCAAGTTTTGTCTAGTTTTAATTTTGACTCTGTTCTTATTAATGTAATCATACTTTTTGTTTGTTGGACTTTAGACAGGGCGCACGTTCAGGGTCAGGAACTAGGCAGCGGCTAAGTTGGTTCTTATCGTTTGTTGGACTTTAGACAGGGCGCACGTTCAGGGTCAGGAACTAGACAGCGGCTAAGTTGGTTCTTATCGTTTGTTGGACTTTAGACAGGGCGCACGTTCAGGGTCAGGAACTAGGCAGCGGCTGAGTTGGTTCTTATCGTAGAGTTCAGTTCATTGCTTCTAATTCTTTAGTATTATTTCATTTAAATGGTTTATATTGTATGTACATGTATGTACAATTTATCTCTTGTGTTAAATTTTCAGTGGAAGTACTTCATAATTAGCTACATAATTAGATCCATGTTTTAATTAGTTCTGGCTTATTTCTTGTCGTATCATAGTCATTAGTAGTAGTATCGAAACTTTAACCTATTCTGTATGGTGTATATAAAATTGCTGTATTATCCTTTTCACTTTTTTACTTTCTTAGCAATTGATTGTTTTCGCACTCATAGGCACGGAGTTAGTAGCGTCTCAAGAATGTTCTCACCCAACACTTTGACTTTTACTGAAACATTAAAACAATAATATATCTGATAGTTTGTCTTATGTAAGATGTGTTTATTATTTGCATCGAGTCAGAACATACGGCGAGGTGACCATTATATCGGACATCGTGCCTCACAATACATATATTTTACCAGTCTAAATTACATGATAACTTGTATAATTATAATATAAACTTATATAGCAATGTACGTCGTCATTGTGTGAATATCAAATAAATTGTCTAATTGCGAATTATCTATCTATTACTGTTATAATGTCAAAGAAGTTTAGCGTAATGTTGATGAAATCTTTCAAGTGTTGATCAAATTATTGATATGTACAATATATACCTAATGTTCATATTTCACTGAAAAAATATCAAGTGCACAATGATTCGTTTACTTATTGGCTATAAAGGCCGAGCGATACTCTATGATTTTATTTCTTTATTCAAATTTTGATTCACGTTCCTTTATTGTAAGATAATTTCTCAAGTGTTAGCTTGAATCAGTTCTGAATGGCGCTAACAAAATGAGTGTACATTTCTTCCGCTTGCTGGTCTTTTGACTTGGCTCACAGTCATGGATTAGGCAGCTACTTTGTTTGTGCTCACCTGTAATTTGTTCACTGAAATGTTGAGAAATATGTCTGATAGTCAATCTATAGATATAATATATCAGTAATTTTTATTGAGTCACTACCATCCAGAACACAGAGCAGGGTCTTCCTTTGTTCGGACATGGCCGCTTTATCTGAGAAAATTCTCAATATATCTAATACATGGGTCCATGTATTGGCATGCTATTTTCTCGTCTAAATTACTATAAAACTTATGTGCTTTATAGTAGCGAGTTCCTACACCATGGACTATAGTTACGCGTTATTCTATCAAATTTACTATGTTTTTTGTTTCCAATTAACATCCATGTTTCTATAATTGTGAGCTTTCATCTCGCCGGAACGTAATAAGTTTGGTGACTAAGTGTTAGCTATAAATCTGTTGATATCAAAATTACTGAAATATTTTTTCCGTTTGCTTGACTAATGACTGGCGCACACGGACTAGGCAGCGGCTTTAGGCTGCGCTCAACATAAAATTCAGTTCCTTGAATCTAATATATACCTTGTTTCTTTTTCCGCATGGAATGTTTCTTTTTTTATTTTATGTATTGATATAAACAATCTGTAATGTTCTTCGAAACACCTTCGTTCATTGATTGAATATCTCGGAAGGATCCGTAGGGGTCCACCAATAGTACTTGAGTTTTACTGCATACTCGTAGTAGAGCACATGCAGGCGAAGTATGTTACTGTTAAGCAAATTAGTTATTGTTGTAAATACCTAAATGCATTTTCTGAAACAATATAATACAAGCATTATATGACTACATATTGTTCGGAGGATATAGTTTCATCGTTGCTTTTTAACTTCATGGACTAAAACGAGGCATTTAATCACCGCCTAAACGACCGTGTATCATTAACTTCAAGATCGTTTGAAGTATTTTTGTTTAGGAATATGATATTATGGTAGATCCAAAATGGCGTCAAAATAATTATGTTCTTGTCGTTTCCTAGTAAATGACCGAGGAGTTCCGTATGTTTGTAACTTGAGTTACATTATACTCTAAGAGTACAGGGCATATACTGTGAGCTCCAGATGAGTTATATTCTATGATATATTTAATAACATAACATAACATAACATAACTTTATTGCATAAAATGAAAAAAACATTTATAACAATACAATCAATTGAAAATAATATAAATATAAATACAATTACATTATACAAAGACATGAAATATACAAAAGTTATCAGAGAAGCAGTGTAGCAGTGTATGATTAATTTCTTAATTTAAATGAGTAATAGATAAATTTTGAAATATTTTCTTGTGTTTTATGATTTTTTGAATTTAATAGTTGTTGAAATTTGTTGATGTTAGGCCAATGACAAAAATATGGTTTGAAATATGTTTTTCTGAGTTCTCTATATTTAGGACATACTAGTAAAAATGGTATTCGCATTCAGGGAGATTCATGTTACAATTTAGACAAATACGCTGGTTTCTCGGGGTGTTATTATATCGACCTTCTTCAATTTTTAAATTATGTGACGATATACGGAATTTAGTATATGCTATTCGAAATTTCTTGTTTTTTATGTTGTTAAGATAAGGTTCAAGGATAAAATTATGTTTGAAAATACAATAAGTTTCTAGCTTTGTGGTGTTAATAATGTTGGCATACCAAGTTTGATATTAATTATCAAGTATTCTGTTTTTTATTATTCTTATGATACCCGGTGTGTTTTCTTGTAATATCCAAATATATGACATGCCAATGTGATCTAATATGTATTTAATCTGATATGCCCAATTATTGGTATTGGTACATCCAGTATCGACTTCGTCTTTTAACATTTTGTACGTTTTATATAATATGGAGTTTTCATTATTTGATATTATTTTGAGCCAGTATTTTATAAGAAGAATTTTTCGATGAATAAACATAGGTACTCTACCCAATTCACCATACATGGCATGAAGACAAGTAGATTTTTTAACATAAAGAATTTTTCTACAGAATTTATTGTGAATTAGTTCAATATCTTTAGAACTATGATAACCCCAAACGGGAGCAGCATAATTTAAAATTGGTGAGACAAGACTGTCAAAAAGATTGATTTTTTGTATCGTACTAAGGTCTAACTGATTAAAAGTGATAAACAGGTTGTGGAGGGCTACGGATGAACGAGAGGCGAGCTTTTGCTGTGTTCTATTCCAGCGATTATTTTTAAATAAGTGTACTCCTAAATATTTAAAGGAATCTACTAGTTCAATGTGAATATTATTAATATAGAAATTATAAATTGTTGGCCTTCCCGATTCGAATATCATGCATTTTGTTTTATCAGCGTTAAGCTTTAATCCCCATGTGTTACAGTAAGTAACTATATCATCCAGCATTGACTGTAATGATTTTGGGTCTTGTGCAAATAGAACCGCATCATCGGCAAATAATATCAGGAAGATTTGAATTTCATTTAACGTCATAATGCCATTTATATTCGAGTTTATATTATTGAGTATATCATTTAGAAAAAATAAACACAATAGACTACTAGATGGATCTCCTTGTTTTACTCCTATTTTTGAATTGATAAAATCAGACTTTTGTCCCTTATATCTTACAGACGATTTTACGGAATTATACATTGATTTTAGTGCATGTATCATTTTAGAACTTATGTTTGAATTAATAAGTTTTGCCACAAGTAGCATCGATCAATGCGATCGAACATTTTTTCCCAATCAAGGAAGGCTACATATAATTTTTTGTTGTTTTTTAGTGTTTTATAAATGAGTGAATGTAATATAAAAATGCAGTCAGTGGTTGATTTACCTTTTTGAAAGCCGTATTGGTTATCAATAAGACTTTCATGTTGTTGACTCCATTTAGTTAATCTATTTAACAATAGTTGCGAGTATATTTTGGCTATAATGTTCGTAAGCGTGATTCCACGATACTGTTTGCAATCGTCAACATTCCCACCCTTGAATATTGGGGTAATAATTCCTTCGCCCCATGATTGCGGGTATATGCCGGTAGAAAATATCTTGTTATATATTTTTAATAGTACTGGGTGTATAATATCATACGAAGCTTTGAAAATTTCGGCATTAAGTGAGTCAGATCCAGGAGATTTATTGTTATTTTGTGAAGACATTGCATGTCGTAATTCTCTCTCTGTGAAATCTTTATCTAAATCGTCATCGGAACGGTCGGGTATTTCCGGTTCCGGTCTATCGTTTTCGATATTTATACCGTACAGCTCATTAAAGTACTGATAAATTTCCTGTACCGTTAATGTTTTAGATGATGGAGATTTGCGATTATATTGTTGTTTGATATTTTTCCAAAACTCTCTAGGTTTATTTTTCGCTAATTTTGTTAAACGAACTCCTTCAGATTTTTTGAACGCAATTTTTGCTTTTCGCTTGATTTCATTATAATTACGTTTTTGTACATGTATTAGAAACGACTGTTTATTTTGTTCAGTACGTTCACGATTAAAACGATTTCTTGCTTTATTGAATATTTTCCTGGCTTCAAAACATTCTGTAGTGAACCATTTGTTTTTAATTGTAGTGTTTGTACTATTCGTGAGCCTTTTGGAAGTATGTTTACCAAATGTGCTTAATGCGTGTGATTGTAAAAATTGGGTTATTTTATCAACAGAGTTTACAATATCATTTTGATCAATATTTGACATAATATCATGGATTACGTTTTGATGATTGAATAATCTGTTAGTAAAAACATCAGCCAAAGACTGGTCCCATTTAAAGGAGTTATCAGTAGTATTTTCACGATTATTGTCACGTGACTCATTTGAGCTGTTTTTACCATGAATACAGAAATATAACGGCGCATGATCAGAGAATTCGTTTTCATGTAATATGATGAACTCTTTTATATATTTGAAATCGTTATAGTTAAGTATTAAATAATCGACTGTGCCAGAGCCATTAACGTTGTGAAAAGTATAATCACCATTGTTAATTCGTCCGTTTGCTATTAATAATTCGGTAGATTTACATAGTTGTAATAATTTTTTACCGTAATTATCTAGGATTTTATCACTATTTTTTCTAGGTGGTATAATAATATCATTGTTAAACATATCTTTATTATCAATATATACATTATGTGATATAAAATCAGGTTCGGTAGATGTCCTACTATTAAAGTCACCTGTTATTAATATTTTACCATGCAATTTATATTTTTCAATTCCATTCTCTACACATTCAAAGAAGTCTATTTGATTTCTGTCTATAATAGGTGAATTACATGGTACATTATAAACACAACATATATATACATCTTCATCAAAAGAGAATAAAGTTTTACATAGTTTTAACCATATTATTCCTATTTGTTGTGTTTCAACAATTGATATTTTATTACATAAGTCATGTTTGTAATAAATTGAAATTCCTCCACTATAACGTCCCTTTCGGGTATTATGAGATTTGTTTCCATGGAGATGATAACATTCATATCCATTAATGTCTAAATTATATTCTGTAGCTGGCGAGAGCCAGGACTCTGTGAATATCAGAATATCATTACATATAGCACTATTTATAAAATCTGTATCTGAAAGTTTATGTACTAATCCATGTATATTCCAGGATAGTAGAGAAATATGCTTCTCCTGACTATCTTATAGGTTTATATCATTATCACATACATACTCTCTACCATTAATGAATAGCTTATCACCGATAGATCTTCAACTTAAGTTATTTGACTGTACAATATTACCTATACTCACATTCGGGTGCGAAATCTGGGGGTTTAATAATTTGGATTTAATTGAAACATTTCATTGTAATTTTCTTAGAACTATAACCAAATCTCGCAAAAGCACGCCGAAATATATGCTCTACGCGGAGTTAGGTCGACATCCAGTCGATATTACTATTAAAACTAGAATGATCAAGTTCTGGAGTAATATTGTAAGTGAAAATAAATCAAAAATAGCACATTTATGTTATAAATACATGTTGCAATCTCATGGCTCATTTAAGTGGCTAAATTATATTAAAAGTATATTAGATACGACCGGTAACACTTATGTATGGTTAAACCAATTTAACATGAATTTAAAACCTATTCACACACTTGTTAAATGTACGCTAAATGACCAATTTAAACAATCTTGGGAATCTAGTTTAACTACATCATCAAAGGGACATAACTATCATTCTTTTAAAGAAAATATACATTTTGAAAACTACCTTACTATTTTAAATCATACACATAGAATTAGCCTATTTCATTTCAGAACAGGCAACCACCGACTTCCCGTAGAGACAGGACGATGGACGCGACCTTACGTACGATACGAGGACAGACGCTGTCATTTATGTGATTTAAATTCCATTGGTAACGAAAAACATTATTTATTAGAATGTACTTTTTTTGGACCCTCCAGACAAAAATTAATTCCTCCCAATTTTTATAACTACCCTACTTTGAGAAACTTTAAAGCGCTAATGAATGTTAAAGAAGAAGCCATGCTTATAAACCTTAGCAAATTTGTACAATACGTAATTACACATCCGATATTTTCATAAATTTCAAATTGAGTTCCCATTCATTTATTACATTGTTTATCCTATGGTTTTTGAACTTAAAAATGAATTGATTTCTATTATACATAATAGTCATATTTATATTTATATACCTACTCTATCTTATTATACATTGTAATTCCCCGTAACTCTATAACTCTATATCAATATTGTATTCTGTTAACCATTACCAATTATCTCACATGTTGTTACTTTTTATAATGTAACCTGTGTTCAATATAATAAAGAATATGTTCTGTTCTGTTCTGTTCTGATAAATTTGGCTTCTTTTCCAAGACTTTGTTCTCTTTTCATGACTGAGTAAAGGTTCTTCCTAGCATCTCGAACTGACTTTGGACGTTGAATTCCGACTCCTTGGTTGTTGGTTTTCAATGTGGCACTTTGCTCGAATCCTCGTTTTTTCACTGTTTCTCGATCGTGGTAGTAGTGGAATTTAGCTACGATGGGACGAGGTTTTCTAGCAGAGTTCCCATCTACTCTATGAACACGATCAAAAATCATGGTACTTGCATCCGAGATATTAAGCTTTTCACAGCAGAATTGTTTGACAAGATTTTCACAATTTTCTATGGGATCTTCAGGAATTCCATAAAACATTAGATTTTCCCGCATAGATCGGGATTCTAGATCAGTAAGTTTTAATTTCATTTGATTTTTTTCACTTTGTAGCGATTTCATGGAATCTTCTAGATTTTTGCACGAATTTTGTAGCGTTTCAACCTCGGCTTGCGCTCGTTTCAAGTTGTCAGAGCTTTTTTCATATTGGTCATTTATGAATGAGCATGAATTTTCAACCTCTGTTACACGAGTTTCAATGTGCGTTATTTTGTTATCTAAGTCATTCAATTTGACTGTAATCATGTTGACAGAAGTTTCGATTTTTTCGAGTTTTGGTACAACTGTTTTGAGTGAGCGTATTTCATCAAGTATTTCAGTCGCCCACGTAAGTGGTCCCTGGGGTTGGTAGATAGGGGTTTGTACTTGTGTCTGGTGGGCTGGAGGTGGTGGTATATACTGGCTCATAGGTGTAACTGGTGAAGTAATACCATAAGCTATCGGTGTATAATTCACAATAGGTGAGGTCATCTGTTGCGAAGGACATTGATTAGAGTTTATGTTTTGATTACTATTTTGATTCATATTGTTAGAAAATTTGATTGACTTTTTACAAATACGCTGTCCACTCACCGATTCACTGTTATCCGTGTTTTGACTGTCCACACACAAAGGAGATTTTGCCTTACGTTTGGCCTTTCTCTTCCCGCCTTTATTTGTATCCGTTTTTTGTGACATTTAATCCTCTATTTGTCGTTTAAAATTCATTATTTTTATTTTTCAGCATAATATTCCAATATCTTTAACATTCACATGTTTGTAAATCCATATTCAATCACTAATATAGATTAAATCCATTTAAATTATCCATTTTTATTGAGCTCAAAATTTCGTGTCTTCACTGTTCAAGGGAAGTAACTCGTTTTGCTAAGTTTTGCCTTATTTTGATCTTTATTTCACGGCGTCTCAACGCCGTGATATTGTGATGGGTAGATTTTGATAGCAATGGGCAAAAGTCACGTGACGTAAATCCTTTCGATTTCTACTGCCGACAAATTCATGTTTTTTAATGCAGTCATATTACAGTCCATTTCCGTTAAAAGTAACATAGAAAAGGCATTTTAGGGGGAAACCATATAAACAATATTTTTATCAACTGTGCAACGAATGAAAAATCAGCGATTTATATTAACACATTTTGCAAATCCTTTCGACTCACAAAAAAAGGGGCAGGAATATTTTCCGGACCAACCGGACCAGCGGACCAGTTTAGTACACGGATAAAGTATAACAAATATGCGAATCATATTCTGTGTAGGCTATAGTGGATATACGATTGAGATTTGCCAATATTCTATTTGCAAAGATAAGATAGATAGGGTTTGGGGGAATTACATTTCATGTTTTTTTCAAATGTAAATATAAAATACCAATATCGAAATGAGTTCTTTAAGAAATAAGTTTGCAGATTTCAACTTCAACTGTCAGAGAGTTAATCATTTGAAAACAAATTTGATAGGATTCAAATGTAACATTTTAGTAATATACCTTTTCGTCCTTTTTAGCGGACTGTATAAATAAAGAAGTCTTATCGCGTAACATTGACTTTTAATTCTTACTTTTACTGAGTTCTATTGACGATCTTTTCAAAGTATTATTATTATTATGTATTATGTGATATCTTTACATCTTAAATCGGTTACGTCATGTTCTGTTCTTGGAAAGTAGCTTTTGCGGTTAAAAGGCCTCTTTTTATGTACTTTGATTTTCATTTTGCCTGGAGGCCAACGATCGCCCCTTATAATACATTGTACAAGTCACTTTGGGAGCCAATAGTCACACAGATTGGTAAGGACAGATCCGCAATGTAAGGAGTACTGACTGAACAGAAGGGATAAATCATGTAAATAGCTTCTGTTCTGAAAGGCTATGTTTTCCCTTTTGCCAATCTTTCTAAGCGTCAAGCAAATATGAATTACTGGAAATAAATCCAACTGAAACCAAACATCTTGTCGGCATAAAGATGGTGTCTAGATCCAGAACATTCTCGTACTCCAAGGTTATCAAGATTCTTGATCTAACTAGTATCGAGAATCTTACTAGGCTCTAGAAACGAGAATGTTACATATGAACAGGAAAACATTTTATATCAAGTTTCCTTTTTTATTACTGAAAAACCTTAACATGACAATTCAAAATAATGCTTTTTTGAGTTACCTTTAGATTATACTTAATAATTCTTTTTTTTGTTTGCCGTGACAATCACTTTGCTGCATTTCGCAGCAATTTTTTACTTGTTTCTATTATTGTAAGCAGTTTTTTTGTCGGATCTTCGTTGTCCAAACTTTGTGGTTTAATACATATTAATTGCATAAATTGGATTAGATAACAGGCATATACTGCCTATACACATCCTTTCCATGGTCAAAGTATTGCAGCATAGTTTTTAAATGTGAATAAATAAATAGATAGAAAGATACATACATACATACATTTGAAAACATAAAAGCACTATGGGATAATGTTATTTTAGGATTTAAATGTTAAATATATAAATAGATAGTTTTCACTTGTTGTATAAGAAAACATAATTTGAAAGAATAACAAAACAGAGAGAAGAAATAGTGAGACAAACTTCAACCTGGCACTGTTCTAAATGGTGATATCAAACTTACTGTCTATTTCTCTTACATGTCTACTGACGTGGTGTGAATTGCGCGGTACGGATTTTTATTATGATATGTAGACGCTTTATAATGTGTCAATTTGATAAAATATTCAATTTATGAGTGCACAGAAGAGAATTTTTGGCTTTAATATATTTATTACATGTATATTTGAGTAATATTCTTTGATAATTACTTAAATGACCCCATCCATGTTTCCATGACTGTATTAGTGCTCTGTTGAACCTCATTTTTCACAACCCGTGTTTTTCACAACTTGTGAAAAACACGTACGCAATTTTCACAACTTGTGAAATACACGTTAGTAATTTTCACAAGTTGTGAAAATTGCGTACGCTTATTCACAAATGAGCAATGTGAAAATTACGTTAGACATATTTTTCGATTTTTAGCCCTAACGCAATTTTCACAACATGAGCCAATATCAAAGTATATTTAAAAGTATATTATGATAAACAAAGTTAATGTTTCAGTTTTTTTTAAATATCATTTTGATGGTTTACGTCGCACATGACAGCAAGATGTCGCAACCACCCAAGGTCTTCCACCAGCCAGATTTGTGCCTTATTTAACCACCTTTACGTGCAAGCAACCACTTACGCGCATAGAGAAACTATCTTATGATACATAGTAAGCACGCATGCCCCATGGTACTGTTAAAATGTCCATATTAACAAGCTTCGCATCCAAAGCGACCGCCTCGAGGTCCATAGCAGCTGCTCAAGCACACTCTTATTGCAACATTTTCATTGCCCATAGTAACTACTTTAATGCTTCTAGCAAACATTTAGGTCCTAGCATCCTATGTTACGCTCCCAAGTAACAGCACGAATATCCATGGTAACATTTATGGTCATAGCAACTTCTATCTAGCCTTAGTCGTTTAAGTTCAAACTAGCGACTCTTGGGGCATGAAGCACATAACTCATTATCCACCCTGACACTAATATTTATATATTGTACATAGCTGGCAACATGAAAATTCTAAATTATTTCATATTTTGGTAAGATATACAGTTGGTAAAAAAGGTTTACATGTTGGGAAGATGCATAAATATTAAACTTAAATAAATATGGTTATAGCTTATATAATTGATATATAAAAGTAAAGGTCATCGAGTTTTATTTATGCAAACTTTTTATAATTGTGAGTTATATTTTGTGAATTGTTTCACAGTGGTCAATTTCAGAGGTTCAGCTTTAATTGTCATTAATTGATTTTTTACCGTCGCTCAATTTTGGAATTCGTAACAAAATTGCTGATAAAGTGTGCCGATAAAACCTCGAGGCCGACAACATATTCCGGTATTGAGCAAGTTTGCCATGTTGATCCTCGTTTTTCACAAACGTGCTCTTCACAGGTTGTGAAAAACGCGTTCTGTGAAAAATGAGGTTCAAACGTTGAACCTCATTTTTCACACACCGTGTTTTTCACAACCTGTAAAAATTCCGCTCGTGATTTTGTTCAACTTTGCCCGTTTTGTGATAAAACCCCGAATTGTAATAATTATTTATAATAAACGGGTTGGTAAGTTCAACCACTTTTTAAATACTCGTTTTGCAATATAATATGACAACTTGTTTTTCTGACAAAATCTTCAAATTAATATGACGAATGTAAGTAATTTGTCTATTTGAACATTTATGTTTGCTTGTTAAACATTATTTTCTTTCCTTACCAATAATTCAAAGTATCGTACTATATTTTATGATAAAATTAATATAACTAGACATTTTATTACATTTCGGGATTTGATTACAAATTGCGTTTGTGTGTTCAATTACTTTTGTAATAACCCGTTTTGTAATTATTAAAACAATTCGGGCTTTTATTACAAAACGGGTTGTAACAAACTTTAAACCTCGTTTTTCACAAAAACTCTTTTTGCAAGTGTGGTTCTTACACCCACTGGGTCTCGTGTTTATCTGTAAATACTTTTTAGGTTGTTTTCATGTTTGTAATATTGTCATAAAACATGTCACGAAAACAAAAAAAAAAATACTAACTTACTTACTAACTTACAGCTAGCAACTAAAAAATTAACATGTGTGAAAAATGCGTTAGTACCAAAAAACTCAAATTTTTCAAAAACTTTTTACGTCACATTTGAAGTTGTGAAAAATGCGTTTCTGTGCTCGTATGAAATTTGTATGCTAACGTGTTTTTCACACAAGTTGTGAAAAATACGGGTTGTGAAAAATGAGGTTCAACAGTGCTCTTTAAACTTAACTAAACTGTGTGTCAATTTTGATGAATGTTTTTCTTCTTGTATTGTCGGACTACAGTAATCTTGGTGTCCAAAATTTAGCCTGACCGTGTTCTGAGTGATGCTATCAAAATCAATGTAATACTGTGTTCGCTTGTTGGTTATTAACTGATCGCACAATCTAACGTCAATGGCTAGGTTGTGACTTTATTTGTTCTTATTAATACTTTTCACTGAAATATTGACTCATATGTCCGGCATGTACTCAATGACAAGTGACTTTTGCTTGTTTTAACTGTTGACTTCAGTCCCTTTAGTTTACTCAAATTTATTATAGCTCGATTGTGAAACAAGGTTATACATCTTAATCACATTTAAGTCTGCTTCGGGTCACCCAGTAATGAGTTAGTGGATAAAGTGTCTTGCTTAAGGAAACAACGGGGTAGTTTTAGATAAGACTCGAACCCTCGCCCATAGTACTTAGTTTTTTTACTGGGGTGTTTTTCATAGTATTGATTCTATCATATTTATGAGCAATATTATGATATGTTTTGACTTACTTTGTAAAATCTTACTTGCATTTCGTTTAAGTATTCTATGAAGTTTACACAATCTTTAGGATTTTTTATTCATTACACGAGCTTATTTCTCGTCCTAGTCTTATACATGCAAACTTTGAGCTTGAATTTTTTCCTAACGACGCTATCAAAATTACATGTAATGTGTTTTATTTGCTTGCTGTGCTATTGACTGTGTGCGCACCTTAGGATACAGGCTGCATGGACAGCGACTTCTGTTTTATAAGTACATCTTATACCTTTACATCTATTACTGTTTCTCTGGATTGATATTTTATTATTATTATATTATTGATAATGATTATTATTGATATGTTCGATCTATAACTTAGTTATAACTTTTAGAGAAATAATCAATAATTAAAAACTGAGTGCACAGGCTTACATGATTATCTTTACTTTATAAAATGAACAAAGTTATGCCTAATTTTGATCTATTTACTTTTCTTGAAGCCTATTTCTTGTCGAAAAATTTGGTCATTTTAGTGTCCAAACTTTAGCATGACTCTATTCTATAGGGGGCTATCATTATCACAACAATATATTTCCCTAAGGCTGAACTCGGACGGCTCGCAACGTAGGGCACGAACTAGACACCGAACATCAGCTTATTCTTAATGTTCAGTTCAGTTTACCTACTATTAAAGTTTTTTCTGGTGTGTGACTACACGCCCTCCCTACGTTACGGACTAGGCGGAAACTTGAGCCTGTTCTGAACGTAGATTTCAAATTTCTGTTTTATTTACTTATTTTACTTATACACTTTAATTCAATATTGTTTTACTCTGAAATGGTTTATACATGTACATTATTGTAAATAAATCTTTTTTTCTCCACTTTTTGGGCAGGGAATAAGCAGCGACTTTAGCCATCTTGACTAATACCTAAAAAGTTTATCTGTCATATATATCTGTTCACTTCAACACCGGTAGTTTCAAAATAGCGCCTAAATATGTCCTAGATTAATCGCAACGAATGGCCGAGGAGTTCCGAATGTATCGTCACAGAACGTTTTGAAACGTTCGCGGTAATTGAACGCAGGGCTGATTTAAAGATATACCGTTTTATCAAAACCTCCTGATCTAAGGGCGGATTTTCGGACATTACCGCTGTTAGAGATGTTTCATCTAAGACATGTGTCAATAAACTTCATTCTCGTATTCAGAGGCTATCATGCCTCTAGAATCTTGATAACCTCTAGGTTTAATAATGTAGGCTGTTTTACTTGTTTAAATTAGGGGCTTTAGTCAGTGATCTTTCCCTGATAAAATCTGAAGCAATCCAATTGGTAAGTAGGTCCTTACAGTTGGAATCCTTGGATTTTGTCATTGAAGTCCTATGTAAGGATAACAAAATATTTCATCCAATATCTTTCTTGTTAATGAAGATAGTTACAGAAGTGATAAAATTTAGGTAGTTATTTCCTGTAAAAATACTTAATTTAAATTTCAAACAAATTAAATGATTTACAAAAAAGTTATTGAAGATTATTTTTGGCAAATTGACATTGAAAAGTAAGGGTAAAGTCCGAGTAATCAAACTAATTAGACCTACCTATTTGAAGAGAGTACAAGGGGAAATAACTGACCCTTTTTATCTACAGCGATTGATTTTTCTTTCTATAGTTGTCTTGAAAAAAAGCTAGAGGAAAATAAAGGTACTATACCTAGACTTTGTAACTTTATAATACATAGTTGACAATATTAAGTTAGATATCAAAACTGTCAGTTAGATATCAAAACTGTCAGTTAGATATCAAAACTGCCAGTTAGATATCAAAACTGCCAGTTAGATATCAAAATTTTACAGTACAAGTCGTCGTTACTTTTTTATTGAAATTCAAGTAAATACCCCCACCTCTGTCAAACTGAAATGGGACCTTTTGTCCAGGATGGCAAGACTATATGGGACCTTTTGTCCACCCCTGTCAAAAATGATATCGTACTTTTTGTCAATGGGACCTTTTTTCCTACAATCTGATACTACAGCATGTGGGTATCGGGGGATTCAGACCTATCACAGAAAAGTTTAGTACAATTTTAAGTAGACATTTCTTTTAAATAGAGTCTGGTGTAGAGATTTACTTTTCTTCACGATAGTAAACGGCAATCATCAATTGTGTTGGAAAACAATGAAGCGCCGACTACGACGGAATTACACGGACCAAGTATTACACGGTCAAAAATACATATAATGCAGAAGTGTGAATTCTTTAATCTATTATCTTGATGTTCGGTCAAAGTATTAAAATAACGCTAAATGTGCAAATATGAAGGAAGGTGCCATCTAAACACCCAGGTTTAGACAGTTCATTAAGGTTTTAAATTAATGTGTGTTTATTAATTTTTTTGTAAACTGTAAGAACTATTCATTCATGGTATATTTTAACCAAACTCCCCGCAGCAGTTATCTCCCTTTATCAAATCAATAACCAATAAATTTCTTACAGTAAAATATGATGTTCAAAGTTCATAAAGGGAAAAAATAAACAGTCCGAAAAAATAATTTGTAAAATAAGATTAATTTTACCCTGACACCGGTTACCTAAAGAGTGTAAAATTGCATGAATACCGAAATGATTATTAATTGTTGCCCAAAGTAAATATCAATTAATTTATTGTATTAATTTTATTTTAGTAATTTATGTATAAAAGCTATTTTTATCAGTATTATGTACATATTATTTATAATAAATACTATAAATTTCTCCCCATATAAGTAGCGTGAGGTGAACCAAAGACCCTATTGTTTGGCCAACGAAGCTCATTCCAGCCCTTGCATACTTTCCGCTGTAATTTATTCATAAATGAAACAATTTGTTTTAGTTCTTTGGCAGTACTTATAAATAAACCACATTTTTTATTTATTCAATGTTATTTTTCGCTACATTACGTCGCCTAACGTATCTTATAATTACGGTTATTGCTCGTAATTTAAACATTAGTCATATGGTATTACGTATTTATTACTAGCGTCACGTGATTCATATGAAGGCAGTAGTTAAAGTAGCAACGCGTGACGTAACCGCCGTGAGGAATTTGATTTTTAACCTAGCTTTGAACATTGAACATTTGTTAAAAACATGCAAACTCTTAACAGGCTTCTTAAACTATGATTTTAATTGCAACTAAGTGCGGCAAAATTTGGAAAATCTTATTTTTGCGAAAATTCATAATTATCGACGTACCTGTACGTCGATATATACAATTATCAAGATTTGAGCATTTTGTAGTCGACACCGGTTGCCTTAAGCCAATCAAAACGATGTATTTGAGGTCACATGATAGAAAAATGGACGGCAAATTGTCAATTTAGGGGTGCGTGAATTGACTAGTCTGGACGCCATCTTTTGTCAGGTATTACCAGAAAATACAATTATCAGAATAGGAATGAGTACCAGTTTCAAGAAAGCAGCATTTAAGACCCAGAAAATGCAAAACTAACTGTAACATGTTTGTTTTCTTTTTAAAACTCCCATTTGTTGAAAAAATACAAACTTATCTTCCCTACTAATGGGCGAATCTATTTTTACGGGAGAAGATTATCTGTATCCAATCAGCTGAGAGGCGTAATCAGTATCCGCTGAGACAGGTTTAAGTCACACCCCTCATAAATATCGCTGTTCGCTTAACGTTAACCATTGGGAACGCCCCACTGAATCATATCAGGTAATCGTTCGCCGGAATATTTTGGTTTGCTAAAAAAATTAATGAAGTTCCTATATGCCAAATAGACAGGAACAATTCTACCATAATGCTGTTTTACGTGCATAATCCGAACAAGACCTGGACAACACCTGTTCATTCGATGTATTTTTATCAGCCCGGAAGGTTCCGTACAATGAATCAAAAAGGTCTAAATGTTTTACATATCGTTAGCGGGTCAAGCAAATCCCGATATTCTCTAAATAGACTTGGCACGGCTAATAGCGTTGACGTATATTACTTGGAAGGAAATGTTATAATACACGGCTAAACGTCGATTTCAAGCATTTTTGGAAATGCTATTACTTGTCGTTTTACAACATTTATATGTATAGTGACGATCCGAATATTCGAATATTTTACCGGCCCTAATATTAACCTTTTACTGGTTGCGACATGTGTAAAACAGATCCATTTTTTCATTATCCATTTTATTATATTTTATGTATTTATGTATTTATGAATATGTACTTTGTACTCTTTTAAATAAAATTACTGTTCTGTTCTGTTCTGTTCCATTTTTCACCATTATGTGCTAGTGCTATTTCACGATGCTCTAATTTCGTTACTAATCAACAAACAGATCGTCAAGTAATTCCCTCGGTGACTGTCTTTTAGACAAATCAAATTGAGCCCTGATCCCAATTACATTTGCTACGCTTGGGCGGGGCAAAAATGCATTTTATTTTTTTCTAACCCCAGCTTTGCTTTTCAAACAGTGTTTTTTTTTCCAAAATTGAGGTCTGAAGTGCAAGGTATTTTCAAATACTGAAAACATTTTTTCTTATCAGCATTTTGGCGCATTTTTTTGCGATTTTTTTCTGGCGATGAGGGGCGCTGCGCCCACTTCAAACCCTGCAATAAATGGGTGCACATCCACCTTCGAAACCCCTCAGACATCTTTTGATGGGGAGGCGCGTGAAAAACGGTCAATTTTGCAACAACTTTTGATATTCACTAAAGTTAAAACACCCATTTCAAACCTGTGGCAGCCATTTTGTAAGTGTTGGTGAAAAAACTTAAAAACGTGGCATCAGTGTAGGGTACAGATATCTTAGATTGGAGTATTCCCAGCAAACTATCTGAATTTAGATAGAAATTTCATTTATAGAAAGTAAGATAAAATTTAAGTATGAGTTGTAAGGAAAAACTGCATCGAAAAAACACTGCGTGGTTATAACATATCAGCTTTGACAGTAGACTTGTACCTTCAGTGTTAGTTCTAATTTTGTTTAGAAGCAACTGCTGTGATTAATCTTTGTTGAGCGATAGAACTTTGCACATTATATTGAAATTCATCATCCATTGCAAATACGAAAAAAGAAGAATATTTAAATTTTGAATCAATAGATCAATAGACCTGTGTGAACATACGAATACATTTTATTAAATATAGATTCACGTGACAATGACATAAAACATATTTACCATCAACAAACATATTACAAATATGCGAGTAGCCTTTTTTGCAACTTACAAACTTGATATATTTTGGTGTATTAGACTAAATATTAACTAAAGTTTTTGTCTAAACTGTATTTATGCGATCCATTCAGTTCTTTTGCTTATCCTGCGACTTGTTCAACTACATTTATGCAATGGTCCGCGAGGGTTTAAAATCGAGATTATCTTTAGACTAGAATAATGCAATCGGCCCTAAGTCACCGGTAATGTTTCATTAAACTTAGTCACATGTCATTAAATTTGTAAAAGAGCGTCTCTGGTCGGTCATACAGGCGATCAAAGGGTTAGAAGTTTGTAAATTTAACTACAGTTAAATGTAGTTGAAATGTAAAGAAGATCAGCTCTCCAACATGCGAAAGGTTTTGCGTCCTTCTTTTTTATAGAGCGAGACTTGGATGTAAAGACATGAATCGATGTTTTTCGTCCATATTTGTTATTAACTAATATTCAAAATTAGAATAACACAATATTATAGTTTCTTATGTTAACATTACTTCAGTAAATTAATAAAATCAAATTCAAGAAATATGACAACAATGTTATAGAACAGAACAGAACAGAACAGATACTTTATTAAAGGGCTTGAGCAATACTCATCACCCAATTTATGACAAGGTCATCTCATGAAAGCGCTTGACTTATTAACCTTAAATTCTTTTACTGGATATAAATAAACTGTTTATTTATCTGTATGCATTTTCCTCTTTTTGTATGTTTATGTTAAAAATATGTTTACATGTCGCGTGTAATTGTATATGTATGTATATTGTATTTATTTGGGTGATAAGTATTGCTCAAGCCCTTTAATAAAGTATCTGTTCTGTTCTGTTCTGTTCTGTTCTGTTACAAACATATATTTTGTGGCGTATCATTGGATAACCGAATATGTCAAGTGATCAGTAGTAAATATTCTTCTAAATTGCTTACTGACCAAAGTAAAAACTAATGCACACCATTTATCATTTATTATGCTTGTCTTGGAGTAGCTATTTAGCGATATTCATTTCTTATTCTACGCTGTTTTTCATAATTCCTGTTCAATATATCACTAATACGTACTGTCTGTATACTAAAGTCTTAATTACAATGTACAATGAAAAATCGAAGTTTTCTGTATACAGGGTTATATATTTGTCTATAAAGGAGGAAACATAATGAATTTTTTGTAGGTAGTTTATCAAAGTTTGATCAAAGTTTCAAGTGTCTTTGGCGTCCAAGTGCTAGCTTGAATCCGTTCTGAATGGCAGCATCCAAATCATTGCTTATCTTTTCTCCTTGCTTGGCTACTGACTTGGCTCCTACCAATGATTCTTAAATAATAAATATGTAAGACAATTGTCATCCACTGATGAAAGTATGCGCTAAGTACTTAGTTGGTAAACAATGAGTAGATTGGCTGACAGTCGTTTGATGACTAACATATTGTTTTGATACGGCGTTAAACCCCACAAAAGCAAATAAAACTTTAACCTTTATGATTCAATTGAAAAATATTAATCTGATGTAAAAGTTATATTGTTCTTTTATAGATCTTAAAACCCATTCGATTTGATTTACCCTTTTTTATTGTTTATTGTTCAATAGTATCTAAAATCCATTTGTCTTTTATATCTTTATATGATATTATGATAATTCAATAAAAAATAGTATAGATATTGTAAGTAAGGCTTTGTTCAATCTCCGTAAACAGATATCCTGTAGAGCGTTGTCGTACAGGATCTCTACTGTCTCAGTGGAAGGTCATGTCGAGGTGTCGACCAATCAATGCGTAGCTATCATCTAGACGAAACACTATTAATACATACATACATACATTAATAACATTTTGATTTCGTTATTTCTTTTTTTTTACCAAAGATTGTATGCTTATTTGACAGCGGTATTATTTGCAGTCTGCAATTAGGCGGCTCATTTCAAATTGCGTGACGTAGACGATGTAAACAAGTTACGTATCATAACATGTTTCGTCATGAATATTATGGTGAGAAAAGGCCACTCAGCCCTGCCCTGCGTTCAGTTACCGCGAACGTTACAAATCGTTCCGTAACGATACATTCGGAACTCCTCGTCCATTCGCTGCGAATAATCTCGGACATATTTAGACGCTATTTTGAAACTACCGGTGTTTAAGTAAACACATATATGATCGTTTAGGCATTGAGTGATGTTTCGTTTTTTTGTCCGTAAATTTTGAAACATCACCCATTGCCTTAACGATCTCTTATTAGTGTTATATATTAGGTTATTCGCATCGAATGTCCAAGGAGTTCCGAATGTATCGTTATGTGTAATTGAACTTAATATTTGTATTCAATATAACCTTAGATATTATAAAATAATTATTACAAAAAAAACTAGAAAACTTATCACGTCTTACTTGATTTCAATAAAATAGTCATAGGGTAATATCCATCATATTTCTCGACAGATTTAACTAGATTTTGTACCTAACTGGCCTTTGGACTCGTCTTCGAAAGCGTCATTAAATTAACTTTATTATATTGTCTCCACTTGCTGGGCTATTGACTTTATTACTTTATTATTTCACTGATATGATGACAGTCTGATAAACAATCCAAAGATTAAATGATTACACCGTTTAAAGCCAAGGTCAATGTAAGTAAATTCGTTAAACTACGAATCCTTCAAAAGCACCTTGCATTCCTCAAGACCGCCATTTTGACAACTAATCTTACATTAAGTCATAAGCAGAACTGATTCGTCCTCAGAAAATATGCCAGTGATTTATTTGTCCCTATATATTTTATTCATTTTATTAGAGCTAATTTTAAGTCTATATTTTATTCTTTCATTTACATGTATTACATATTGTATTGTATTATGTTGTCATTTAATGTTTCATGTTGATGTCATCAAATGTTTTGGAGTAAATCGCCTAAAATTATTCTGACACGCTAACATTTCTTCGAACATTTCAACACATTCACGGCACGTTCATTTTGGTAATCTAAATAAAATGATGTTGAATGCAGGATTTCAAATTTTAAACTAGATCTAGCAAAACAAATGCGGTTAGGATAAATCGAATGCTGGATGTCAATCTGTATTTGTTCATCTGGCTTGTATTACAAGGATTATTCGGCTCAGCCTCGCCGCCGAATAGACATTTCTCCAATTTGCCGGATGTAGATTGACACTAACCTTATATTATCTATGTGTGTATTGTGTCAAAGATACCCTAAACATATGGCGGGGGATGGTCGATTTTCTGCTCTACCCTATCTATCAGAGACAAGTATCTTAATCGAAGATATGTTGCGTGTTCAATTACACAAAACGTTACAGAACGTTTCATAACGATACATTCGGAACTCCTCGGCAGTTCGCGGTAACTGAACGCAAGGATGGCTCTTTTTATTCTTTTTTCATTTTACTCGTCCAAATAATCTGTAAACGTGTATGCTCTTTAATATATAATGTCTTATTGCTGTAAAATCTGCAATAAAAAAACTTCATGGGCTACCTATGGGCAAAATTCATAGAAGTTCAGTCTATGTTTCTATCACTCTGAACATATTTCTTGTCAGATCTTAGCCATTGAAATGCCTTAAAAAGTGCGTCTGACCTTGCCTTAGGGGAGCTATCAAAATCACATTCCTATCCGCCTCCTGGAATCTAGAGAACACAACCAGGGTAAAGCCTAAGGCAGCTGGTAGGCATCTATTTACTGCAGGGCTTAGCCCTAGCGCTTAGTCTTTTGCATTATACTACTGTCTGATGTCATTGTAATATACACTCTGTTTCTTGTATTATAAATACCCCTTTTCCTCATTTCAGGAAATATATGCTCAGGTGCATGTACTGTGCCAAGTTGGTGACGAAGATAAGCAGACATATGCAGTGTATGCATCAAGACAAGCTGGCCTCGTTTCCAGCAGATGAGGCAAGAGAAAAACAGCGCAAACAGTTATTGGGAAATGCAATTTTAGATTATAATCAGGTCATAGGGAAGTTCGGTCTGGTCCTTGGGCTTGAAGTTTTGATGTATGTTAATACAGTTGCACATATCCCAGTGGTTCAGTTTCATAAGAACTCTCAGTTAGGTCCCAGAGTTAGTCACGAAGAACTTGAGAAAAGACTGCAGCAGGCTAAGTCCCAAGTTGTCAGAAGCCCTCCACCTGGGTTTGAGCATGTGACACCTCGGCCCCTGAAACATCGGATCATTATCCCTACGACTGACTACAATAGACAAGCCAAACAGGCTCCATCACAGCCAGAGGTAGAAGTACGGTGTAACGAAGAAGCCACAGAATTGTTGCCGCTACCAGCACCATCAGAAAGTACATTAGCTCCAGCCACAACTCCAAGACCAGTGCTAGCCCTACCTGGTTGTAGCAACTTGCCGCTACCATCACCATCAGCAAGTACATTAGTCACAGCCACTTTTTCTAAACCAGTGCAAGCCCTACCTGGCTATGGCAACTTGCCGCCACGTTCACATGAGGAACGCTCAGACACCAGGTTTGAACCTGTAACCAAAAAGCAACCTCCGAGACCAGGTTCCTATAATATTGGCTCCCCAATTAAGTTTCCTGTAAGAACTGCTACAGTTACATGTCATGTCCAGTCAAGTGTTGCCAGTTCGGTTAGATCTCCACCTACATCTCCAGTCAGTTCTCCTGAGTTCCCCAAAGTGAGGCTACGAAGGATTATACGTCCTCCAACAGAATCATCAGATGAAGACAACAGCTGTAACTCCCCACCCGCAAAAAAGTAAAAAAAGTCAACTCGTAGAGTACAAAGAGCTGTCCGCGAGAAGAGTACGTCTTCGGACGACAGTGAACCATCCACTCCCGCCAAAAGGCCTGTGGCGACACACCGACGGGAAAGAGTCTCTAGTCCATCCGTATCGCTTGATGGCACTTACGCCAGTAAACGGGAACACGTGGCGGCGTGTTATAAAAAGTACAACATGTACATAGATCCTATTGAATTTGACTTCTTAGTTAAAGAAAATGAATACCTCAAGCATTACGCAACTGTTACCAAGTTCCTCAAGAAACCTGGCATCTTTGCGGCAAGAATCATGAAGTTCATGGCCCCCGAAAATGATATAGGTCAGTTTAGTTGGTGTCATTTTGACATGAAAAAGCTCATGGAACTCGTTGGTATAATGCGACAAGAGATGTGCCTAAAGGAAAGTACCATTTTCTCACGTCTGAAAATAATGCAATATTTAAACATGGCTGCAAGAGTAAGTCTAGAGTCAAAAAGAAATCCCGACTTGCTCCAATCATTAATCAACATGGATGAGAAGCTCAAATCGATGTACAAAACTGCGTACAAGGACATAACCATTCAAAAAGCGCAGTCGCTCCCGGGCCCTTCCTTGGACGAGTTTCGAGAGTTAAAGCGCGCACAAGATGTCTTCGAAAAATCGGCATATCCAAAGGCGAGAGCCTTAGTAGACTGGGCCAAAAACTATAAAAAAGAACTGAGCAGGGCCGATAGACGTACCGTTAACAGTGTGTTTATGTTTTATAATATGTTAAGAGGAAACCTCCCCAGGGCGATTCAGAACATACTGCTACATGATTTCACTCGAGCCGACCAGAATCCCGTGACAAATCCGGACGGTTCCAAATCTTATAAACTGTTTTCCTCTGATGGAAAAAGTAAATCTCATATCTGCATGCCTGAAATCCTATGGGACATGTTAAGAGATTATGTGAACTACGTAAGATCACGAGTACACGTGTGTCGTGAGGACTCTAAATATCTCTTCATTAGTTCCACTGGCAAGAAGATACATTCTCCATCCTCAGACCTCACCATTCTTCTAAACACTCTGAATCCTAGCCTTAAAAAAATGACGTGCACCTACGTCCGAAAGATGTTAAGTAAAATAAACTCAACTAGAAAGAATTACACCGAAGATTTCAGAGGAAATCTGTTTACATGGATGTGTATACTACAAGATAAGTCATATTGTTGCGCTGACGTTTACTGTCAGTACGTACCAGTCCAGTACTGGTTGTATATAAAGTAGTTCCATGAACTTTGTAGGAATTCAACTGCTGGAATATTGTACTCAATGCCATGATTTATTTGTTATATGTAGGTAAGGTATAATATTGATAATGTGTCAGGTCATTAAAAAGCAATTATTGAAGAACATTACTATTTTAGTTGTACATAGTGGATTTGTGAAATGATACCCACTGATACAGTCAATCTGTGAAACATAAAACATTTTGTTGATGTTTATATTGATTTATTATTTTCTAGGAATATGACGAAAAACTATTCTAATTTCTATGTGATGATGCAACTTAAAATGTTAAGATAACCTGATTTAATTTATAGGACTTACAGTATTATTGCTAGTGTTTCGTCTAGATGAAAGCCATTCATTGATTGTTCTACACAAATAGAATGGTTATCTGGACTTAAATTCATGTACAATAGAGGTATATAGAATCTTTACGTACGGAGATTGATGTAAAACTAATACATATGAAATTTTCAATGAGAAATTATGAATATATTTAGATAGGAGTGTTATGATGTGCACTTACGGTACTTGACATTGTTTCAAAATGAAAAATGAAGATATTCTAGACTAATAACCGTCCTGGAATATTCAACGACTTACTTCATTTTCTTGTCGACGTTGTGTGGAACGATAGACGAGCACGTATTGAAAAAAAACATTTAAAATGAGCACTAAAATATGTTTGTCCCTAGCTTTTAAAAAGAATATATAAATTTGACCATACAAATTAAGACGTGCAACAAGTATACTGATATATATACTTATGTTTTTCAACATTTTTGTTATATATTTTCTTGTAAAATTATATTGAAGTTTATTACATATGTTGTATGCACATTGATTATCAAACCATGTTTAATACATATTTAAAATAAATAAATGAAAATATAAACCTATATTTGTGTTGTTGTACTGTGACAGATGTACATAATATACTTGTAATAGAAGTGATAAAGTAGATCTAGCTCTATTATAGATGGACAGAAGAGATTCAGGGTACACACCTCACATTGGGCTCTCATGTTCCATATATAAGAAAGTTATATGTGATTGGTTCACGCCACAAATATGTTGTACTGTAAGAATAGCCAACATGAAGCTGATATCAATAATCAGGTGTTATAGTAAAACATTGAACTTCTTAACAAACTTCAACGAAAATTACAAAAATAAATATTCAATACTTGAGAGCACAACACTTGTTGACATATTGTTCATATATACAAAACTGTATACAGTAAAGTTCCGCTAGTAAGACCAGTGAAATCGAAGGTCTAGATAGCGAAACGGTCTTATTATAGAAACCGTTTTGTTCACAGACACTACACATGTTAGATCTTGTCAAAAATCGCATGCTTTTGGTCTTATAAGTTTGGGTCTTGTCAAACATCGCATTACTTTGGTCTTAAAAGTGGAACCTTACTGTATTCGTGCATGGATTTTTGGACACAAATAGACATGTTATCTGTACACAGTGTAATGACGGGTGAAAACAGCGGTCTATAGAATCTTTACATACATTCGGAACTCACCAGCCATTCGCTGCGAATAATCTAATCTAATAAACAAATATACTATTGTTAAGGCAATGAGTGATGTTTCAAAATTACGGACTAAAAACCAAACATCTCTCATTGCCTAAACGATCATATATTTGTTTACTTCAACACCGGCAGTTTCAAAATAGCGTCTCAGTATGACCGAGATTATTTGCAGCGAATGGCCGAGGAGTTCCAAATGTATCGTTACGGAACGTTTTGGAACGTTTAGGGTAATTAAACAGGCTACTGATGTACATGAATATTTCAAATAGAAATTCAATAATATAGAAAAGCTGAGTCCATGATTATTCTTCAGGTATATAGTAATACATACATTTATCGTATCCGTATATCACATATCATGTACAAATACTTCCTTAATGGCTTAATTACAGGGCTGTAATTGAATGAAAATTAACGAACAAAATCTATTGTAAAACGACGTCATCATAGAAGAAAATTATTAAATGAAATTTTGTATAAAAACAACTCAAACCCCATTTGAGCATGGCATATTTGAATATTCCTGACGTTCTGTTGACAATATCAATTCTTTTATAGCTCGAAAAGCTATGGTGGCATATTTCTGCCATCAGATAACCACATAACTGACTAATTAGTTAAGTGGTAAACGAGTTACCATAACTAGTTAACCAGTTAAGTAACAAGTAAATTCAGAGGTTAACTAGTTACTGTAACTAGTTAACCTCTTAATTAACTAGGCAGTTATGTGGTTACCTGTAGAAATATGCCACCATACAAACCATTAGCGAATATAAACATCTTGGCATAACGTAGTGTAATATGTACACTATAACATGTGTAATACATGGATGTGAGTTATGGAACTGTATCACAAATTCTGACATGCATCAACTCGAACCTACTCACCATCTTGTCTTAAACGTATACAAAACTTTCCATACCAAAATAGATCAGACATCGTTACAGGGATGTTTGAAGACGTCTGCTATCAACTTTTTGTGTATTGACTTTAGCAGAATTTTAAATAATATGACATCCGAACATTTAGGTTTTATAATAAATATAGTGTCAAAAATAACATAATATGATTTATTCAAATACATTGTACTTACAAGACTTTAAACACTATAAACATTTGGAACTGTTCGGCGATTTTCTGCGTAAATAAACCTCGGACAACATAAGGAAGTAAAGTAGTTCTCACATGGATTTTGTACTTTTATTACCTCCGGTTTCGGAGAGTTACATTAATTTCATATTTACAGATAATGTATGTGTAAATAAACAAAAGTAAACTAGTACATATGATAATCATAGACTAGAGAACATAAAAACACAGATCATATTATACACCGAGCATGTAAATGTAAACAAAATATAGGTACATAATTATTTCATTCAATGAGTGACTTTGTAGACATACTTTACAAATAATCCAAAAGTATCAGAACCTGTAAGTGCTGCAAAAAAATAATTGCATTGTTCAAGACAGGACAATGTTATCATGGACTTGTACTCACTAAATCCCAAAACTGAAAATAGTTCAGCCCAGACATTGCTACGTTCAGTATTGAAGTTCTGATAATAAAATATACGATGTAAGGTAAATGTTTCAGTGTAACTTTGGTATGTCTAAAATGTAAAAACGGAATAAGAAATGATACCTTGTAATTTAATGACAAAATACTGCTAGATACTGTCAGGTTTTGTTAATATTGTAGTGCTCCGGATATACTGAGACTGTTAAGTCCCTCTAAATTGTTAAGTCACAGCGGTTAAGGCTGGACAGACAGACGGACAGACAGAGTACTGAGTACAGCGGACAAGAGCGATCACAATATTAGATTACCTGTGGACTCCGGAAACTTAATATAAGTACTAATTAAGACTAAGTAATAAACAACCAAAAGGATAAGCAAAATACGGTTAAGTTTTAACAGTTAAGTTAAGCTATAAAATACCCTTAACAAAGCTCAGTGATCGAATAACAAATTTAATGTTCAAAACTTAGAGACAAAAGTCTAGCAAGTTGAATAGAGTAAAAGAAAGTAGCCTGTCAGTGCTTTTAAATACAAATTAAATACAACAAAACCAGTTTTTATGGTTTCCTAAGAATGGCACAAAATAATGTTTAAATTCAATTCTCAAGTTACCCTTTAAAATTGTCTTTAAAAATAGAAAAATAAAAATAAAGTTTCTTTAAAGTAAAAAATTTACTATAAAAAAAACGTGAATTTACGATAAAAATAAAATAAATAGTCCAACCTGTTCAAAGTAATAAATGCCTGAGTCCTTGAAATTCTGTGACGGAAACCTTAAATACTCGCCAAAAAATCCCCCAAAAGAGTTCGGGAATCCGTCAAAAATATTGCCGGAACTCCGCAATCCGTCAAAAAAAATTGACGGATTCGTCAAAAAAAATTGACGGATCCGTAAAAAAAAATTGACGGATCCGTCAAAAATATTGACGGATTACGTCACATGAACGTATTGGTTTTATATGTCACAAACTGCAAGAAAAATAGATTGAAACACAAAAATGTGTTAAAGTCATTTAAATTATTACATAAATCAATTAAATAAAGTCTAAAGTTAATAATTTGAACATGGGGACAACTTTACCAGGCTTGTAAACGTTCATTTATCGCTTCCAAAACCCGTAGTTGATTAAATCAGTCCAAAGTTTCAACCCTGACCTCTATGACGTATGGCAACAATATTGGCGACCATCATGTTTACACACAAATGTACAGCAAAGTTATTGTACGATTATATTGAACTGTCCGATTGCATAAATTAAAACGTCACATTACACGGTTTATTTAACAGCGTAAACAGTTATTGGGAAATGCAATTTTGGATTATAATGAGATCATAGGGAAGTTCGGTCTGGTTCTTGGACTTGAAGTTTTGATGTATGTTAGTACAGTTGTACATATCCCAGTGGTTCAGTTTAATAAGAACTCTCAGTTAGGTCCCAGAGTTAGTTACGAAGAACTTGAGAAAAGACTGCAGCAGGCTAAGTCCCAAGTTGTCAGAAGCCCTCCACCTGGGTTTGAGCATGTGACACCTCGGCTACTGAAACATCGGATCATTATCCCAACGACTGACTACAATAGACAAGCCAAACAGGCTCCATCACAGCCAGAGGTAGAAGTACGGTGTAACGAAGAAGCCACAGAAATGTTGCCGCTACTAGCACCATCAGCAAGTACATTAGCCACAGCCACTACTCCTAGACCAGTGCCAGCCCTACCTGGTTGTAGCAACTTGCCGCTACCAGCACTATCAGCAAGTACATTAGCCCCAACAACTACTCCTAGACAAGTGCTAGCCTGGCCTGGTTGTAGCAACTTGCCGCTACCAGCACCATCAACAAGTATATTAGCCCCAGCCACTACTCCTAGACCAGTGCTAGCCCTACCTGGTTGCAGCAACTTGCCGCCACGTTCACATGAGGAACGCTCAGACACCAGGTTTGAACCTGTAAGGCCAGGTTCCCATGATATTGGCTCCCCAATTAAGTTTCTTATAAGAACTGCTGCAGTTACATCTCATGTCCAGTCACCCAAGTCAAGTGTAGCCAGCTCGGTTAAATCTCCACCAACATCTCCAGTCAGTTCTCCTGAGTTCCCTAAAGTTAGGTTTCGAAGGATTATACGTCCTCCAACAGAATCATCAGAGGAAGACAACAGCTGTTACTTCCCACCCACAAAAAAGCCAAAAAAGTCAACTCGTAGAGTTCGAAGAGCTGTCCGCGAGAAGAGCACGTCTTCGGACGACAGTGAACCATCCACCCCCGCCAAGAGACCTGTGTCGACACACCGACGGGAAAGAGTCTCTAGTCCATCCGTATCGCTTGATGGCACTTACGCCCGTAAACGGGAACACGTGGCGGCGTGTTATAAAAGGTACAACATGTACATAGATCCAAGTGAGATAGACTTCTTAGTTGATGAAAATGAATACCTCAAGCATTACGCAAATGTTAGCCATTCCCGCAAGAAAACCTACATCATTGCGGCAAGAATTATGAAGTTCATGGCCCCCGAAAATGACATAAGTAAGTTTAGTTGGTGTCATTTTGACATGTAAAAGCTCATGGAACTCGTTGGTATAATGCGGCAAGAGATGTGCTTAGAGGCATGTACCATTGCTACAAATCTGAAAATAATGCAACATTTAAACATGGCTGCAAGAGTAAGCTTACAGTCCAAAAGAAATCCCCACTTGCTCCAATCATTAATCAACATGGATGAGAAGCTCAAATCGATGTACAAAACTGCGTTTAAGGACATAACCATTCAAAAAGCGCAGCCGCTCCCGGGCGCTTCCTCGGACGAGTTTAGAGCCGAGTTAAAGCGCGCACAAGATGTCTTCGAAAATCGGCATTTCCAAAGGCGAGAGCCATAGTAGACAGAGCCAAAAACGGTAAAGAACTGAACGGGACCGATAGACGTACCGTTAACAGTGTGTTTATGTTTTATAATATGTTAAGAGGAAACCTCCCCAGGGCGATTCAGAACATACTGCTACATGATTTCACTCAAGCCGACCAGAATCCCGTGACACATCCAGACGGTTCCAAATCTTATAAACTGTCTTTCTTAGATGGGAATAGTAAATCCCATATCTGCATGCCTGAAATCCTATAGGACATGTTAAGAGATTATGTGAACTACGTAAGATCACGAGTACACGTGTGTCGTGAGGACTCTAAATATCTCTTCATCAGTTCTACTGGCAAGAAGATACATTCTCCAACATCAGACCTCACCATTTTTCTAAGCACTCTGAATCCCAGTCTTAAAAAAATGACGTGCACCTACGTCCGAAAGATGTTTGGTAAAATAAGCTTAACTAGAGAGAATAACACCGAAGAAATCAGAGGACAGCTGTTTACATGGAGGTGTATACGAGACCCTAAGTCATATTGTTGTGCTGATGTGTCAATAACTGTCAGCACGTATCACTCCTAGTTTATACTGGTTGTATGTAAATAGTTCCATGAACTTTGAAGGAATTCTACTGCTGGAATATTGTACTCAATGCCATGATTTATTTGTTATATGTAGATAAGGTATACTATTGATTATGTGTCAGGATAGTGTTTTACTAACCTACTTACGCCTAAGTTTTAACATACGCAATAATTTTTTCGTAAAACCGTTTTTTTCCTTATCAGCGTTTGTCAAGGCGATTCCGAGCCGTCCGTCAACGATGCTACAGAATTCCAGGTAGGAATCCCGTAGCTTGTTGACTTAAGGCTCAGACCAATTTGCTTTCCTTGCTCGCTTGGTCTCCTCCATAATTGACATTTGACATCTGCAGACGACAACAATCCTGACAGATATTCCTTTTGACGAGCTATACACAAATCTCCATATTGAAGAGTTGCCGACTATTTACGCATAGCCGTAAAAAATACCTATGCATTTTTTGTGGAACGCACTTAAGATTTCCGTAACTAATTTCTTAAGCTTAAACTTAGGAAAATCTTATGCAAAACTTAAGAATTGTTAGTAAAACGCTACCCTGGTCATTAAAAAGCAATTATTGTAGAACATAACTATTTTTGTTGTACATAGTGGATTTGTGAAATGATACCCACTAATACATTCAATCTGTGAATCATAAAACATTTTGTTGATGTTTATATTGATAAATTATTTTTTAGGAATATGACGAAAAACTATTCTAATTTCTATGTTATGATGCAACTTCAAATGTAAAGGTAACCTGATTTAATATATAGGACTATTGCTAGTGTTTGGTGTAGATGAAAGCCATTCATTGATTGTTCTACACAAATAGAAAGGACTTAAATTCATGTACAATAGAGGTATATAGAATCTATAAGTACGGAGATTGATGTAAAACTAATACATATGAAAATTTCAATGAGAAATTATGAATATATTTAGATAGAAGTGTTTTGATGTGCACTTACGGTACTTGACATTGTTTCAAAATGAAAAATGAAGATACTCTTAGCTATTAACCGTCCTGGAATATTCGACTTACTTCATTTTCTTGTCGACGTTGTGTGGAACGATAGACGAGTACGTATTGAAGAAAACCATTTAAAATGAGCACTAAAATATGTTTGTCCCTAGCTTTTAAAAAGAATATATAAATTTGACCATACAAATTAAGACGTGCAACAAGTATACTGATATATATATATACTTTTGTTTTTTCAACATGTACTTTTTGTTATATATTTTCTTGTAAAATTATATTGAAGTTTATTACATACCGGTATGTTGCATGTACATTGTTTATCAAACCATATTTAATACATATTTAAAATAAATAAATGAAACTATAAACCTATATTTGTGTTGTTGTACTGTGACAGATGTATATAATATACAGTGTAATAAAGTAGATCTAGCTTTCTGAAGAGTTTCCTGGTACACACCTCACATTGGGCTCTCATGTTCCATCTATAAGAAAGTTATATGTGATTGGTTCACGCCACAAATATGTTGTACTGTAAGAATAGCCAACATGGAGCTGATATCAATAATCAGGTGTTATAGTAAAACATTGAACTTCTTAACAAACTTCAACGAAAATTACAAAAATAAATATTCAATACTTGAGAGCACAACACTTGTTTACAATTCATATATACAAAACTATATACAGTAAAGTTCCGCTAGTAAGACCAGTGAAATCGATGGTCTAGATAGCGAAACGGTCTTATTATAGAAACCGTTTTGTTCACAAACACTAAACACGTTGGATCTTGTCAAAAATCGCATGCTTTTGGTCATGTAAGTTCGGGTCTTGTCAAAAATCGCATTACTTTGGTCTTAAAAGTGGAACTTTATTGTATTCGAACATGGATTTTTGGACACAAATAGACATGTTATTTGTTTACAGTGTAATGTCGGATGAAAACAGCGGTCTATAGAATCTTTACATACATTCGGAACTCCTCAGCCATTCGCTGCAAATAATCTAATCTAATAACAAATATACGATCGTTAAGGCAATGAGTGATGTTTCAAAATTACGGACTAAAAACCAAACATCTCATTGCCTAAACGATCATATATTTGTTTACTTCAACACCGGCAGTTTCAAAATAGCGTCTCAGCATGACCGAGATTATTTGCAGCGAATGGCCGAGGAGTTCCAAATGAATCGTTACGGAACGTTTTGGAACGTTTAGGGTAATCAAACAGGCTTCTGATGTACATGAATATTTCAAATAGAAATTCGATAATATAGAAAATCTGAGTTCATGATTATTCTTCAGGTATATAGTAATACATACATTTATCGTATCCGTATATCACATATCATGTACAAATCCTTCCTTAATGGCTTAATTACAGGGCTGTAATTGAATGAAAATTAACGAACAAAATCTATTGTAAAACGACGTCATCATAGAAAAAAATTATTAAATGAAATTTTGTATAAAAACAACTAAAACCCCATTTGAGCATGGCATATTTGAATATTCCTGACGTTCTGTTGACAATATCAATTCTTTTATAGCTCGAAAACCTACGGTGGCATATTTCTGCCATCAGATAATCACATAACTGACTAATTAGTTAAGTGGTAAACGAGTTACCATGACTAGTTAACCACTTAGCTTACAAGTTAATTCAAAGGTTAATTAGTTACTGTAACTAGCTAACCTCTTATTTAACTAGTCATTTATGTGGTTACCTGATGGCAGAAATATGCCACCATACAAATCATTAGCGAATATAAACATCTTGGCATAACGTAGTGTAATATGTACACTATAACATGTGTAATACATGGATGTGAGTTATGGAACTGTATCACAAATTCTGACATGCATCAACTCGAACCTACTCACCATCTTGTCTTAAACGTTTACAAAACTTTCCATACCAAAATAGATCAGACCTCGTTACAGGGATGTTTGAAGACGTCTGCTATCAACTTTTTGTGTATTGACTTTATCAGAATTTTAAATAATATGACATCCGAACATTTAGGTTTTATAAGAGATAGAGTGTCAAAAATACCTGAAAATGATTTAAGGTGCGTGAAGTTAGCTGCCAGATGCCAGTTGCCAGTTGCCAATTCAATCGGCAACTAGCAATTGGCAGCTAACTTCACACCCAGCTGCAGATTCAATATTTTTGTTAGCAAGCACTATGTACAGGCACTGCGACGAACGTTCCGCGCGGGTGTTTTGAATCGGCAACTGGCAACTGGCAGCCAACTTCACACCCAGCTGCCGATTCAATTTTTTTTGTTAGCAAGCACTATGTACAGGCACTGCGACGAACGTTCCGCGCGGGTGTTTTGAATCGGCAACTGGCAACTGGCAGCCAACTTCACACTGCAGCTGCCAATTCGATTTTTTTAGATTTCAGCGCAGATACTACGCCCTATACACAGGTTCTGCGATGAACGTTCCACACGGGTGTTTTGAATCGGCAAATGGCAATTGGCAGCCAACTTCACACCTCAGCTGCCAATTCAATTTTTTTATATTTCTGCGCAGATACGTCGCCCTATGCACAGGTACTGCGATGAACGTTTCGCACGGGTGTTTTGAATCGGCAACTGGCAATTGGCAGCCAACTTCACACCTCAGCTGCCAATTCGATTTTTTTAGATTTCGGCGCAGATTCGTCGCCCTATGCACATGTACTACGATGAACGTCCTGCTCGGGTGTTTTGAATCGGCAACTGGCAATTGGCAGCCAACTTCACACCTCAGCTGCCAATTCGATTTTTTTAGATTTCAGCGCAGATACGTCGCCCTATGCACAGGTACTGCGATGAACGTCCTACACGTGGTGTTTTGAATCGGCAACTGGCAACTGGCAGCCAACTTCACACCCAGCTGCCGATTCAATTTTTTTGTTAGCAAGCACTATGTACAGGTACTGCGACGAACGTTCCACGCGGGTGTTTTGAATCGGCAACTGGCAGCCAACTTCACACTCCAGCTGCCAATTCGATTTTTTTGATTTCAGCGCAGATACGTCGCCCTATGCACAGGTACTGCGATGAACGTTCCGCACGGGTGTTTTGAATCGGCAACTGGCTATTGGCAGCCAACTTCACACCTCAGCTGCCAATTCGATTTTTTTAGATTTCAGCGCAGATACGTCGCCCTATGCACAGGTACTGCGATGAACGTTCCGCACGGGTGTTTTGAATCGGCAACTGGCAATTGGCAGCCAACTTCACACCTCAGCTGCCAATTCGATTTTTTTAGATTTCGGCGCAGATACGTCGCCCTATGCACATGTACTGCGATGAACGTCCTACACGGGTGTTTTGAATCGGCAACTAGCAACTGGCAGCCAACTTCCCACCCAGCTGCCGATTCAATTTTTTTTGTTAGCAAGCACTATGTACAGGTACTGCGACGAACGTTCCGCGCGGGTGTTTTGAATCGGCAACTGGCAGCCAACTTCACACTCCAGCTGCCAATACGATTTTTTTTATTTCAGCGCAGATACGTCGCCCTATGCACAGGTACTGCGATGAACGTTCCGCACGGGTGTTTTGAATCGGCAACTGGCGTTTGGCAGCCAACTTCTCACCTCAGCTACCAATTCGATTTTTTAAGATTTCGGCACAGATACGTCGCCCTATGCACATGTACTACGATGAACGTCCTGCTCGGGTGTTTTGAATCGGCAACTTGCAATTGGCAGTCAACTTCACACCTCAGCTGCCAATTCGATTTTTTAGATTTCAGCGCAGATACGTCGCCCTATGCACAGGTACTGCGATGAACGTTCCGCACGGGTGTTTTGAATCGGCAATTGGCAGCCAACTTCACACCTCACAGCTGCCAATTCGATTTTTTTTAGATTTCGGCGCAGATACGTCGCACTTTGCACATGTACTACGATGAACGTCCTGCTCGGGTGTTTTGAATCGGCAACTGGCTATTGGCAGCCAACTTCACACCTCAGCAGACGTATTAATATTGCTGCCGATTCAATTTTTTTGTTAGCAAGCACTATGTACAGGCACTTCGACGAACGTTCCGCGCGGTTGTTTTGAATCGGCAACTGGCAACTGGCAGCCAACTTCACACCTCAGCTGCCAATTTTTTAAAAGACAGTCTTTCATTCTAGCGTTCGTCGCAGTGCCTGTACATAGTGCTTGCTAACAAAAAAAAATGAATCGCAGTACCTGTGCATAGGGCGACGTATCTGCGCTGAAATCTAAAAAAATCGAATTGGCAGCTGAGGTGTGAAGTTGGCTGCCAATTGCCAGTTGCCGATTCAAAACACCCGTGCGGAACGTTCATCGCAGTACCTGTGCATAGGGCGACGTATCTGCGCTGAAATCTAAAAAAAATCGAATTGGCAGCTTGAGTGTGAAGTTGGCTGCCAGTTGCCAGTTGCCGATTCAAAACACCCGCGCGGAACGTTCGTCGCAGTGCCTGTACACAGTGCTGTAACAAAAAAAATTGAATCGGCAGCTGGGTGTGAAGTTAGCTGCCAGTTGCCAGTTGCCGATTGAAATGGCAACTGGCAACTGGCAACTGGCAGCTAACTTCACGCACCTTATGATTTATTCAAATACATTGTACTTACAAGACTTTATACACTACAAACATTTGGAACTGTTCGGCGATTTTCTGCTAAAATAAACCTCGGACAACATAAGAAAGTAGTTCTCACATGGATTTTGTACTTTTATTACCTCCAGTTTTAACAGAGAGTAACATTAATTTCATATTTACAGACAATGTATGAGTAAATAAACAAAAGTAAACTAGTACATAGTTATAGACATAGAGAACAGAAAAACACAGATCATATTATATACCGAGCATGTAAATGTAAACAAAATATAGGTACATATTTCATTCAATGAGTGACTTTGTAGACATACTTTACAATTAATCTAAAAGTATCAGAACCTGTTAGTGCTGCAAAAAAATAATTGCCTTGTTCAAGACAGGACAATGTTATCATGGACTTGTACTCACTAAATCCCAAAACTGAAAATAGTTCAGCCCAGACATTGCTACGTTCAGTATTGAAGTTCTGATAATAAAATATACGATGTAAGGTAAATGTTTCAGTGTAACTTTGGTATGTCTAAAATGTAAAAACGGAATAAGAAATGATACCTTGTAATTTAATGACAAAATACTGCTAGATACTGTCAGGTTTTGTTAATATTGTAGTGCTCCGGAGATACTGAGACTGATAAGTCCCTCTAAATTGTTAAGTCACAGCGGTTAAGACTGGACAGACAGACGGACAGTCAGAGTACTGAGTACAGCGGACAAGAGCTATCACAATATTAGATTACCTGTGGACTCCGGAAACTAAATATAAGTACTAATTAAGACTAAGTAATAAACAACCAAAAGGATAAGCAAAATACGGTTAAGTTTTAACAGTTAAGTTAAGCTATAAAATACCCTTAACAAAGCTCAGTGATCGAATAACAAATTTAATGTTCAAAACAAGACAAAAGTCTAGCAAGTTGAACAGAGTAAAAGAAAGCAGCCTGTCAGTGCTTTTAAATACAAATTAAATACATTGTACAACAAAACCAGTTTTTATGGTTTCCTAAGAATGGCACAAAATAATGTTTAAATACAATTCTCAAGTTACCCTTTAAAATTGTCTTTAAAAATAAAAAAATAACAATAAAGTTCCTTTAAAGTACAAAATTTACTATAAAAAAACGTGAATTTACGATAAAAATAAAATAAATAGTCCAACCTGTTCAAAGTAATAAATGCCTGAGTCCTTGAAATTATGTGACGGAAACCTTTAATACTCGCCAAAAAATCCCCCAAAAGAGTTCGGGAATCCGTCAAAAATATTGCCGGAACTCCGCAATCCGTATAAAAAAATGACGGATTCGTCAAAAAAAATTGACGGGTCCGTAAAAAAAAATTGACGGATCCGTCAAAAATATTGACGGATTACGTCACATGAACGTACTGGTTTTATATGTCACAAACTGCAAGAAAAATAGATTGAAACACAAAAATGTATTAAAGTCATTTAAATTATTACATAAATCAATTAAATAAAGTCTAAAGTTAATAATTTGAACATGGGGACAACTTTACCAGGCTTGTAAACGTTAATTTATCGCTTCCAAAACCCGTAGTTGATTCAATCGGTCCAAAGTTTCAACCATGACCTCTATGACGTATGGCAACAAAAATGGCGGCCATCATGTTTACACACAAATGTACAGCAAAGTTAACAAGGATTTACGAGTTAAAACCGGACTAATACAAAATGAGTGGGGTTTTAATAGCATGTAAATACAAAATAGAAACTGCATGGACCGATTATATATTTTGCGAAAGGTTCATGAATAAGAAAATCTCACCGTAAAAATGAAAATATATTCGTACTCGAAGCAGTTCGTACCCGAACTAAAATATAAAACTAGGTCCCGAACGGGGCACTACAATATTAAAAGGGTCTATTTATTCTAGGGATGAGACGATTCGGTCATCACCCAATATGATACATACCGATACGAAAGGAGACCAGTCTACGAAATTAGTGGGTGTCCGGTTGCGCGGGACAACAACGTTTTAGTTAGGGCAACCAAAAATTTCTTTTGGGCATTCGAACATCTATAAACAAGAGATAGTGCTTGATGCTAAATCTGTTCAGGCAACCACTTGCATATTCTGATTTCGTAGAGTGGGAGACGATATGACTATTAACGATACGATACGAAATGCGTTATTAAACAACTAACATTCATATTCTTTTATTTATGATCACGTGTTTTCCAAGGATTTAGTTGTCTCAACCAGTAGGTTGAGTTGTACAAACTACGGATTGTGGCATTCACGGGTTGAGTTGTCCACGGGTTGGCTTGTTCCGTACTTGTTTTACAAACAGCCACAGGGATTATATTTCTTGAACAAATACGGCAAACATGTAGAATACTGAAAATAGTGACTTCTCCTGATTACGAGGGTCTATGTGGTATCGCGATATATCATTCTGGGCCATGATATGTATCAACCCTGACGTATCAATATTGTATCGATATAACGCCATAGCGTCTCATCTCTAATTTATTCATGCGGTGATGTTGACCTAACTTCAAACCGTTAAATTTTGACTGCGTATGTTCGTCGAAAATCGTGCTCGACATTTTGCATGTTTTGTTATTTTTATTTTTACTGTAAAAATAAGAAGAAATAAACTGTCGGAAGACATTCAATATACATGTACTAGTTTAAAAAGATAATGATTATATGTCGAATAATTTACTAGTAAGCAAGTGCTATAACACGTCCAATATACTCTCTGTATTTTCTTTTACTTCATTCTTTCAATCCTTTGAATCCTACGCTCTTTAATTGTGGCATAACTGAACAGTGAATATGACTATACTTCAAACAAAATGAACCATGCATAGTGCCAACTATCTTTTTAAAAAATATCTTTTGGTTCAATTATGAGGATATTTTAGCAACAAAAATGTATAAAAGTTATGTGATTATATTACCATAAAACAACGAATTATAAACAATGTATGAAAAGCTAAAGTACTTCAGTAAACCTATGTCTATATTGCTAGTAGATCATATCAGATAAAAAACAAACAAAATGTTAAAAAAGTGGCTTATAAAGATTTTTGAAGCCTGAACTAATGTGTGATACGAGTTTAGTAGTCCACGAATTGAGTTGTCTACAGGTTGAGAAGTTTTTACTATCATGTTGAAATGTCTCCTTTAAAGACTTATTATTTTCTTAAAACATTCCTATTGGTTGCCTGTATATCAAATATCTTTATACGTAAAGGCTCAATGCGTCTCTTTAAGCAAGGTATAACATTAGAAAATATTATTAGTAACTTAAGTTTACATTCATCAAACCATAATACATATAGAGCTGTATCAACTATAGTCGTGCTTGTAGCTAAACAGTTAGTTAGGATTCGCACAAGTGCCACCTCTTCTAATACGGCAAAAGCCGCAGGAAGAAACATTGTGATCAACACATTGTTTGTCATGTAAAAAGGCACAAGGTGGGTTGCACGTGAGTTCTGCGACATACATGCGGAATTAAGACCACATCGTTTAGATTGGTACCGCAATGTTTTATATATGGAAATGTAACAGGCGACGGTTATACATACGATTAAAATGAGAAATAGTAAAGTAGCTGATGTGTTCATGATTTCACATATTTCGCTTCTGTTAGTTATATATTGGTTTTGACAAAATACATTATATCGAAGTTGATTTATCGTAAATACAACAAACCAGACAACTATCGAGGCATTTTTACATTTTCTGAGTGTGAACTTTCTTAGATATAAATTGGGTTTGTTTATCGCCACCCACCTATCGAACGACATCATGCTAACGGACACAAACGAACAGATTAAAAAAGTAAGGCAACATTTTTGTAACACCGAATTTATAATACTGTTGTTAACATACATGTTAATAAATGCGAATGTATTGGCCCCTAGATCGAACACTATAAGTCCCTGAGTATGGAATTTGGTGACAGGTGGTGTTTTCTTCGTTTTGCTTATAGCAATTAGAGAAACTGCACATATACCTATACAGATGAACTGTATTGAAGATATACATATTTTTATGTTCATATAATTGTTGACATTTTGTGTGGTGTTATTTTGAGATACGTTATCAGTGGTATTCATCTAAAAAGAGAAAAATAATAGTTGAACCACGTTTACTGTTCGGATTTGTTTGGAATAAAAAAGAGGTAATTTTATAGGACCGGAATACTTTCTTTTATTCGATTCAGAAGTTTTTTTGGTATTGACTCCTGGTAACCAGAAGGTATATTGATCGTTCTTAGTAACAGTAACAGACATGGATTTATTGTAAGAGTAAAATTACGCGTAATCAAGTTAAAATTTTACAGACATTTCATATGATTTTTAAAAAAATGAAAATAGATATGTTTATGACTGTGACCGTCGCAGAATTTTCCATTTATGTGATTACGGATCAACTTACGGATTCCGTACCAGTCTGAAATTATTGTACATATATTTAATCTGACAGACAAAACAAGCAATATTAGCTACAACGATAGATTGTAAAAAAAGCATATTCATGTTATTTTGATAAAATTAGAATTAATTAAAAATTAATAAAAGCATTATTGATTCATCTGCTTGTGATCGGCATACGAATGTAATATTAGGCATTTTCAATTTATTTTTTAAAGCAAAGCATTATCTATGTGTTCGTACAGAACGAGTGAAATAGAATAATATATCATGGATAAATCAGCGACTAATCACCCTCTACAATGAGTTGTTACGGTGTTAACCCCTAAGACCAAACAACAAAACAAAAACAGAACATATGTAAAAGGCATTTCCAATCTACAACTACGTCAACGCCGCAACACAATATTGTTTGATTATGTAACGTAAAAAGTTATTGTATAGTACATGTATAAATTAATAACTTGTATTTTATGTTATAAGACACATTTAATATTCAAATATATGTGTAATACATGTATTGATTTCGTCGCGCTTTTAAGCTTATGTATTATTCTGTACAAAATGTAAGCTACGTTACATTCTCTCAGAATACCTTTTTTTCCTTAGTTTTAAATTTTCACTTAGTTTTAATAATGTGGTTGATACAGAATCACAATAACTATATGAAAACTGCAAATGATAGATATATCATCGATATATAAATGAGTATAATTAAGATGTTAATAGACATAACACGCTCGACTATTCGAGTGTTTGAATATACTTAAACATTTATGAAAAATGTAGTAGTCGCTAAGATAAATGTCGTATATAAAATCTCAACCGTAACCGACGATTTCCTATATATATAAAAAGAAATTCAGCAAAAGATTTTCTAGTGTTATGAAACTTGGTACGTGACGTCCAATGATAGCCTAGGAGATAATATGTGAAGTTTCAAGTTAATCCTTAAGGTACTAACAAAGATACAAAACCATTTCTTCGTAAATCTTGGTTACAGGGATTTTGTGTAAATCTTATCATTTAAAGAACGCAATGACTCGACCTGTATCTTTCATTTGTGTTGTCACGTTTGTGCTGATTTTACTCAAGTGCTCTGGTCTCAGAAAGGTCATTGAGTACTTGGCAATTATGTTAGCTCTTTTCTATGTTTGTGTATTTTTGCTCGCAACAATCTTATTTATTTATTTATTTAATTGGATTTAACGCCGTTTCAACACATTTTAGGTTATTAAACGACCTCTAGCGCACCTAACCTAGCTTTCCTGGACCATTGTCTATAACCAGTACTCACCTACCCTTCCACAAGGCCGGAAACTTCTCCATATTATCTAATCAAAGGAGGAAAATTGACATAATAGTCTAATTTTCATGGAAGGGTATAACCTCCCCGGGTGGGATTCGAACCCGTACCCCCTTCGGGACACGAGATTCCGAATCCCGACGCGCTACCAATTGCGCTATAAACCCGGGTTTCGCGCAACAATCTCTAGTGAAGGATGAATTGAAGATGTTTTCACCAATACAAACTGTTATTGTTCTTGAACTTATTGGGGCAAGTGTGATTTTGGTGCATCTTAGAATCAACCTTGTTTACCCCTCCCCCCCCCCCCAGTTGTATTGTAGCTATATCGAAAGCGGACACCAAAACTTGCTTGTTTTTGACATTTGTTTGTGGCGTTCCTTTTATGATAACAAAATTAATAATAATCTTAGGCAATTTCTTTTCATTTTTTGTTTGTGTACGACGTTTTAGTCTGGGTTTTTTTCAGTTGCTGTTCCTGGTATGTTTACTCACACATTTTATCAAACACCATCGCTAACACTGAGTGATGTGTCCTCTTCTTTTTTGAATAGTCGAGCGAGCATAAAACGCTAAATTAGCATCATCATTGTGTTTGAAGATCCTTCATCATTGTTATATTACATTAGTATCATTCGACTCCATTTACTCTACTTTTGTTCTGGTAATTTCAATAATTAGTTTCTTCATTACATTGTAAATTTATAAAATAAGCATATCGATTCTGTAATCTTATGGCTGTAGTAATCTGAAACTCTATTAGGGTTTTCGATTAGTTGTTGTGTTCTTCTCGTATTTCCAGAGTAGCCTAGGCTTGTTAATCGAACACGTCGAGCAGAAATTCAAGTAAGAAGTTGACATACATTATGTGTTGGATTTCTTGTTTGACGACGGATAAAGAGGACCACATACAATAGTTGCATTACTGGTAACCGTGTAGGTACTTCCTAGTCTAATAAAAAATACTTGAAGGCAATTTTCTTTCATTAACATGAAGTTGTAGCATTTGCTTTCCACTGGTCGCCATGATTGTTTCGTGAATGTCACGTGAGTCTTCCAAGCTCTGCCAAATATTGATTGAATTGCTATGAAGATCTGCAAAGATCTGCTTAAAACTGAAAGTCGTCCATTGAAACTTCTACATACGAGTACTCATTCGGAATAATTAACCATTCATTCAATGAATAGTGAATTCTTAGTGAATGGCCGAGGAGTTCCAAATGGGAAATACTGAATCGTAGACGTCTGTCGGTATACCTTGGTTCAGAATTCATGGTTCGAGGTGCAGAAATTAGCGATGGCGGCTCGAACCGTTGTAACGGTCTATGTTAAGTTCCAGTAACGCATAAGGTTGAGTTGTCCCGATCCCTTCTACATATATCTTCTAAATATATTTTTCAAATCAAAATATTAAAAATGTCGTAAAAAGAAAAAGAAATTCACTCGAATCTCCCAGAAAACTTAAGATAAATTACAACTATGTAAATTTTTATTAGTAGTAAGAGGTTACTTATCGCTTTCACAAAGAAGTAATTTGGACGTTATCTCCCCTGAAAGAAGATTTTGTCGTAAAATAGAATTCGTAGGACAATGAAATAAATAGTGAGAATTATCTTCACAGTTTTGTACTAAGTGATGGTCAAAAAAGATGTTTCGTTGAAAACACGTTCGTTCAAATTATGCTTCTTGGGGTCAAAATTTGCCAACCAAAGAGGTTTCGACTTTTACATTTAATTAATAAATGTTTAATAAGTCTTACCTAATTTCGTAAAACATAGAGCTTCCAGATCGTGCTGTGACCTAAAGGTTCTCTCCAAACTTTGTTGAAGTTATGCCTCTGATGTTACGATTTTCCCTGCTCGGGGTCATACCAGGGGTCACGGTGTTCATACTCTAGGGGTCATAGTTTCATACTCCAGGGGTCATGGTGTTCATACTCCAGGGGTCACGGTGTTCATACTCCAGGGGTCACAGTGTTCATACTCCAGAGGTCACAGTGTTCATACTCCATGGGTCATAGTGTTCATACTCCAGAGGTCACAGTGTTTATACTCCTGAGGTCACAGTGTTCATACTCCAGGGGTCACAGTGTTCATACTCCAGGGGTCACGGTGTTCATACTCCAAGGGTCATGGTGTTCATACTCCAGGGTCACAGTGTTCATACTCTAGATGTCACGGTGATCATACTCCAGGGGTCACAGTGTTCATACTCCAGGGGTCATAGTGTTCATACTCCAGGGGTCATAGTGTTCATACTCCAGAGGTCACAGTGTTCATACTCCAGAGGTCACGGTGTTCATACTCCAGAGGTCACAGTGTTCATACTTTAGGGGTCACGGTGTTCATACTCCAGGGGTCACAGTGTATGTACTCCAGAGGTCACGGTGTTCATACTCCAGAGGTCACAGTGTTCATACTCCAGAGGTCACAGTGTTCATACTCCAGGGGTCACGGTGTTCATACTCCAGGGGTCACAGTGTTCATACTCCAGAGGTCACAGTGTTCATACTCTAGGGGTCACTCAGGTTACATAATTCCGTATAAGAAATTTGCTAACATGACTTTTTGTTTTCCATGCGTAAACTAGGATTGATGTAAGCTTAAAGATATAAGCTTTGTAGGACACTGTGTATGAATGTTAATATTATTTCTTTAATTAAAACTGAAGACATTTGATGGTTCGCCAATATCTCTTTCTAGACAAATAGTTGAATGATATCAAATAGCCCATGAAATTAGTAATGCCTGCAAGTGAATGATATAACTTTAATTCAAATGTTATTCGAAGACGACATGATTTTCTTCGCCAATTCAGTTAGCGATTTACAAAATATTATTGAATTATTACTTACGTATTGTTTAACAGTGGGGTTAGAGGTAAACACTGATAAAACTAAGATTATTGTTTTTCGAAACCGTTGTCCTTTAAAACAAGACAAAAAATGGTACTATAATAGAAACTATTGGATGTAGTAAATAATGTCTGTTACCTGAGAATGGTTCTTAATTATACAGGTACATTTGTAAATAAATTTACAATAACTCATCTATCTACATATCTATATACTATTAACTATTAGCAACAAGTACACTTTCTTCTGCTAAGTCTCGTGTTGATATCATTGAAATCAGACAATAATTAACATAGTATAACTAACAGCTCTTTAAACTTTGAAACGAGTCGAGTTTTCACTATTATCTTCTTCAAACCGTAGCATTTGTGACAGTCACGTGGTATTGCCAAGGTGAACACTCCAAAAAAGCTCACGTATTGTAGGTAAAAAAGTAAATGGCAGCTAAGATAGGCTGGGGTTAAACTATTGTTTAACACTATATAATGTCAATAGCTTGTTTCAGTAACTATAGTGTACTTGTTTCTTACATATTATCATCATTATATACCATATTTGTGTAGCGGAATTATACATATTTCGCAGATACCCATTTACAACTGAATGAAGTGTATTGCTACAGAACATTTTCTGCTCAAGGAAATTAGCATGGCCCATATAGTGTTCGAACCAGGGATATCTTGATCCATAAGTGCGTTCTACCCCTAAACTACCTTTCGTGATATATTCTCAGACTTTATTTTACTGCATGAAGAAATACCATGTCTATATTATACAATGTTAATTATTATATATTTCACATTTTATCGATAATCACGTTAGGAGTTGAATACATTAGTGTGAGGATAGAACCTGGTATTCCTCAATGTAGATAATTCCGTGACTGATTAACACAGTTAGAACCTTTAAATTTATTGACATTTAATTGCCACAAAGACGTCTTCTATCTCTTACTGTGCTCATTCTTTTATTTGTTTCAAATTGAAAAGGTTCCAGACGTTGATATCAAATTTTCTAAAACAGTGAATTGATGTCTTAAATAAAATACGATATCGTTTATTTCCTTTTCAATACCATACTTGACATGATCAATGTCATTTATTGCTATATTTCTTGATTTACAAGAGAACTATTACTGAGTTACTGCTACGTTAAAAAATATTAAAGTCAACTTTGTTCATATAAATGGCATAACTACTGAGAGAATATTACTATGTATTATTAATGTTAGACAAATTTCATGAAGATAGTAGTTAAACAGACGTTTTCATGTTAAATGTATTTATATCACTGTAAAATTTGGTTAGGAAAACTATGAAATTATACAATTTACAGTCGTGTTTGGTGAGTTATAAGACTAGCCTCATATATTTTAAGTTTTAGAAAAAAAATACATTGATCATTATTTTGGAGATTTTGGAATATCAGACGCTGAACCTATTAATTGTAATGTATTCATAAAACTTGTTCTCATTTTAGTAAAAATCTTACTAATTGCATTAAAACCAACAGCTTTTAAAAAATAACAATCGTTGGAATTCATTTGTTTAGTAAATTTCCTTTGTCTCCCACATTTTGCCGTGTACTGTATTTAGCCATCATTATTTTACTTACCAAAAATAAATTGTACATCTTTTTGAAAATATTTTTCAAGAATAAGATACTATCACAATAAGCCTATTAAAATGATATATAAAGGTTACCGAGCAATTGAGTTCAAGGTAAATGAGATCTTTATCATTTACCCTAAACTCAATTGCTCTGTAACTTTTTTCAGTTTTACATTTTCCAAAGCAAGTTTTTTTATCATTTTGAGATAACTGTTATCAGTTTTTAGTGATTCAATATTTTAAGTCCCATTTAGTCATAATTGACCCCAACCTGGAGATCATCATGGCAACATAGCGTTATATATATATATATACGAAACTAAAATATAGTCACGTTTGAGAACAGAATATTGCTGCTCTAGGTCATCGGATATGTAAAGTTTTAATTCAATCAAAATACAAAAACTCTATTTCACATAATACTAAATCAAAGCTATTGACCGTTATCTTACATGTTTACGACATATGTCACCTTTAATATTATCAAAAAGGGTTCTATGCATGAACATTTCCATATTTCCATCACCTTCTAGAGTTATTCCTATATTACTAAAGGATGATACTAGTAGAAACCTTATCAATTCTCTTGACTTTTATATTGTGTTTTCCTTAGAGTTTACCATTGTCATTATCCTGATAAGTTAAGTTCTAGGAACAAGACAAATGGTGTTCAATACCAGAGCTGTCAATGCTTATCGCAATTTATGTTACGTTTGTTTCATATAACAAATTAAGGATATCGCATTTCTGCTTGTTTTTCAGAGGAGACTTTTATCAAACCACGTAATGCCATAACAAGTACTTACCACCATATTATTTAGACTTTTTATTTTCATTATAAAGAACCCGTTTCTATCTTGTGGAATATCTGTACCGGAAATAGCAAAATGTTTTTTCTTAGATATTCGTTATGTTCAATAAAGAACTCGGGTGTCTTTTCACTAAAAATCAAATTAGATTAATAAACAATTTCAATAAACTCTAAGCTCCTCCCAAACAGTTAAGCACACTTTTTTTACTTAAATGACAAAAGTTGTACAATTCTGGGTGACAGGAATCTTTATCGATCCTTTGCCCTTTAAGAGTACACCCGATGATTTGCCATTTAAGAGCACACCATGTTTTTACACCTCTACATTATGTTTGTGTTCCTCAAGAGTAGTACAGCGTGTTTCTATTCTCTACAGAAGTTCTGAGACTCTCGCAGACTTGCAGGAGTTGTTGGTGCCAACCAAACTAAGGTTAGTAACAACGTCTGCGGACCCCAAGGAGTGCATTGGATCAATCTGCGAAGGTTTCTGAGACCCTTGACGTCAGTAGACCCTAGGGAGTGCATAGGATCGGTCTGTGACGGTTTCTGAGACCCTCGCAGAATTGCAAGAATAGTTGATGTCAACTGAACTAAGGTTATTTTTGACGTCTGGGGACCATTTGAATTAGTCTGCTGCTATGGACAGGCTCGATTTTGTCATTCACAACACTAAAAATTTGAAGAAATGTCTTGAATACATTCTGGCCAATCTGATTAAAACCAGATCTAAAATTTCCCGCTCGCCTACTCGCTAATTTAGATCTGGCCTTTTTCAAACAAGGGTCACGTTCAGGTGACCTTTTCTCATCATAATATTCATGACGAAATTGTTCTGATTAGTTATGGTGGCTGATTTATGACATGTCGCATTGTTGTCCCGCGGGGCGCCACACGAAAATACGACAAAATGGTCTTTTTGTCGTATCAACGTCCCGCGAGGCGCCATGCAAAAACACAATCATACGACATTTTAATCATTTGTCGTGTTTTCGCCTGAGGAAGCACAATGCAACTATGTATTTTTACGACAAAACTTTTACAAAGGTACGACACATTTTTGTGTCGTGTTTTTGGCTTAATTTTGTCGCATCTTTGTGTTTTTGTCTCACAACCCGCGGAACGATGATACGACAAACAGAATTTGTCGTATGATTGTGTTTTCGTGTGGCGCCCCACGAGACAAAGATACGACAGATCTACTTTGTCGTATAATTGTGTTTTCGCTCTTTTGCCTTCCGCTCACACATGCGTACATCTTCAATAGTCTTCTGCGCATGTGTGAGCGGAAGGCAAAAGAGCGAAAATACAATCATGCGACAGATGAATCTGTCATATCTTTGTCCCGCGAGGCATCATGCGAAAACACAGTCATACGACAAATGGCTGTAAAGTCATACTATTTATACAGTACAACCTCTGTTGAACAACACCCACTGGGAGGATCTAAAGTGTGTAGCTGTTCAGAGAATGTTGCTCTACATAGGTCAAATTCACTTAGAATTAGGCCTAAGGGAAATATTCAAAGCTGTTGTTGTAGAGGGCCGCTGTTATGCAGCGCCGACCCGACTAGCGCGTTAGGGCCAACAAACTGCAGAACTTTAAGTAGCTGCTTCTAGCCTGCTGATTTAGATGCTATATGCTGCTAATAGAAGTTGCGTAACTGCTAATTAAATGCTGTCAGCAAGATGGTGTTTCTAACTAACTACTAGTGGTGAAATACGAAGCAAGCGTCATTCAAAGTTCAACAATTTATTCATCAACAGATTAAGCAAAGTTCAATATCAATGACACACAGATACACAAAGTTCATTAATTAAATCAATCACAAAGTTCATTAACTAAATCAATCGCAAAGTTCCTACTTAAAATTATCACAATGTCCTAAAATTGCTTAAATTTAACACACAGTAGACACACAGAGATTTTTCCTACTTATTTGCATATATTAACAACTATATTTTCATTTCTTCATTATTCATATCTTAACTTCATAAAAACTGACCACAACTTATATAGCAAAGTTTCAGAATATGACATATGGAGCAATTATTTGAGAATCTGATTGAAATATTTCAAAATTTCACACTTTAAATTACATAACAATAGAGAAATATTTGAAACCAAATGGTAAGAAAATAATAAGATTAAATTATTCAAACTATTTAGCACCTAGCAGTAAGCCAGCAGAAGGGTTTGACTCAAATCAAAGGAGAGTTGATTAAACAATTAAAGTCATAAAGCAAATGTATAACACCTACAGATTAGCTGAGAAAATAAAGTAAAATTACATGATTACATTTCTATTAATAAAAAAAGCCATATGTTGACACAATTAACTATTAATAAAAAAAGACAATGAGAAATTCATATGAAAAAATGCAAACTTAAGATTAATAAAATATCAGTAAAATCTGGCTGCATAATACCGCTATGCAGAGGTTATACTGTACACTCCCGACTTCAAACATGACGAAATTTGAGATAGCATCAACATTCTTTTCAAATCGTCACCCGGGTAACCATTGTCATTCAGCTTGTGTAAATAACTCGTCAATGATAGATAATGACCTGATTTGACCTAGCTATATACCCGTTCAATGGAGCAAGTTTCACAAGTACATGTATATCAATTATTGTAGCTCTTCATGAGCGTATTCACCCGTAAAACTTAAGCCTGTTATACATCAGCCGCGCGATTTTTTTTGTCGTACGATTTTTACTGCGAACGAAATCGCAGACGAATCGCAGCCGCCGCAGATACATCAAACTTTCCATGGAATCGTCGTACGGCGGTCGTACGACGCTCTCACGAGCTGTAGGTTGTTCGTCGCACGTGTTTACGCATGACTGCCGTGCGATAATCGCGAGGCTGTCGTACAAACACTTACGACTGTCGTAAGACTGTCGTGAGATTTCGAAAAGTTTTGTACGTCATCCGTACGTCTTCTCACGACAAACGCAAACTTGTACGAGAGTCGTACGATATTCATGCGAACGCCTAATTCTTTAACTGACGTGCGACTGTCTCAAGAATGACGTATGGTTGTCTTACGGCAGTCGCACGACTGCCTTGCGGGCTCCAAAAATCTAATAATCGCAACGAGATCGCAAGAAAAATAAACATGTTGAAAATTTGACTTGCGGCGTCTACGACGATGCGATCACCTGAAAAAACGCACGACTGTCTTGCGGCGTTCGTACGAAGTGCTCCGTTTTTTAAGAAAATGTTGTCGTACGGCTGCCGCAAGCATGATGTGAAATAGGCTTTAGTCTGTTGATATATTTATTAACTAAGATGATACCGTGAATAAAATATGCCACATCAGTAAACTTTATCGTAGGTCAAATAATATTCCAGAAGTGTTCATGTTTAAGCCAGTCGAAATCATCACCTCCTCACATCGTGACTTTAGAAAATGGGTACCTGAATCTACATATTTTGATTAAAATACTTAAATTCGAAAATTTTAATTGATAAAAATCTTTACGGGGACAGATGCGACGGAACACTGGATGTAGATGAAAATATATACGACTGCTTAGGAGGGGGATTATAAATGGATTTGGATGTTATGTCAAATCGTTGCTAGTGTCGCATTGCTTTTGATACTGACTGGTAGATTCGAAGAATATAAAAACGATGTACTCGCTGATACTTATGAGCTCTATCCCCGACGACGCCAGTTTTCTTACACCCTTAGAAACGTACGAAATATCGTTTTATGCATTTGTCGGGTTGCGCAACATCCAGCTGCCCAATGGATTGATACATTTCGACAAACCAATCAAATGCATAGAGAACTTAAATCGACCAATCAAATGCACCGTGTATAGAATTTCAAAAGTTGGAGCGTTCAAATATCAATATACTCAGTATTTTTTACTTTTAGTTTTTTTTTATCGTAAATGAGTGATTTAAGTAATATGTACTCAGTAGATGTGTTATAAATGAAACCAGCGCAAAATAAATATATTTCTTGTAGGTACGTCGACTCTGCCACATGAGATGTGTTCAGCTATATCATATAAATATATAGTTGTCGATTGACAATCATATTTTGAATAATACTTGAGTCCAAAAATATGTAAATAATGTCTCAAGTTATCTTTAATAAACTACAAGTCATAAAACAGACCATATGTGTGGTTCAGAACTGTCAGTAACGAATCTCTAATGCTATTAGTGTAGAAGCCTGTTAGAAAGTTCCGTTGAGTGTTCTCCTTAATGACAAATAATAAATTAAACCAGTGAATAAGTCAGAGTTACGTTGACACAGTAGACATGTGATGTCACATTTAACCATATTTGTCTGGCACTCATTGTTCGTCTAGCACTTATCTCATAGGTTAAAATGGTCACACCTCTTTGTATATAGCCAATCAGAAGGTAGGTCACATTTATCTGGCACTCATTGTTCGTCTTGCACTTATCTCATTGGTTAAAATGATCACACCTCCTTGTATATGTTACAGGGAATGTGTGTAACCAAGGATTCCGGATTTCACGTAATTCCTAACCAAGTCAGGGAATTCACGTAATCCCTGGTGATTTTAGGGAATACCTGAAATCCCTGATTTCGCTAGGGATTACATGAAATCCCTAAAATATAATTTCATTTTTACACAAATTCCCTGACTCTATTTCTGATACATATCAATGTTGATTAGCAATGAAATTCTTACATTCAATGGCCATCAAGTAAACTAGACAAACACTTTAACTATTTACAGCAAAAGTTTTATGCAAATGGCATCTTTGTTTTTATAACAATTATTATAATTTCAATATATGACTTCTTTTCAAACATTCTATAATCGTCTGTACTGCAATAAGTAAATTTATTTTAAATATTTGGTCAAAAGTACAATAACTTTATAAAGCACATCATTTACAAAAAAGCAAAGTAAACAATTAACTCTATCAAACATACAGTGCTGAAAATAAGACCTATAGAAAAACACACATATACAAGACATATGAAGTAAGCATAGAGCAATATATAAACTAAAAGAGAATCTATTTGTTACAGTATTGAGTAATAATAAATTTCAACTTTTTTTGTAATTATTAACATACGTTACAGGGAATGTGTGTAACCAGGGACTTTACGTAATCCCTAACCAAGTCGGGGGGAATCCACGTAAATAACAAACAATTAGGATTCCACTGCTTTTAAAACCCAAGCTATAATACCATAATTGCATTCATATAACAAAAATATCAATGCGTAACAGAGAAAACATTTAATCAGTAAAACTTTACTGCACAATGAATCATATTTTACATACCATTTATGATAATTTTGTGGTCAGGGAATATGTGTAAAAATTGAAATAAAATTCAGGGAATACATGGAATCCCTAGAAAACTTCAGGGTTTACATGTATTCCCCGACAGAATTTTACGTAGCTAGGGATTACATGAAATCCCTAAATTACAGGGATTACGTGAAATCCCTGGTTACACACATTCCCAGTAACATATATATAGCCAATCAGAAGTTAATAACAAAAAGTAGAACAAAACTTTAAAAAAACCCCGACATATTTATCTTCAGACTCGCACTTCTTTCAAAAATAGATGTTTAGTGCATGACACTTTAACCATACAATCATGCAGCCGGATGAGATATCGATACTAAATTAACTTACACATTGCAATTTTTACTGCAAATTTCTATATATAGAACGCGGAAAATAAAACATACAGGGTGCAATAACCGTGTAATTATGCGATCGGACAGTTCAAAATAATCGTACAATACAGTACAGTATACACTTATTTCATGGGTGTTTGGGGAACAGTCAAAACTATTTTCCCGAGGTATCAGGGACAACTTAAGAAGGCTGAGGGCAACAGTTCTTAATGTTGTCCCTGATACCGAAGGATAATAGTTTTGACTGTTCCCAAAACACCCATGCAATAAGTGTTTTATTACCTTATGCAAGTACAGATATAACATGACAATAAAGATAGTTTCAGAAGCGGATGACATTACGTGTGCTTAGCGAGTCCCGATTCTCAGCAAAAGTTCGAGATCCCTCTCTTTAATGTCTTCAAACCGCGACATATCGTAGATACTTTCAACAGAATTTACTTTTTTCTACTTTTCGTTTGGCAACTCTAAAGACGCTTGCAATGATCTCGCTTGGAGTTTTTTTAATGCGGTTACTTCCCTTGGCACTGCACTCTATGAAACAGTTCGCACGTGAGGGCAACAGTTCGCACGCGAGGGCAACAGTCAAAACTGTTTCATGCGCAGTGGCGTTCCGCAGTAAAACACAACAGGTTTAATCCGGTTTCACTCAGAATAGTTGAAAAACAGTTAAAAATAGCAAATTGAGATTTATATAGAGCATTAGGTAATAATTAAAATTATGATCTAAATTATAATGACTATATACAATTAAATACACGTATTTACAAAAGTTCATAAATGGACGTAACCAATATTATGTATATAATTGGTCAGACAATTTTTCCTTTCAAGACAATAGACAATCCCAGAAATTTAGTCCGACAAAGTTATCTCCCCTGATTACTCTTCAAATCCGCCATTAAGGTACTGAAGAAAAATCGATATGAAATGCAGACGTAAACATATTTTGTTGATAATTATCACTAAGTGTCCCTTGATTGGACTCCTAGTGTTATACTGATGTATTTAACAGATAAGATCATACAGATCCGACAGACAATGGATTAACTTATTACATAATATTATATAATATTACATAATTGACCGTCACAGAATATGACACTATATACATTGTAATTAATTATGTACAATAATGTATAAGTACTAATTGAAAAAAAATTGTCTGCAAAATTATTGATGTAGGACTTGTTTGTGACCTGTTTTCATATACATTAAAAACTGAATATTTGTATGACAATATTTTCCGTCAGATCCTAAATAAATCAGCTAGGTGTCTTATTAAAATGAAAATAGATGATATATTCACCCCATTCATTCTCAGCTTTTTTTTTGTTTGGGCACTTTAACGAAAGTTTGGCGATTTTTGTTTTTGAAGGATTTGGCTTAATAATTTTATTGACTTAGACATAATTATAGTTGAAATAGAACTTATAATAATATACAGATAAGTCTGAAGAAAACAATCAGAATTAATTTCAAAATGCTCAACATACTATGTGCAATTGTCAACTTCACATTGCGAAGGATTGTAAGAAGAGATATCTGGTTGAATTTCTTAATCTTATATCCTATAAAAAATGGTGATTTTATGGCCACAGACAGCTTAAAATAGCTTTTCAATTTGAATTTATGATTTCATAAAAAAATGATTTTTGTTGATGTTCCGGTTTTTATTAAGTATAAAATGTATACATAACATTTTGAGCGACATTTAGCTATTTATCAAATTAGATATTTAAGAAAAATATCACGGATATTTTTTTTGTTTCAGCTAATATTTAACTCCTTTAAAAATGTAATTAAATATTTTTTTTTGTTTATCTGATGTTATTTCACTGAAATACACCATGTTCTGTCAAATATTTAGATTAGTTTGGAAAATAGCAATTTTAAGCAGGAGGTCGGACGTTACAAAACTTTTCTCTTTTTTTGCTATTTTTCATTTAAATTTACTTAATTTTTATGTTTTGGTTAATTTACTATATTGTCTCATAAATTTATTGATCAATGTGCCTTGGTTTTATATTTTCCGAATTAATAGCTATTTATGAAGGCAGGGGACGGACAAGACACTTTTTTCGACTCATTTACTTTTTTGTTTGGAAATTATGGAAATAACAAATTTTACATTATTTCAATACCACAAAAAGTCATGAAAACTTGTACTTGTGTCACAATTGAGTGATATTAACATTCATTTACACTATCATGTTTTATCATGAAAAATTTAGTTACTAAAGTTACAAGATTTTTTCAAGAATTATTAAGACAGTTACAATGTACACTCGCACCATTTTTATTTCCTTTAAATTAAAAAAAAAACACTTTTAACTGCAAAATTGTTATAAGCAATTTTTAAAACATGATTTTTTCTATAAGATGTTGATATAAGCTTTTAATTAAAGTTTACTTGCTCCCAAAAACAGCATTTTGAAAAATAGGTTAAAACTGATTCTTACGCATTACACACAAAAATTGCCTTTTACGACACTAGAAATTAACTCTTAAACCTCTTGTGATATTTGAACATTTTTTTGCTCACACCCGTAACATTAAGTCTTTATGATACAAAAGTTTTTTCACCATTTCCGTTTTTATATTTCAATTTACGCTGTAAAAAATGGGGAAAATACTGTGTAACAGACCTTATCTATCATAGCTGCCGAAGGAATCTTCAGTACCTTAATGGCGGACTGATCACGTGACCACAAAATGGCAGCGGTCTAATTTTCATTTCTGGGATTGTCTATAATAATGTGTTGCATTTCTTATAAATGTCAAAATGTATGTCACTTGAATAAACATGTTAAAAAGTTTCTCAATCCCTAGTATGCATGTATCTGATCAGTTTTACAATACATCATCTGTAACGTGTCCATTGGCCGCACGCCAGTCAAGTCAGCGCTGGCGTATGTGTTTTAAGTCGATGCTCGTCTTAACACCAACTGACCAGGCATCCGAGCTTGCTGTATGGATGGAGACAGAGACAATCCCAGGACACTGACTCGTGTTCTGGGGATAACAACAATGATATATATATAGATAGCATTTCCTCAAGCTATATTGCTTAAATGATTAGAAAACTAAAATAAAGCGTAGGTAATATGTACAGATATAAAGCATAAAAGCAAAACCATGATCCCGAGACAATACCTCAGGGCAAAAAACCAATAGAAACAACTAACATTAAAGTCACAACAGAATAAAACTACAATATAAAATAATCTGTACAAAATCAATGTTCCAGGCACAAGCTGGAGCAGAGACAAAAACCAATAGCCCGGAGGCATGACCTCGGGTTATAAACCTTCACTAGTAACCAGCAGACTCCGAACGCTGACTAGTTGATGTCTCACACACAACCCAGAGCAAAAGCACAGATGGAAACTAAAACCAATACCCCGAAAAGCAACCTCGGGTTATAAACTTGAAACCAACAGACCCCGAGCCCAGACAAGTCAATGTTTCAGGCACAACTTGGAGCAAAAGCAAAAGCCGAAACCAATACCCCGAACACAACCTCGGATCATTAAACGTTTGTTGAAACCAACAAACCCTGAGCCCGGACAAGTCAAAGTTCCAGGCACAAATAGGAGCAAAAGCCGAAACCAATATCCCGAACACACAACCTCGGGTTATAAACTTTTGCATTAAACAAACCCATCATTAGCTCCTATACCTCAAGAACGACCCGGAGCAGAAACATAACTTCAATCGTTGGAGCAAAATCAGTCTGCCTACCAACACAACCTCGGGTACGAAAAACAAGGGAAAGCCCAGGATCAGCAGGATTTACCTAGCAGGTTCTGCCGCCAACGTTAATGTGCAAGAAAGCGCTTCTACCTTAGAGACATCTTACTTATCGCAATGATACTCAGTTTTCAGTACAGCAGATAACTCACACACTGCCTGAAAAGCGCCAACAAATAAACAGTAGACCTACGACTATCTTCCACTCAAACCATCACCACGAGCAGTCACCAATCTTCTTCTGCCGAATGAAGCTAACATGCACTCATATACTATTGGACAAGTCTATTTTATAGAATATTCCATTTACAACCCGGAAGGTAAAACAAGTTAAATTTTGAAAGAGGTAATTTATCTATTAACCCTAGCTGATCTTACTCAATACTATATACATAGATTTAAAATGATAATATAAAGGTAAAGATTTCACTCAAAATTCAAAACAATCTGTTAAAAGGTTCAATGCTACATGGGTTTAGATAATTAAAATGTATTAAATTTTTAAAATGTCAGAAAAAGAAGTAAATTCACCAAAACATTCAATTTTAGTAAAGGGAGATAATTTGTCAAAGCCATATTTACTGCTTAATAAATAAGTTGTTCAAAGACGAACTTGTATAGAAAAGGAAGTGCCCTCGACAATGTCCCCAAACAAAAAGACAATTGCTGTCCGTTTCACATCATCCTTACACTGAGGTCCAAAAGTTTCTTACAAATGTATTTTTTCATACTTTCAATGAAAACTTAAACTTTTGTATAGAATTTAATACTTTATGAATTAAAGACAGTCATTTTTCATTAAAAACAAAATTTTGATAAAGAGGGAGGGTGAAAGAACATAATTAAGTGTTCATAAAAAATTACACATTAGCTTTGAAACTAACAACAACATTTGAAGTAAATCAAGAAATATTGTCAACTAACAAAATGAACATGTGTAAAGAAACATTTCGACCCCAGTGTATACGTGTGTAATTATAGTTGAGAAATTTTAGTAACTTAAGTAAAAATCAAACATTTTCCTATACAAACATCTCATCTACTCACAAAAAATATTTTCAAATGTACACTGCTGTTTTGTCACAAATGTTATCATACAATGTGTTCATGTGTTAAGTATAACTACTCTAACTCATACATTTTTACACCACTGTCACCCATGGTAACAAACAATCTATTCAGTTTCTGATGAAAACATACTGCTATTGGTATGTATAATCCATCTTGTTGTTTGATAATAACACCCATCTTCTTTCCATCCTCATTATATTGTATCACATTGTGAGAATCACGCCCAGTAACAAATATACAACCATTACTATCAACACATACACCAACTGCATTCTTCAAGTCACTGTCACTGACAGTTGATAGATGGTTACCATTTCTATCTAAACAGATAAGTCCTTTTTCTGCATCAGCAACAAACATTTTGTCTCCATTCTCATTAAAAGTAACATGTCTAGTATAAGCAAATAGTTTTGTTCCAGTGTTGTCACAAGTAATAGTATTCATCAAAGTACCATCCATGTTGTATACAAACAGTGAATAATATGAATCTGTCACATAGAGCTTGTTATCATTGAAAGCAATACCATAACACACATGAGGTAATTCAATCAGTTTTGTAGGAGACATTTTCTGATCAATAGATACAAATTGTATACTGTAAGGATTGTAACATGCCACAGCAACTTGTTTATCACTGATACAACAAACACCACAAGGATAACCATCTAACTTACATGAATCTTCTACAATCATTGTATCTAAATTTATACGTTTTAGTTTTTTGTTATTGTCATCGGTAACAAGAAGCTTGTTATCTTGGGTAAGACAACATCCATGAGAATGACATGTCTCAGAGTCACCAGAGACTTTTATATTTATATCTCTCTGTCCTTTGATTCTGTACATATCTAACTTCTTCCTTCTAACACATACCTGACCAATACCTTGTAAACCTTTAACATAATTCATCACAGACTGGTTAGGAGAGAATGACAATGGTGTATCTTGCTGACTTCTCTTATCCTGTTTGATCATTAATCTATCTGCTTTTTTCAGCTGTTTCTCGGCTTGTTTTCCACAAACAAATCTTTGTGATCTGTTGCCATCTGATTTCTTCAATTTAACTTCTGACTGTTGTAATTCATCATTAACAGCATCAATGTTGTGTTTGTCTTGTAGAATATCTTTTTCTAATTCTTGGAACTTTGCATCAATCTCTGATTTGGAATTCTTAGCAGATTTTCTTATAATAGATATCAATGCTTTCTCAAATATTTCAACTTGCTTTTCAGCTTCACATTTTGCCTTTTTCAGTGCATCCAATTTTGAGTCATTCGAATTTCTTAAAGATGTCATGGAAACCACCTTATCTGTCAAATGTTTGTTTATACGTTTGACATCAACCAAATTAAATAATGAGTCAATCGTCTCAGGAACATAATGAATACTGCTACCTGGACATGACCTACAATAGATAAATAAGATATTTAAATTTTGGTAATCCCGGTTTTTTAAAGCTTTGATTTTTGCACACCATATTCGACTTTTAGATGAAAAGGAAGAAACCTTACAAGTCTTTTCTACTCAGAAAGTATTCATTCCATGATGTCACAATAGTACAATGCCCAGTGTCAAAGGAGAAATAGACTGATCCCTCTGGTAAACACAACTTGTTCCTGTTAAGAAAAAGGAGAAAACTGTCGCAAGAATATATATCATAAACTTTAATTTGTGAAAAAAAAAAATGTCAACTTGTAACTAAGGTCATACCAAATTGATTCTTTGTTAAATGTCCCGTCAACATTGTCACACATTTTACCAAGCAGAAAGAATCGAACAAGTTGAGCAACAACACACACGTGTTTAGTTCAATTTAATAGGTTATGGCCAATTATTGACTTTTTGAGCATATTAATCAAATGTGCCACTCTGACCTATAATTTACTCTACAAATATTCAAAATTATGGTCTTGCAGTATATATTGAGTTTTATGGTGAAAATTAGCTTTTTGTTGTTTCTTTAACATCGAAGCCTGTCCGTAAGGTCTTTTGGTAGCAAACATGTCACTGATCGAAGTTGATTGGGTTCGATTCCTGCATTAGCTTGGTCATGATATTATTTCTTTGGTCATTCGCCTTCCTACCACTGATTTTAAATTGTGTTTAAGCAGTTGATAGTCACTGACAGAAGTATGCGCTTACTATGTTCTGATTTCCACAACATCATTAGCCGCTTTTTTTAAATTTTAATTTTCATCAGGTCCGTTCAATAACAGTACACACACGGGTTTGCTGAAAACCTTAAGCTATAGTGCTAACTAAATGGGTTTAAACGGTGACGGGACAACTCAACCCGTGGACAACTCAACCCGTTGACAACTCAACCCGTACTATATGTAATTAGTTATTCATCCAAAATATAAGATAAAATTAAGCGCAAATGGAAGATATTAAAGTATGAAAAGAATGATGAAAAAATAACATTTCGCCATATAGTATGACAAATATTATATACAAAAACAATGCGCTTGTTTATTCAATAACTATTGTCAATTAAGACATTTTCGCTTTGTAGATCAACAATTTAAATTCCTTTATTGTGTTATAAGTCGAATGAATTCGGAACACTTCAATCAGAATTATATCTTCAAGAAAATTCAACAAGTATGCTTAATTGCAATTACAATTACAATGTACCAATAAACACTTTTAAACTAATGCTATTTCAAACATATCAGTTTGTCAAACAACTTGGCGCTTTAAAGTAATAACAATAAAGACGTTCAATTCTATTTTCGTTTATCACATATCACATAATTTTTACAGTCATTTTGAAGATTTATTACAAAATAATGTACAATGATCAGTTAAACATGTGCTCAGTCTTAAAGTATATGAGTACTACATATTTTGCAGACAATACATACATGTACAACACAATTGACACAATATTTACACAATTTCTAAACACCATACATTACCTATACTGGTTAGCGTCCTACAACCGGACGTTTTTAGAACTTTTTTTACAATAACTTTAAAACTGTGTATACTACACGCTAGATTTTAACCTGGAAGAAGTTAGGTTCAAGGTCTCTTTAATGTTATCGGGTTTTCTACTTTCTAAAAATAGAACACATGTTTTGAGGCCCTGGCAAAGAGTCAATAAATTGTGTTAATTTCGCACCAAACTTTACCATGTTTCCGGACGTTCCGCCAACATTCATTTCAGTTGAAATTTATACTGTAGTTGACATTTTACTGTCAAACATCAATTGATTAAACACTTTACTTAAATGTTCTTACATTTGACCCCTTTTTAATTGTCCGGGCCTCTGTAAAATAATTGCGCATGCGCGATACATTACATGTAACTTCCCTCCGCGAACAGAAAACAGGTCAAATGACACGCAAATGTAAATATTGTATTTTCAACAATCATACGTACATAGTGGTGACTTTGTTGGTACGGGCTGTTACAAACCAAATGCTCGAGTGATCGACAACAAATGATCAAAGTAATCAACAAAATAAAGCGTCTACGCGGGTGTCCGGATTTGTAGGACGTCCGAGTTTGTAGGTCGCCAATCAGTACTTTATTTACAAATATATTTCATTCTTGGTAGCAATATATTTAATTTTTATGATAAATAACTAATTAGATTATATATCAAAATATCAAAACATATACGGGTTGAGTAGTCCATGGGTTGAGTTGTCGGCAGGTTGAGTTGTCCGCGGGTTAAGTTGTCCCAATTTCGGGTTGAGTAGTCCACGGATTGAGTTGTCAACGCCACGGGTTGATTTGTACCGGATCCTTTTTAACAGCTGAAAACAGAGATTCCCTCATTAGCTAGTCAAGGAACCATGAATATGTTGACCGAACAACGTGATTTATGAATTATAAAACATAATGCTACAGTGTTAATCAATCCTCCCATAAAAAAAACAAAGAAAACTTACTTGTGATTTGTTGCCATGCAAACAGAACAACCAACATCATCGTGATCTTCACAGTATAACTTTAAAACTTCTCCTATATGTATGCCACAACGCTCCGTCGGAAACTCAGGGAGTCCTGGTTTTTTACTTCCTCCCTGACTGACATCTAGAAGATTATGGTTCTTCAAAGTAGGAAACAACTTATGTGTGTCAGTGCATGCTTGGCAGCAATAGCCGCTGCATCCCACACAATAGCGAATAGCTTCAACCGTCTTGTTATGATTTACATCACACGTAGTGCAGATGAAATCATAACTCTCTTCCGACATTTTCTCTTGAAAACTTTGACTGTAAGCCATTTTGATTTCTGTCTGACCTTGATCGTCCTTTTCGAAAATGCAGTTTCGTTTTCAGCAAAAATCCCGGGACTTCCCCCACCCGAAAATCTGGAAATTCCCTAATGCACTAAAACACAGACGAATACACAAAGGGTACGGTACAACTCAACCCGTGGACAACTCAACCCCAAAATTGGGACAAATCAACCAGTGGACAAGTCAACCCGTAAACTATATTATGATAGTTTGAAATATAATCTAATTGGTTATTTATCATAAAATATGTATTGTTCGTCTAGCACTTATGGATGAGAAAGTTAGATCATATATGTAGGCGTCTTTGATTGGTTACTTACAAAGTAACATCTAAAAGTGTTCATGTCTATATCTTTTGATAGCTGGATTGAAAAGTTATTGTAAAAGTTTATGTGCATCGTGTTTGGAATCACTTACATAGAGCTAAATCGTAACAAAAGTTATCTAAATTGTCATAATTACTGTGATTTTTGAATTAAAAATATTCCGTTTTGTACAATTGTATTCGTAAGTGTTTTAGAAAACGGAAATTTTCGGTCGGCTACGGAGATTGACGGATTCGGGCGGAAAAAAGGTAAACACGCGATACACTTCAGCGCACATGTTGTCATTCAGCAATTTAGCGTAAGTATTTGAACTAACTTATGAATACATGTCGTATTGTCGTTTATATCTGGTTAATTATTTATGTATTAATGTTTAATCACAAAAATAAACGCAAATTTTAGAGTTTGATCTTGTTAAATGTTGTTTTCATGAATGTGTATAGATTTAACTGTAAAGGGGCTCCCACGGGTTCGTTCGTTATGATATAGCTTTTTGTCAACGATTCGTCGTAGTTGTTTGTTTATATGACGGGAATGAAAATCTGGCACTGAAAATTGGTGTATTATTTTAATTTGATGGTTTTACGCTATATATTGACGCAAATTCGCCGGACTCTAAGGGTCTTCGTAGTTAATTACATTGCGGTATGACTAAACAGCGAATATGACTCATATTCGCGAATATGAGATAAAGTGCGAATATGACTTTTATTTTTCAAATAACTCTTTATGTATACAATTATTTATATTGAATTTATTTCCCTATGTTAAATATGTTGATTATCTCCTGAATATAAAAAAATGCATTAATCTACTGATAAAATGATGATTTTATTGAAGTTTTAGCAGCTTTCAAGTCATATTCGCTAGGAAACGATGATAATAACAATGCGAATATGAATGTTTTTTGGGCATTTTTGCTTAGTTATGGGATAATTAATTAGTTTATTATTACATAATGTCAAATATGAAACTATAACTGTAATTAGAAAATAATAGGAAACTGTGTGAGTTTGTAATTTATCGTAGTTTGAAGTCATATTCGCTATGTAAATCTCATATTCGCTCAGTGTCTAAAAATTGATCGTTCTTCTTCGACGAATATGACTTTTAAATCTTAGTGTAAGATTTAATTACTTGAAAATATTTCATTTCAAAAAGGTTTTTGTGCTAGATTATTTAATAAATAAGATTTTTTGTTTGATAAGGGTGCATGTAGTTGAATTCTTTAAGTAAACTCGTAAACCTACCAGCGAATATGACTTTTAGTATTAATTAGTAGAATTAGATAATTGTATTTGCTTAGTGTTCTTCTACAATCCGGTATGACTTTTAGCTGTGCGAATATGACTTGAAAAATTAAAAGTTTATTCAAGACGCTAGATATTTTCGTATTTGTGATCAAAATGTTAAAATATATGTTCAGATTAAATAGTTTACTATATTGAAAATGTTGTAAAGACAGATAGCCAAAACAACTTTTATACGAAAACAACAATCAGTTCATCTTATGAAAGCAACTTTTTAAGCATTACATATCAAGTTCAATTTCAATATTTTATTTTGCACAAACATAATCTTTTTAGCCAGTTTACACGTGTCACAAGCCGAGTGACACTCTGCGAAGCTTTGCCTGTTATAATCAGCTTGTTGATAATTATTAATTAGCCAAGCCCAAGACAATATCTGTTTTAATTGCAAAAATAATTATTACTAAATGAGAGTGACAAATTTGAGTGATTTTTGTCACGTACTTAAGCTATATAAAGTGGAAAAATATCATCTGAACATTAAATTAATTCATAATGGCTTACGCTATATTTGGAGATAGTTATATTTCAAGATTAAACCATTTTACAAAAGGACATATTAGTTCAAATTTTGAATGTAATTTTTTTGGTGTACCTGGTATATCTACCAGAAATAAATTTGCTGATTGTTATCAAGTAGACCAAGGTGGGTACTACTACTAGTATATTTAGATAATTACACGATATGCAGATTTTCAGAATTGCTGAATCTGCACTTTTGTTCTATCACATCGAAAATTTTAAAACATGCATTTATCATAAATGCCTATAGTAGACGTTTAAGCGTTGCGTTTTGACAAAGAAATTCTTCAAACAACATTATTAAACTTATTAAAAGAATCGCATTTCATATAGAATAACTTGTATTACCTTGATGCATGTTATAAACGTAATTATTTTTGATTACAACACTCCTGTGAAGGAATGTTAAGTAAATATATTATAGCATAAACGTCTGATATAGATATCGTAGAACACTGTATTTATAATTTTAATTATATTCTCTTTATATTTCAGATATGTATTTGTCGTTCTTGGAGGAAATAATATAAACTACAAATGTAGACCAAATGATGTGGTAGAAGACATCAAGTGGCTTGTAACTGACATGAAAAGAAATGGGGTTGAAAGAGTATTCATTAGTGAAATAATAGAAAGGGGAAAATTTCCCACTTGGACTAAAAACACATTAGCACGCAATTAGACATGTAACGTTTGATGAAATCGACATTATCGTCTCCATAAAGTAACCGCATATACTGTCGGTATTTGATAATTATGTAAGTTAAGGGTGTCGCCAATGGAATGTAAAGAATTATGCTATTACAAAATTATCACGTTTTACAAACTGACAAAAACAGTTTCATAAAATTACAATAGTTTATACAGTAAAGGAACCGCAGTCATTGTCTTAAATGTAATTTATTGAAGGTTGATGTTTTTAATAAGTAGTGTTTGTATATAAAACAAAAGACATCAAAGTTTGAAAGTGATAATGATGAAAGATAAAAGATTATCTCCTTATATGATCGAATTGTAATATTGCAAATTTAACATGTTCTCAACTTTTTCTTTATGACTTTTTTATTTCTATTTTATACTGAAATATTCAATTTAAAACTGTATACGAATGCTGATAGATAATGATTTCATGATAATCGATTTCATATTGTGTATTATTGATTGGCACATGATTGTATCATTGAATATAATGTCAATCATAATCGGTGACATATTGTGTATCGCTGTTGATTAGTTGTTGATTAACAACTGATTTTAATCAGTGTCGTTGCTATACGCGACGCGTGTCTATAATGGGATTATATTAGGTATACCAAGTTGCGCTGTTGACTTTTACTTTATATCGACTCGATTGTGTATGATGATGAAATGTATATAAGATTATAAGATACACATTTATTATTAATTAATAACTAGTGAAAAGGACATCAATTATCGTTTTGTTCAGAGACTTTGTCCAGTGCAGTTTCTCTTTTGTATTATATATGATCGCCTTTAAAAAATTCCTTATTAATCAGCGTAAATGACTTTGACAAATTATCTCCCTTTAATAAAACTTAAAGTTTCTTGTAAATTATATACTTTTTTGACATGTTTAAAATTATAATATGTTTTGATTTCTATTTATTATGTAGAATTTAGTAAAATATTAAGTATTCATTATGAATTTAAATAAAATCTATACCTTTTATTATTTTAAATCATGATATAGAAAAAACTCATCATATTTATTAATTCATTTTCACAAAGCTCAAAGTCATATTCGCTGGTAGAAGAACGCTGAGCGAATATGATCTATTTTTAGTAACTCAGCGAATATGAGATTTTCTGTTATGTTTAACTTAAATTTTTTAGCAATATTAAGCAAAATATAATGATATTCTAAATCTTCTATACTTAAACTAAAACACAACTTTCATATTCACAAAGCTAAAAGTCATATTCGCTGGTTGAAGAACGCTGAGCGAATATGATCTATTTTAGTAACTCAGCGAATATGAGATTTTCTGTTATGTTTAACTTAAATTTTTTAGCAATATTAAGCAAAATATAATGATATTCTAAATCTTCTATACTTAAACTAAAACACAACTTTCATATTCACAAAGCTAAAAGTCATATTCACTGATTGAAGAACGCTGAGCGAACATGATCTATTTTTAGTAACTCAGCGAATATGAGATTTTCTGATATAATTAGCTTAAATTACTAGCAATATTAAACAAAATATAAAGACTTTTAAATACATATTACTAACTTGTACATATATTTTATCTCTTAAAAACTTAAACATAAAATGCATATTCACAAAGCTCAAAGTCATATTCGCTTGTAGAAGAACGCTGAGCGAATATTATCTATTTTTAGTAACTCAGCGAATATGAGATTTTCTGTTATGTTTAACTTAATTTTTTTAGCAATATTAAGCAAAATATAATGATATTCTAAATCTTCTATACTTAAACTAAAACACAACTTTCATATTCACAAAGCTAAAAGTCATATTCACTGGTTGAAGAACGCTGAGCGAATATGATCTATTTTTAGTAACTCAGCGAATATGAGATTATCTGATATGTTTAACTTAAATTACTAGCAATATTAAGCAAAATATAATGATTATCAAATAATTTTCTTAACTTGAACATATATTCTAAATCTTCTATACTTAAACTTAAACACAACATTCATATTCATAAAGCTAAAAGTCGCTGGTTGGAGAACGCTGAGCGAATATGATCTATTTTTAGTAACTCAGCGAATATGAGATTTGCTGATCATAATGTTATAATAAATTTACCAGCAATATGAAACAGAATAGAAAAATTAATTATTATTGATCAAATATTGTAGCAAATATACTTTTTTGAATGGTACTTTTTTTTAATTTAAAGATATATTTTCAATTTTAAATCTTTAACAATAATAAAGAAGTCATATTCGCTTAGATCGTAAGGCGAATATGACTCAATTAATATATTATCCTGTATAAAAACTTTATTTCTGTACAAAAAAAATCATTTTAAAAGTTGAACTTATACTAAATAACTTTATTCTAAGTAAATACACAATATTTAGTCGACATGACAAGTATATTTAAAGTAATTTGAAAAATAAAAGTCATATTCGCACTTTATCTCATATTCGCGAATATGAGTCATATTCGCTGTTTAGTCATACCCAATTACATTGTATGCGTTGACTCATGACTGACAAGGAGTCTACTAAAACCATATGCATATTATAATTTTAATGGATCTATGACTCTGACAATTGTAAATCTTCAGTAGATTCGATGTACACTCTCTACTGTAGTCAGTATTATATGATATCAGCTTGAGATTAATACAATCTTGACCAAACAATTATGTTGGTGTTAGTTAAAAAAGGTCTATGAAGAATTTTATTCTGTCTAAACTTATTTTACTTTTTCATGAAATTTCAGAGTTCAATCACCATCTGCATTGTTAGGAGATTGAGAATCTGCTGATTCTAGCCCGGTGAAAATGGGAGAATATCTACAAAGGGATGAAAAGGGAGAGATTTTCAAGGTAGATCACATGCTCGGGCTAGAAGATTTAGTGTTGGAGTCATTGGCAGAGGCTCAGGACATGGTGCTGGTGGACCAAGTGCTGTAATGCCAGTGATTGAAATATAATCTGAAAGGAAGAAAAAAGAGTTGAGGTGATTGTAATTTGATTTTATTGACTTGTCTTTGTACAATACAAGTGTGGCTTCATATACATCATAAAACCTGTAAAGCTGTCCGGCTAGCTGAGTTGGTAGCACGCGAGAACACTGATGGAAAGGTTGTGGGTTCATTTCCCGGGCAGGGCATACCTTCGAGGAGCTTGCTCATGAAATTATTTCTACGGGCATTCTCCTTCCTACCAATGAATTTTAATCATGTTTGTAAATTGCTTGTGAGTCATTTCATGTAGTAGCATATTTTTATTAAGAAGATCACTCTGTTCTACATTGTTATTTTATATACAAAGACAAGGCCATGTAATGGTCCAGCATTATGTATACATACTTATTTCTGTATGTCATGTAGCTTAGACTCTTACTTTTAATGTGTGAAGCAGTAGTCACCTTAAATCTATGGAGCACTATCCAAGTTTATTATGTTATATAGTATCACATGGGACAAGTTATCAACTAGTTCAACTACATGAAATAAGTAGCTGGAATGATGCAAAACCATTTTAAATGAATTGTTACAGCTTTGGTAAAAAAGTGACTTAGATGAATTGTATATTTCATGTAGTTAAATTTTTGTGATTAAAGATTAATTATAAACACAGCTTTTTACATTGCTTCTTTCAGAAGTTGATTTCAAAGATGAGTGTTGACCAGATGAGATAAACTCTGTGTGAAGTTGTTATAAAACAACCCGGTGTCATCTTGGATGTTTTAGATAAGACGGCAACACAAAGTGGTTATCACCCCCAACCTGGAGGGTTATCACATCAGTGGTGTATCAGAAACAAATGCGAGACGATGTGTTGTGGATGCTCTCTTTAACATGGTCTATCTCTCCCACTGGTATGTATTTCTTGATTGAAAACAATTACATTTGTATTATATTTTTATAACATCTTTATTTCTACATTTATTGAAGGTCCACTGATCCATCAAGATCACAAACCATATTAAGCAGAACTTTCATTGTATTGATATTCTTCATTATATAGTAGTGTTATATTATAATATAATAAATGCAAGAAAAAATATAGTCTATTTCAAGGTTTATTTATTTTTTGATCAGTGGTAATTGTTCTAAAAAAGGAGTTCATGTAATCTTCAAAATAAGTTTGATGTGAAAGTACAAGCAGTATATATTTTTATTTTTTCAGGATTTGGTACGGGACTTTTAAGACAAAGGATTGATGCCTATTGATAGGAAATACAGATCTGAACTTTTTATTCATCAAAGTGATATGGACCTACATGAAGTTAATAGACATACTGCCTATAGGCAATTTGTGGTCATGGGGGGGGTGGGGAGGAGTAAGATTGGTGATACCAAGTGATTGTGTTTGATAAATAAGAGACAGGATTGTGTAATATACTAGTTTCATTCCAATTAGTCTGGCTAGAAATATTTTATTGCAATATTTGCTTTCTTTGACTTACTGTACTTTTATTGAGTTTGAGTGCTATATACATGTACACTGCCCTACATAAGTTCTTTCAGGTACAATCAATTGAATTGCTACAATTGGCAAGTTCAGTTAAAAGGCTTATTTTATTATTGTAGATTTCATTCACGCAATGGAAGCAGAATTTTTCCTATTACATACTTTTTAAGTTTCTGCAAAAGTTATCTGTCAGCATCCAAAAGTATGGCTTATGTATCAAAATGAACTTTTAGCAAGTTTGAAACGTTTCTGTAATTTCATATCCATGAGAAAATTATACTAATTTCAAAATCTTAAATTCATATAGTCATAACTTGATTTCACATTTCCTAAAAATACTAGTTAAATTGTAAATGTGAAAAGGAACATTTGGATGACAGTGTACTATGTATATGATGATGTACAACTTGTTTTAATGTCATTGTTAATTGTTTGTATTAAATCTGAGAGCCATGTTCTTTAATAAGTTCACACTAGGTTATATATAGGTTATACAAACACATTTTTAAATTAATATGATACATTGTGCCAGTAACAGCAATGTATGCTGTAAAACTATAATTGATTAGAAAGGATATTGTTTCAAGAATTATTCTATGTATTTTATATGCTACAGACATTCTTTAAGTTCAAATATCATATGTCAACAACTCATTTTGCATTTTGTCATGATTAATGCTAGATGTTAGGTTACAACATGTAACATTTTACTTAATCTTGTCATCAGTTATTAAATAGGATCACTTAGTATTTAATTTTATTATTGGCTATACATGTACAGTATGGTCATAACAGTACATATTACTTTATCATATTTTGTTGATCTAATAGTTATACATAAGCAGAAAATTTCAAGACAATTATTTCACTGAATGCTTAGTTATTGGTCAATTTTATTGAATATGTCAATAGTATCCCACATGTTTGGAATAGAGATAGTATAGTACAGTAGATTTTATTTCTGATTAAGGTTTTTGCACAGTAAAAGATTTCTAACTTTAACTTTTTTATTTCTTAAGGTATTGACTTCAAACTTTAAATATGTGTTCCTTATTATCAACCACATCTCATATGACAAGGTTCATAACTCCAAATACATTTTTTTCCAGAATTATCCCCCTTGAACTTAATAGTTTTCTTTAAATAAGTGTTTGTTTTACTGCAACTTTTGTATTTTTTATGTATTTACTTCAAATTTTTAATATATGTTCCTAAATTATCAACTTCATCTCATGTGGCATGGTTCATAAGTCAAAAACTTTTTTTCAAAATTGTCTCCAATGAAATTTTCTTTTAAAAATATTTTCTTACTTCCAATTTATTTAGGTTATATTATCAAATATGTATGTTCCTTATCATTAACCATATCTCATGTGACAAGTTATTACTTTTCAAGCATAAATAATGGCTTGGAGAATGTGACCAGTATGTCTTGTGGTATAATTTACTAGTCATTGCAGTCAGATCTCGATACAAAGACATTCTCATTATACAGACATATTTTATATGCATCATAATGACATTTTTCCTGGAAACATATAGGATGTTGTTGTATCGAGATCCGACTGTAACACAATTCTTAAAATTAGGTCACTAGCAATTGATTGTGTGTTTTTATCCACAATAGACACGTACGTTGTTTAAAACTTCCTCTCTATGTAGCCCTTGGTGTTAGTCACAGGTGTTATGATCAAATACTCTAGAAAACGGTACAGCCACTGATGAGGGTACTGCTCAAATTGTTAAGACATCTGAGGTTCATTATTACTCGAACTGAGTACAGGATTCCATAAGCATGCTGAAATACCGTACATACCTTTTTTGTCTCATGTGTAACAAAATACTTTGTTTTGCAGAACTTGTAAACCTTTTCTTGCTTATCTTACTAACCAAGGTATCAATGTTGTAGGTCATAAAATGTCATACTGCATAAACCTTATGTCTAAGGCTAAGCTGAGATGAGCAAATGTGTTCTGGTTTGATTGTCAAAGTTCCGTCAAATTTCAATTTGTAACCATTTGTTATAATAACACTATATCAAACTTGATAAAAAATAAAACATACATAGTTTTTGCCTTTTATTCTTTTTGTATAAACATACAACTTTCTTATTTTTAACTTCTTGCAAGATTGTTATGGTATATCAGAAAAATTATCTACACAACAACATATGTAGTTGAATTACAGTTAAAGGTACTCATTCACAGATTTCAACTTTTTCTGAAACAGTTCGTATTATAAGGAAACATTTTGAAGGCAGGAACACAGTGTTTTTATAATGACAATTTTAGTGCAAATGGACATACAAGTACAAATTATAGTGTTTCAAGTAGTAAAAATCTACACCGTATGTCACGGTACAGACATGTGTAGCTCGTTTTTGTGACTTTTACTGTATATTTCTTGCAATCTTTAGGTCTGTTAGTGTTTGCCTCAAGATATTAAGAAGTACCTTTTTGACACAATTAAAGACATTGAATAGTATTTTCAATACGTGATTTAGTACCCTTAAAGTGTATTTTCCAAGATTCAAATTGTGAAATATGTAAGCAAGTTTAGTTATCCATCATTTCTTAGATATCAAACTTTTAAACGAAATAAAGTATCGACATATGCCCGAAAACTATTCAAGAGTTGTTTATCTAAGATAAGCCTGTTATTAGTGAACAATATTGAACTTGCCTGGGTAGATTTTTACAAATTTACAAGGCAACCTGGGTCTAAGGTCAACACCTTAATGAATTATTATGAATCATAAACATGAACTGTGTACATGACAGAAATCAATCGTGGTACAAAGATTGATCAATAAAAATGCATGATTTGAAACATTGAAATACTTTTCCTGCATTCAATCAAGTATCCAAGTATAAACAAATAACTACTGCATTTATGATTTACACATCATGAAAAAAGCAATTTTTGACTCTCTGTGTTTCAAATTATGTGAATAAAACATGCCTTCCAATCAAATTTAAGTTTTATGGCAGCAAATTACATATAAAAGACTCAATGTTATATTGCTTGACTATGGCAAATATCTAATATGTTGATGTATAGATATTTTAACTTGGTAATCAAACCGACAAAACTGATTAAACAGTGTTTTAATAAACAAAATTTTAGTGTAGTTCTAAAACCAATGAACAAGCAAATGAAGCATTTTATCTTTATTTTATCAGAAGATTCTAAGTGAACTTGATCAGTAGTTGAAATGTAATCATATTGACAATTTCAAACAGTGAGCGAATAGTAGACAAGTGTGTACTGTTTCATAAAAAACAAGCATTTTCTTCATTTAATAGTTGTTGGATTGCAACATAAAATACAGTAGGACTAAATAATTAAACATCTTATGATATATCAGATAAAAACATTATTGTAACATACATATGAATGGTGGTGAAATTGTTGCACATGTAATATAAAAAGTGATGCAGGGCTTTAGAGCATGAATCTACGCATACATATTGTGACAAATAACTCTCAATGAACAAGTTTCATTTAACCATAAAACAAATAAAGTTAAGGTCGCTATCTCGATGGTATTAAGATCCATTATAATACATAAAAGGTTCACAGCAAAACGGTCAAAACTTATAATATTCAAAGTTTTTATCATTTTGGATTGTGTAGTGGCAATGCATACAACAGTAGTGTAAATAGGAATAAGAAAATGGCTGTGTAATGTATATAGAATATAACCGCTTTATAAGCCAAATAAATGTGATATGGTTGTACAATACTGACAGTCTGACTGTGCCTTTAATGTATTATTATGAATGAGAGTATCCTCAAGTAGAAAGCTGTAATATTTAGCACATTAGTATAATAAGAAATATAGCACAACATTTTAAAGAGTCTACTTTTAAGTTCATGGATGAGTACATCTTTTGGAGCTGTCAAAACTGGGACAATTGTTGACAAGATTCTTCATAGATCATCCCAGGATAAGACCGCTGGCTAGTTAATTACCACCTAATCCATAGCTTACATAGAAAAAACTTTTTATTGAACTTTCTATGAGTTGATAATTGTCCTGTACTTTCATCTCTCTTACAGAACATCTGTTGCTTTTTTAACAAAGACCTTACCCACCCTGGAATGAAAATAAGCATATGAATAAGTAACATCTGACTATGCTTAAAATATTGACATTTTGTGCATCGATGTGACCTTTTGAGACAGTTAATTGTTCATGAAAAAAATAATAACATATTAATCAACTATCATCAAACTGAATAAGTTAGTACTTTACACATACACTGGGGTCCAAAAGTTTCTTCACACATATAACATTTTATGTGTTCGAATATACTTATATATACTCCACATGTTGATTTCACAATATCTCCAGTTTTGTAAAATGTATTTTGATGAAAAAGGCATTTTTGCATTCTTATAATATTACATGCTTTTCAGGAAAAACGTAAAAAATATAAGCATGTATATAAACATGTTTGTATACTTATTATTTATCATGAATGCAAAATCCAACCACATCCTGTACAATGTTAAATGTAAGCACATTTTACACATTATGTTCATGGACATGGTATTTAAAAAACTTAGACTATATTTAAATGGTTTAATAGATTTAGTTGTAATTGAGAGTATTTCTTAGTACGCTGTGTTTAAAAATTTACTAATTTGAAAACGTACTTACTCATATGGATCAACAAAACTGTTACTGAAAACAGCATGCACTCTTTTTATTTTGACTTTCCTTACATTGTTCTGTAGCTAGGCTGAAAAAATAGTATATGTATAATGTTAAACTTTAAGTAAAATTTCTTACATTGTAAGCACAGGAAAAATTAATAAACCAGTGCACTGAGTGTCCTACATTTCAGTCCAATGATTTTACCAATTGGGCAAAGTATGCTAATGAATTACACAGAAATTAAATACTCATTCAGTGCACCGTTACATTACACAAATCTATACAGTCATAGCGATTTAATTATAGTACAGTCACCCAATAGCTTTGTTGGAAGCATGCAAGTCTATTTATTGAGGGGTCATGAGTTTGATTCCCAGGCAGGGCATACTTTCATGGAGCTTGGTCTTGAAATTATTTCTATGGCCATTCTCCCATCCACCAATGGTTTTAATTATAAAGGGCAGTTGTCAATCACTGACAAACTGAATTATTATATCAGTATCACATCAAAGCTTATGGTCAAAATATTTTAAACAATACATAGCCAAATTGCATCCCAAGCAGAGATTATGTTTGCCTGAAGTCAAACAAATGCTATAGTTACTTGGCCTTACAGTAACTCAAATGATTTACTGTAGACAACATCTTGTCTTCAAAAATAGTACATATGAACTAGTATAGTGGAACAACCACCAAATTAGAGGGACCATCTGACCAAACAACCTCTTTACTTATTCACTATAAGGAAAAAGGTTGTTTTGATCAGACGGTCCCTCTAAGAGAGATTGTTGTAGACAGGGTTCCACAGTCTATATGTACTTCAAAAGTGAATTAACAGACCACAAGTGGATTCAAATACTAATAATGAAAATATTTACAACCTAATTGTATATTCTAAACCAGTTTTGCTTCATTGAAGCTGATTACTAAAACTAGAAATAGAGTGAAAAAATACTAAAAATTACCTAGCTGGTTCACCATCAATGTCACAGGAACCCATTGGTTCTATTCTGGACAACCAGGAGCTCCTAACCTCAATACAATATCACATATGTAATGTACTTCAATAACTGACATACATAACTTGAATCTGCACATAAAAGAGAGGAAGGAAAATAAAGCACACATTTTTAACAGCTTCAACAACATTATATATATAATCGTATGTTTATCATCTCAAAACATTCCATGGCAACTGGTTGAAATTACAAAAAAAACAAGTACATATATGTATCGCCAAATCCAAGTATGTAATTTTAAAATGCTTTTCAAAATGGTCAAAGGTCAAAAGTCTGCTTCAGTAAACATGTTCAGCTCATCTTACAATTTTGTAATGTAACTCTGCTAATTTTATTGAAAAAGTGGTAAAGTCTCTTCAATACATAGATAACAACAATTCAGTTTGATTTCTTTGTTTATATACTGGACACCAGTTGATGATACATCAAATTCAAAAGTAAATTCAATGACATTTAGTGACAATCAGTGATTTACTCCAGTACTGAAATACACAAATAAAACAATACAGTACCTAACCCGGGTCAATAGCGCAGTTGGTAGTGCACTGGGATTTGGATACTTGTGCTCGAGGGGGTGCGGGTTCAAATCCCACCTGGGAAGGTTATACCCTTCCATGAAAATTTGACAAAAATGTTGATTTTCCTCCATTGATTAGATAATATGGAGAAGTGTCCGGCCTTGTGGAAGGGTAGGTGAGTACTGGTTATAGACAATGGTCCAGGAAAGCTAGGTTAGGTGCCCTGGAGGCCGTAAAATGACCTAAATTATGTTGACATGGAGTTAACTCTGATAAAAAAAAACAATACAGTACTAATGTAACTAACAAATATTTGTCATTATTCACTAACACAATCCATTCATGGTCAAACTATTACTCGGTACAGGTGTATGCCTGTTACACAGTGAATACTCGAATAATACATAAATTATATCAAACGGTATCAACAATTAAGGTTTGTCCATTTTACGTCCACAGTCAATACATGCGAGTCATCAAAAATAAGAGAAATCTCATTCTTGTTCACATTACACTAAATGATAATTAAACATTCACTCGGTGTTTTCAATAACTATCAACCCCATGGTTAATAAATATATAAGAAAAATTCACTACCATTAACAATGACAAAAAGGTGTACTTACAGATACGTAATATCAAAAAACCATTCAATACCACTGTTAAGCCTACCTCAATATCTCATACCATGTCTATCATACAAATATATAACTGCTGTAAAAAAGAAAAATGCATTTTTTAAGTTACATGCAGAAAGTTGTAAATGATGATAATAATTGATGAAAAAATATAATTTTAAAAATATAAGTTCATTCCTGTTGGACCATAATGTGCATAAATTAATAAAATTCATTAGAAACAAGTAACAAAAAAAAACTGAGGGCATGACACATAAACAGAACTTAAATTAAACTACGAAACCTTACAGTTACAACAAACCTTACAGCAACAAACAATGCATAAATAAAAGCTTACCAAAGCAGTCATTAAAATGTACAAGACTCAAAGTAATGAGCACAGCTAGAAAAGGCAAAGTGAATACCAAGACAAGTGACTTACAATCTACACTTTGCAAGCAGCTAATTCATTACTTCCGGTCAAATAAACTCAACTAAATTAATGAGCGAAAAGTGTCTAATGTAAATCAACTAAAAGCAAAAACAGCAATTATCATCAAAATGACTCGAAAGAGACCACAGTAAAAGTAAGAATTTAGATAACCCAAGATCAACTAAATCACCTTCAGTAATCCTCGCAGTATCTATTTACACCTGGCTGACGTACAACAACTGTATCTAAATTTCTTAAAAGCGGAAAGCAGAGCCTGTAGTAAAGTTCAAACCCGAGACCGCTACCCCTAAGTATGCGTACTTCCACAAGAACTTCTTGTACTGTGTCAATTTTTTAAAAATCAATCATTTATAGTTTGGTATTTTGTTTTCTATCATAATATTAGAAAGATGAGTGTGAGGTTTAAGATTTGAAATAAATTCAAACATAAATTGATATCAAATAAAAGATTTTATAAAAAGCATAGTATATGAGATTTACTTACATAGACTCTGACTCAGATCCCCCTTTTTATCTGGATGGTCCGGGTGTTAAAGTCATAAATGGTTGCATATGCCATTGATGAGAATTGCTCAGCTCTGGATTCCATAACTTAATACCTGCAAAGGTTACCAAAAAACTATGAGCACTAAATGAACAAGAAATTATTACAAGAAATATTAGAATAACTTACTACCCCATGACACCAATGTCTGCTGCTTCAATACATCTGATCTTTCAGACAGGGGTTATCCACTCTCATATCGCTATTCCTAGATTTACTGCTGGTACAACCAAATTAAGGTTAATTTGGACTTTATTGGTTGTGAAAATTCTGAAAGACCTCTTCAGAAAGCTGGACAGGCCTGGCCAGGGTCATGTAAAGCAGTAAATAATAGCTTTTAACCATTCTCAATGTTTTAACTATCTACCTATAATATGTATTGCCTATTTTCACACTCTTAACCAAAACAAAATGGTTGTTGACTGTAGCTTTGTATTGATGCAGATATGATAAAAATATATTTAAAAAACAATATCTAATTCTTTGTAGAAGGCATTCAAAATCGTGAAAACTGACACGAGTCAGAAAAAATCTGCAACATAAAATCAAGATAAAGTCACAGTACTAATAATCTATCTATCTATCTATCTATCTATCTTTACTGCACACGCTCATATCTGAGCATTATGGCAGGATGTAGAGGGTGGCATTTAACTTGATCAAGTGCTCATAAAAAATGAATAAAATTTTGTACACATAAATTTAAAATACATATATGATTAATCAAGTTGCAGAGCCACACTAGTTAAAACTATTTACAAAATTGTAAGTCTGTACAAAGTACAGTGTAGTAGTCTAATTTGACAAGCGGGATTTAAAGGTATCAACCTTGTCAAGGGATACCACCTCCATGGGAAGAGAGTTCCATATTGGAATAATCCGTGGGAAAAATGAGTTTTTAAGAGCATCTGAGTAGGATAGGATTCTTTGGTATTGGTAAGGATGGTTAGTTGTTGATCTAAGGGAATGAGTACTATTAAGCGGCGTAAGATATTTGTTGTATTCAATGTGAGAAATTTTCCGATGGATTTTGAACATGAAAGTAATACTATTGTCTTCGCGTCTTTTTTCTAGTGTTGGCCAGTTTAAATCATTTAACATGTCCCCCACATGACTTTGGTTTCTCCAGCGCCTACAACACCATCTGGCGGCCACTCTCTGTACCTTTTCAAGCGCATATATATCATTTTGTCTGTATGGAGACCAGACTTGGGAGGCAAATTCCAGCTGAGGTCTAATCATGGTAAGATAAGCCATTTGTTTTGTGGACTTAGGTGCAAATGATAAGTTCCTTCTAAGGAAACCAAGTGTTCTATTTGCTTTGGAAGTAATATTATCTATATGTTCATTCCAGTTTAGTGAATTGTTAAATGTTACACCAAGGTATTTTGCTGAAGTTACATGGAGGAGGGTGTGATTATGTAAAGTATAGTTATGTATGATTTGATTTAATGGTTTATGATTTGAAACTCGCATCAAATTACATTTATCTGCATTAAATTTCATAAGCCAACTCGCCTCCCAAGCTGCTAATTTATCAATATCATTTTGAAGTGCAGTACAGTCTGACTGGTCATAAATATGCCTGTACAGAACACAGTCATCTGCAAATAATCTAACGGATGAATTGATATTGTCAGGTAAGTCATTGATATATAGGAGAAACAGGACTGGGCCTAGGACAGACCCCTGGGGAACTCCAGATATTACTGGGGCAGGGGTTGAAGATATGCCATCCAAGACAACTCTCTGGCTCCTATTGCACAAGAAGGCATAAATCCAATTTTTGGCAACGCCTCTAATTCCATAAAAATCTAATTTGTACATAAGTCTCTTGTGTGGAACTTTATCGAAGGCTTTGGCGAAGTCCATAATAATTACGTCAGTTTGTTTGTGTTTTTTATTAAAAGATCTGTCTTGATTCTGAAGTAAATCGTGAACAAATTGAACAAGTTGCATTTCACAAGAACGATTATTTCTAAAGCCATGTTGAGATTCAGATAAAATTTTATTGCTATCGAGGTGTTTCATTATGTTACTCACAAAAATGTGTTCAAGTGTTTTACAACAAATACATGTAAGCGATACCGGCCTGTAATTTGAGGCATTGTATTTTTCTCCTTTTTTGTATATAGGGGCAACATTTGCCTGGAGCCAGTCCCCAGGGACCTGTCCTTGTGTAATAGATAAGTTAAAAATTGTACTGAGGATGGGACTAATTTCCTGACTGCATTCTTTTAATATTCTAGAGTTAATGTTGTCCGGTCCACAGGCTTTGTTGATATTGAGGTTATTAAGCATTTTTTGGACTCCCTCAGCACTAACCTGGATATTTGGCATATCAGGATAAGGACTGGGACCTTTCGATGGAAAATTATCATCTGTCTCTGAAGTGAAAACAGACTGGAATTGGCTGTTCAGGATGTTTGCTTTTGTTTCACTGTCAGAGTACAGATTGCCAATCAGGAATAGCAACATTTTCATGTCTGAAATTTAACTGTAACCCCCTTCCCAGCAATCTAGTCACATTATTACGTGAAAATATCAAAATTGTCACACAAAACATCTTAAAAACACAACAGCGACAATATTTTTACCTCATCCTTAACTTGGCTCAAGAAAACGTGACAGCCATCAAAATTTCCCTATAAGGAGCCCCATTACAATAAAATTTCAAACACATTTAATCTGTGTGCATCCAGTGACTATGACTCTGATGCATCCAATTTTTAATTCATCGCATACAAAAAAGTCCACATTTTGAACGAATTTGAGTCACAACACCATACATTAACGTTAGTTATTAGTTTTACCATGGAATTGTACTTACTGGAAGTTACTCATCGAAGAAATGCTTCAAGTTCAATGTCACATTCAAGCCGAAATTCAGCTTAATTACATCCATTGTATCTTGATTTCAGCCCAATATATATCATTTTAAATTGTTTGCAGCGACATTCTTCTCCAAAATTTTCTTTTTTACGTGGAATCAGGTAATTTCGATCGGCCAGTATCTTCTTCTCTTTTTCTCATGGGCGTCGCCATCTTTAAATGTAAACAGTTGACGGCGCATGCGCGAAACACCGTAAGATTCCGCTTGATTCCGCTCGGAAATCAGATTTAATTTTCGGTTGGTCAACCGAAAATTAGAAAATGATGTCCAACTATTTGAATTAATTCTCGGGCGCGTATTTTGATAAAATTTCTTTGTGATTTGGTCTTTTGGATGCATGGCCGATATTGAAATATTCTTTGTGAAATTTATGTACAAACAAATCGTGAGATATAGACATATACCCTTTAATATCTAGACTGGATGAGTATAGTATATGATGAAGACGTTGATTCCTGGAAACCTAAACCTTATATTGGTAATACATTGTAATGAAATATTCTACCTTAGAAAATTTCGTTTATCTTGTTTGTCTCGACTTTTCGTTATCTCGATTATTTTCCAATGGTCCCAACTAAGTCGAGATAACGAGAGTTGACTGTAATTATAATCACTATCTTAATTATTTACCTGGATGAGCAATATGGCTGTCACAGTTTTAATTTCCACATGAAATGTCTATGAATACTAATCAATCCAAACTCTCTGATGAGCTCTTGTTTTTAGATGCTAAAACTCTTTTGTATAAACGTAGAACCAAGCATTATGAGGTCTTTGATCAGGCCTCAGTTTCACGAAAAAACTCAAACTAATTTTTTTATTTTGATCTTTAAGTTCACTAATTTTATCAACAACAAATTTTGTACTATTAAAACTCCAATACAGTAGTTGTTTAAAAGCCATATTATACAAAATAAAACTAACAAATATACTTGGATAAGGTTTGTAATGATTTAAATATGTTAATGAACTGTTGAGTTTGGTCTCAAGAGAAATCCGATTTTTTAAATTTAAGTTAATTATAAAACCCGTTATATTTTATTTCGATACATTTGATGTATCTAATTATTATAAAGTCATTTAATAACAGCTGTTTCAACTGCATTGACATGCTGTTTAGTGTTTAAGAACAAAAAACTTCTTGATTCTGTTATGAGTTCGTACTTTATTTGTTTGTGAAACTGGGGCCAGAATCTCTAGTCCACACTAGATTCAATGCTTTGTCTTAGGTACAATAAATTGAAGTTTGTTCCTAGACCCAGTACGGCATCAATATATCTTGGCACACTTTCGGAAGCCAGAAACTGGGTACTTGGACTCAAAGCTTAAGACTTACGAACCATGGGCTGTAGAACTTAAGGTGGACTTCGTTAAAATCATAGAATAGAACATGATCTTCAATTCATCGAAATACATGTACATAAAACATTTGTTAATTGCGGGGCATTTTGACGTTGAGCTGCCCTACACTCACCGCTAAACGTCTCAACACCAACAAAGCAAGAATAAGGTCTCTATAGCGCTTACCTATCTAGATCTAACTCAACTTGACCAAGTTTGAAAGTTGATCCGAACATGATAAAAAAGACACTGAAATAAAGTTTAGGGCCGCGAGACTTATTCTATTTGATATCTAAATGGATATTAAAGGTGCAAATGTTGTTGCTATGGAACTCAAATCGGTTGCTATGGACAGTATAATGGATACTTTTGGCCTTAAGGCGATTGGCATACGGTGTAAGAGTGGTTGCTATGGACCAAGGGGTGGTTGCTAAGGATATGTTGATGGTTGTTTTGAGTCTAAGAGTGGCTGCTTTGAAGTTAAATTTCTCCTATGTAATATTTGTGTGTTGATTAGGCTCGATACTATACCCTCCTACTAAGTGCGAGATTTAGCGGCAAGGTTGCTACGTTTAACGGCAGTCGATTTTTTGCGACGTTTACCATAAGCGTTGCGACGTTTAACGGCAGGGGAATTGTGAGGTTTTGCGGCAGTTGCGACGTTTAGCGTTAGTGTTGTGACGTTTAACGTCAGTTGCGACGTTTAGCGGCGTTGCGACGTTTAACGGCGCTACAACGTTTCATGTTTTAAACGTTCATAGATCAGTTTGGCCTGTACTTATTATGACAATCATTTCAATTTTGTACACCTGTTAAAGTAGTAAAAATGGAACATATTTTTTTTGCGCAATAAAAATAATACTAATAATAAAAATCAACACAATATGTATAATTCCATCTTGTATGCATACTCGCCATTACTTGGTACATATAAACATACATGTAACATATGAATAAAGCACTCACATGCAGAATGTTCAGTTTAATATTTACAATTTCAGACTTTACCTCACACGTACACGATAGCGAGGTATCAGAGAAATGAAACATTGTTTGAAGATGGTTACTGTCATCCAGACAAAAGTATGTTAATGTATGATCACATTTGTACGAAAGAAACACAAGTAACTAAATCCGTTTGTATTGAGGAGGGCCTAACACCAAATCGTACACAAGTTTGTAACTTTACACCTCTGAACAGCGGATTTCCAACATATTGTTTGGCACCTGCATTAACAAACCTTAAATGCATAGACTGGGCATTCATTCGACTAAGAGAATCGAAATACCCGAATGTTGGAAACACGCAATGTGAACGACAAGCTTTATCAAGGTATTATTTTCTGTTTTCGATCATTCTTTCTTTTTACCATCAGAGCAAAAAGTGTTTTTGTTAGCCTTTGTGGAGGGTCTATCAAGATGTACGTTAGTGAGTTCGAGCTTGCGTTTATCGTCAAAGATTTCTTAGTAATCATCAAGTCAAACCATGTAGCCTACAGTTACTGAACTTTGTATGTGTCATGACCTAAAATTCCTATAAAAGATTGATATAATTGTACCCCTGGTTAAAATTGACTTTTACCCTGGAATCAGTTTAATACAGCTACGAATGGAGATGTTGAAAAAATATTGTCTCAGTTGCCTTTACAATCTACCTCTAAGATGAGCGGTCATGGGTTCTCAGAACCCCATGCTTAACAACTACATGTATTGCTATAAAAATTGATAAAATTTCCTGGATTTTTTTCTGTATAATTGTACAACACCGTTATCTCGGAACTTTTTAAATGTTGTACGGCGGTCTTCTCTTCTTAATAATTTTCTGAGAATGCATTTATAACAGTACCTGCTAAGATTTCTATCTTAACTTTTCCATGTAGTAGACAATAGGTATTTTAATGTTATTTTTTTATGCTGAGGGTTTAATACAGGTGCAGCCTAGAAACCGAGCTCAGAAATTTTAGAATTGAAATACTGAAGTCTATCATTGAGTCATGACCGAGACTATGTGAACAGTATGCTTAGCAACCAATAGATACACTCATGATAATTGCCGAACTAATAACAGCTATGGATTTAATACCACTAGCGTGTTCAATTATACAAAACGTTACAAAACGTTACATAGCGATACATTCGGAACTCCTCGGCCATATACTTGTTTAATTCAACACCGATAGTTTTAAAATAGCGTCTAAATATGTCCGAGATTATTCGCAGCAAATAGACGAGGAGTTCTGAATGTATCGTTACGGAACGTTCTGTAACGTTCGCGGTAACTGAACTCAGCCCACTTCATTGATTTCGTGGATTTAATGGATTTCGTTTTAGCTTAAACCAAAATTTAACACGAAGAATACCCGTAAACATAGTTCCGACTACACCCAATGATACAAGACAGATAATTGACCTACCGACGACAAGTTGCTCACATTACAATAAAACAAAGTTATGGTTACATAAAGAACCAACTGGATTTTTCTACCGAGGAAAGTGGCATCTTCGCCATTGTAAAGGTATTGTAAATTAACTAGAAAAGTATATAATTATGTTGTGAGATTAGTGACACTGATAATACATGCAGAGAACTCAAAACTTAAGACAGAAGAAATTGAAGTATAGAAACCTTCATCTCATGTTATCTGGGTAAATGGACACATAAACTTCATATCGTATAAAACCGCTTGTTCTTCTTCCTATTTTTGCAGCAGTCAAATAATAGAAAAAAAAAAAATACGCATAAAATAACTGTTACATTCTTTGTTGGAAAATGCCCTTTCTGAGAGAGAGAGCTGTAATTGATAACTCAGAATGTTGTGCGCAAGTTATGTTTGAACATGATCTTCTTTACCATTCTATTCAATTTTAGTGTGTAGGATTTAAACCTAACGTTCAAAACATAGTCTGACAATAAGACATGTTTTGAGAGAAAAATAGTGGATCTAGGATTTATTTTATCATACTCTATTTGATGTTATTTAATTATTTGCTTGGTAAGAAAAAATCTGCTTACGTTGTAACGGTTTATTGTAGATCATGTCACGTCTGTACCTTGGCAACATACATTAACAACAACCACTTGTTTTATGGTAGAAATCATTCTTAAAGATCAAAATGAGATTTTAAATTGAGACTCAATGTGTCAGTTTAATTGCTAAACTAAGATAATATATTCAGTTTCAGAGTTTAGGTGTTTTTATTCAAATGAATCTTACTTTCTCTCGGCGCATAAAAAGTTAAGTATGTTTAATGGGGTTTAACCTTTTTGCCTTAATTTCAGGAGTTCAGAGGAACAATTTAAAGGAATGCATGAGGAATAAAAAACTACACATCATTGGTGATTCTACCATGCGCCAGTGGTTTCAAAATATAGTGTACAGATATAAGTGTAGGAAATACACAGAAGAATGGACGAACAAAAAGTGGTACCATCAATCAGAATGCAAAAATTCAGAGTTGAATTTCACAACTATCTTTGCTGTACATAGTCTACCGTTCAATGTGTACGGTATGGAAAACGCTTCCCTGTACCTCAAATCAATAAGTCAACGTTTGGACGCAATTTCGAATGATGCCAATGATATATTTGTGTTCCACGTGTTTGGACATATGAGTTTTTATCATCCTGACTACTACAGAACAAAACTTGAATTAAACCACAGCTGTGACGTCATTCCATTGTATTCACAGTACCGTATATCTAATAATGTACAGGTAGCCGTCCAATATTCAGATTACTCGTCCAATATCTGATGTGTTAGGACAATATCTAACGTGTAAGTCTAATATTGTACTACACGCTAGATATTGTCCAACACATCAGATAATGTACGCATTTAATAACCTTAATAGTGAACGATTACCTGTTCAATGAAAAAAACAAACGAACGAGTGAAGTAATTTATTGATTCATTCATAGAACAAAAATTGACAAATAAAATCAAAATTGTAAATTCTGTACTCATTCTCCTTCGAAATGAAGACGTTAATAATAATAATGTTATTCCTGTTCACATTTAGTCGACGTGGCACTGTCGTTCTGAAAATGAAAAAAAAGATATATGTTAAGTAGATTTTAAGCACATTTTAACTCATTCTCTGCCAAAAACTGTTAACCGTTTCTTGCGTAAGGTTAATAAGATAAAAATATAAGAGCGTTCTTTAGAATTAGTTGCAGAAAGGAACATGTCATTCGTCATCAGCGTAGAGAAGATTTATTTTAAATAAAAGTGACTGTGCTTTTAGCATGCTGTGACCTTGGCGTCCAGTGAGTGTTGTATTGAGCAATGGCACAGGCAATATTACAACAAAAATAATATATTCATGCACTGGGCAACATATATAAACTTTGAAAATATTTCATTAACACTCAGCGTAACCAAAATGATATAGAAACATCGCTAGAACTATATTTATTTGAAAAATATGACCAATAGACAATATCAAATACAAAAGGTACAGATTTTAGTTAAAATTAGATCTTATGCACAACGGCCTCACTCCGTGATCAAATAATCATAGGTTTGAGCCTTGAACCGACTATAGATTAGAATGTGAAAAGAAGGGCAGACATTATGCTTACGAAAGATGTATGTAATATACATATATCATTAACTGGGACTTCGAACGTTTTCTTAGTGAAACATTTTTACGGGGTATTTGGTGCACACAGGGCCCAGGTTCAGGTCTCCATGTGACCATTATTTACATAATATATTTTGCAAATATAAACTTACCAATGACCTGTTGCTCCAATATAAGCTTCTTAACAAGCTTATAAGAAATCAGCATTGATTTTCAGGCTGTGACTTACATCGCTTCTTAGACATGACTGGAATTAGTTGATAATCCACGTTTTCTATGCATGTCAAGCGTTGTAATGTATATATATCCAACAGAAAGATTTCCGAAGTTTATCCATGAGAAAAATACACTTTAATTCCAGTGATCAATTAGGTTTTTCAAAAATTGTTACACTTGTATAATCTACCCGACTAAATGAAGAACAGAAACGAAATGAAAAACTACAGTCATAACTACACAAAAGTTTACATGTGAAAAGATCTGCACGAAAATCTCGCGAACAGAAAATTCATTAAATTGTCGGACTTAAGGGGCACCATACAGGAAACAATAAATAGTTTCTATATTAATTAAATTCTATAAATAAATGATTAAAATGTATAATTTTTAAATCGTTATTTGTATAGGTGTAAATCATAATTGAGTTTGTATCATAATAATAATTATTTGTAGGTAAGCTGTGGTTTAAGTAAGATATACCCCTCGAGCTGCCCAATATGTTAGACATTGGATACGCTTCGGCGCTAACGCGCCTCAGCTATCCAATATCTAACATATTGTACAGCTCTCGGGGTATATCCCTTACATAATTAGAGATCATGTTGAAAAACTGCTGAATCGGAACAAGAAAGTTAAAATAATGTTTAAATCACCTCATGTATTCAAACAAGACAGGGCTATCATGGGGTATATATATAATCGTATTGTTTATGACGTGTTTAGTAACTTGTATGATCGGGTTTATTATTTGAATAACCGTGACTCATCGACTATTTTTCTTGAGCAAAGTATACATCCTATCGACACTATCGTTGATGCAATGGTTGACCAAGCAATTGTATATGCTTGCGATTGAGAAAAAGGGATATGATCGAGTGGATAAAATCCCCATTCAGAAGACCACGTCAATCTTACAAGAAGAAGCCTTGAACATCAGGAGTGGAAGTATATTTATGTAATTTATAAAGTCCGGTCAAAACGATCACTAGGAACTATTGAAAGTATTGTTTGTACATGGATGTGATAATCATTATAAACACTCTATTTGAGTGTTATTCAGCTGCAGTGTGTTCAATTACCCTAAACTTTCCAAAACGTTATGTAACGCCACATTTGGAACTCCTCAGCCATTCGCTGCTAATAATCTCGGACATATTTAGATGCTATTTTGAAACTACCGGTGTTAAAGTAAACAAATATACGATCGTTTAGGCAATGAGTGATGTTTCGTTTTTAGTCCATACATTTTGAAACATCACTCATTGCCTTAACGATAGTATATCTGTTTATTAGAGAGATCATTCCCATCGAATGACCGAGGAGTTCTGAATGTAACGTCACGGAATGTTTGTGGTAATTGAACAGGCTACCGATTAGCTACACTACATCATAAATAAGTCATCCCCGCTATAAATGGTCAAAGATTATTTATGTTTGCAATAAAACATGACCAGTTACCATTTTATTATATCTATATTAGACTCACACTGGTAAACTGAGTATTTATAAATAACATAACAACTACAATACATCACAAGTCATGTTTTAATGTACATACTCGATATTTGATGAAATCTAAATTTACTACAGAATCCATATTAGAATTTTATTTTCTCTATATGATGTCAGATGTGTATTTGCGTAAAAAATCACCGCTAAAGTTCCAAATAAAAACTCATTTGATTTAACTTACATTGTGCTTCATTATAGAATACATACGTGCATGTACAGGTCATATGTCATATTGTACTGTAGACGTTATGGACGTTGCAATAAACTTACTAAAAACGAGTAGAACGTACCGATTACCTACTGCAAACTTTAAGAACTGTGTGTGACATTGTTCGTCTTGCACTTATCTCATTGGTTAAAATGATCACACGTCCTTGTATATAAGGCCAATCAGAAGTTAATAACAAAAAGAAGAACAAAAATTAAAAAAAACGACATATTTATCTTCAGACTCGCACTTCTTTCAAAAATAGATGTTTAGTGCATGACACTTTAACCATCATCCATTCAGCAGGATGAGATATCGATACTAAATTAACTTACACATTGCAATTTTCACTGCAAATTTCTATATATAGAACGCGGAAAATAAAACATACAGGGTGCAATAACCGTGTAGTTATGCGATCGGACAGTTCAAAATAATCGTACAATACAGTACAGTTAAAATTATGATCTAAATTATAATGACTATATACAATTAAATACATGTATTTACAAAAGTTCATAAATGGACGTAACCAATATTATGTATATATTTGGTCAGACAATTTTTCCTTTCAAGACAATAACAAGTAAATCTGTGAGCTAATGCTCACTAGTGATACCCCCGCAGTGAGAAATATGACTATCATAATGTAACTTTCATTTAACGAAATCTAAAAATATACAAACAGGACGTAGATGAGCAAGGAGCATGAAATCGCTTTACACCACATGGGACTATGGGATGAAGCAATATGCAAAGTATTAGGCTGCTGCATGTTATAGTTGCTGAGAAAACTGTGACGGAAATTTTGTAACGGACGGACGGACGGACGGATGCACGAACACACGCACGGACAAGGGTAAAACAGTATACCCCCCACTTCTTCGAAGCGGGGGTATAATAATGTGTTTCATTTCTTATAAATGTCAAAATGTATGTCACTTGAAACTTGAATAAACATGTGAAAAAGTTTCTCAATTCCTGGTATGCATGTATCTGATCAGTTTTACAATACATCTGTGATGTGTCCACTGGCGGCACGGCAGTCAAGCCAGCGCTGGCGTATGTGTTTTAAGTCGATTCTCGTCTTAACACCAACTGACCAGTCGTCCAAGCTTGCCGCTGGGACGGAGACAGAGACAATCCCAGGACACTGACTTGTGTTCTGGGGTTAACAACAATGAAATATATATAGATAGATTTTCCTCAATCTATATGGCTTAAATCATTAGAAAACTAAAATAAAGCGTAGGTAATATGTACAGATATAAAGCATAAAAGCAAAAACATGATCCCGAGACAATACCTCAGGGCAAAAAACCAATAGAAACAACTAACATTAAAGTCACAACAGAATAAAACTACAATATAAAATTATCTGTAAAAAATCAATGTTCCAGGCACAAGCTGGAGCAGAGACAAAAACCAATAGCCCGGAGGCACGACCTCCGGTTATAAACCTTTACTAGTAACCAGCAGACTCCGAACGCTGACTAGTTGATATCTCAGACACAACCCGGAGCAAAAGCACATGGAAACTAACACCAATAACCCGAAAAGCAACCTCGGGTTATAAACTTGAAACCAACAGACCCCGAGCCCAGACAAGTCAATGTTCCAGGCACAACTTGGAGCAAAAGCAAAAGCCGAAACCAATACCCCGAACACAACCTCGGATCATTAAACGTTTGTTGAAACCAACAAACCCTGAGCCCGGACAAGTCAACGTTCCAGGCACAAATAGGAGCAAAAGCCGAAACCAATATCCCGAACACACAACATCAGGTTATAAACTTTTGCATTAAACAAACCCATCATTAGCTCCTATACCTCAAGAACGACCCGGAGAAGAAACATAACTTCAATCGTTGGAGCAAATTCAGTCTGCCTAGCAACACAACCTCGGGTACGAAAAACAAGGGAAAGCCCAGGATCAGCACGATTTACCCCGCAGGTTCTGTCGCAAACGTAACGTGCAAGAAAGCCCTTCTACCTTAGAGACAACTTACTTATCGCAATGATACTCAGTTGTCGGTACAGCAGATAACTCACACACTGCCTTTAAAGCGTCGACAAATAAACAGTGGACCCACGACTATCTTCCACTCAAACCATCACCACGAGCAGTCACCAATCTTCTTCTGCCGAATGAAGCTAACACCAATCATATACTATTGGACAAGTCAATTTTATAGAACATTCCATTTACAACCCGGAAGGTAAAACAAGTTAAATTTCGAAAGAGGTAACCCTAGCTGATCTTACTCAATACTATATACATAGATTTAAAATGATAATATAAAGGTAAAGATTTCACTCAAAATTCAAAACAATCAGTTAAAAGGTTTAATGCTACATGGGTTTAGATAATTAAAATGTATTAAATTTTTAAAAATGTCAGAAAAAGAAGTAAATTCACCAAAACATCCAATTTTAGTAAAGGGAGATAATTTGTCAAAGCCATATTTACTGCTTAATAAAGAAGTTTTTCAAAGACGAACTTGTATAGAAAAGGAAGTGCTCTCGGCAATGTCCCCAAACAAAACGACAATTGCTGTCTGTTTCACATCATCCTTACAGGTTCACAGGGGGTCATTACAGATACACTGAGGTCCAAAAGTTTCTTACAAATGTATTTTTTCATACTTTCAATGAAAACTTAAACTTTTGTATAGAATTTAATACTTTATGAATTAAAGTCATTTTTCATTAAAAACAAAATTTTGATAAAGAGGGAGGGTGAAAGAACATAATTGAGTGTTCATAAAAAATTATACATCTGCTGTGAAACTAACAACAACATTTGAAGTAAATCAAGAAATATTGTCAACTAACAAAAATGAACATGTGTAAAGAAACATTTCGACCCCAGTGTCGAGTGTGTAATTATAGTTGAGAAATTTTAGTAACGTAAGTAAAAATCAAACATTGTCCTATACAAACATCTCATCTACTAACAAAAATAATTTCAAATGTACACTGCTGTTTTGTCAGAAATGTTATCATACAATGTGTACAAGTGTTAAGTATAACTACTCTAACTCATACATTTTTACAACATCACTTCTCTGCATGGTAACAAACAATCTATTCAGTTTCTGATGAAAACATACTGCTATTGGTATGTATAATCCATCTTGTTGTTTGATAATAACACCCATCTTCTTTCCATCCTCATTATATTGTATCACATTGTGGGAATTCAACCCAGTAACAAATATACAACCATTACTATCAACACATACACCAAGTGCATACTTCAAGTCATTGTCACTGACAGTTGATAGATAATTACCATTTCTATCTAAACAGATAACTCCTTTTTTAGCATCAGCAACAAACATTTTGTCTCCATTCTCATTTAAAGTAACATGACCAATACTAGCAAATAGTTTTGTTCCAGTGTTGTCACAAGTAATAGTATTCATCAAAGTACCATCCATGTTGTATACATACAGTGAATAATCTGCATCTGTCACATAGAGCTTGTTATCATTGAAAACAATACCATAACACACATGTGGTAATTTAATCAGTCTTGTAGGAGACATTTTCTGATCAATAGATACAAATTGTATACTGTTAGGACGTTCACATGCCACAGCAACTTGTTTATCACTGATACAACAAACACCACTAGGATTACCATCTAACTTACATGAATCTTCTACAATCATTGTATCTATATTTATACGTTTTAGTTTTTTGTTCAAGAAGTCAGTAACAAGAAGTTTGTTATCTTGGGTAAGACAACATCCACTAGAACTACATATCTCAGAGTCACCAGAGAGTTTTATATTTATATCTCTCTGTCCTTTGATTCTGTACATATCTAACTTCTTCCTTCTTACACATACCTGACCAATACCTTGTAAACCTTTTACATAATTCATCACAGACTGGTTAGGAGAGAATGACAATGATGTATCTTGCTGACTTCTCTTATCCTGTTTGATCACTAATCTATCTGCTTCTTTCAGCTGTTTCTCGGCTTGTTTGCCACAAACAAATCTTTGTGATCTGTTGCCATCTGATTTCTTCAATTTAACTTCTGACTGTTGTAAATCATCATTAACAACATCAATGTTGTGTTTGTCTTGTAGAATATCATTTTCTAATTCTTGGAACTTGGCATCAATCTCTAATTTGGAATCCTTGGCAGATTTTCTTATAATAGATATCAATGCTTTCTCAAATATTTCAACTTGCTTTTCAGCTTCACATTTTGCCTTTTTCAATGCATCCAATTTTGAGTCATTCGAATTTCTTAAAGATGTCATGGAAACCATCTTATCTTTCAAATGTTTGTTTATACTTTTGACATCAATCAACTTAAATAATGAGTCAATCGTCTCAGGAACATAATGAATACTGCTACCTGGACATGACCTACAATAGATAAAATAATAAGATATTTAAATATTGGTAATCCCGGTTTTTAAAGCTTTGATTTTTGCACACCATTATTTGACTTTTAGATGAAAAGGAAGGAACCTTACAAGTCTTTTCTTCTCAGAAAATATTCATACCATGATATCACAATAGTACAATGCCCTGTGTTAAAGGAGAAATAGACTGATCCCTCTGGTAAACACAACTTGTTCCTGTTAAGAAAAAGGAGAAAACTGTCGCAAGAATATATATCATAAACTTTAATTTGTGAAAAAAACCAAAAATGTCATCTTGTTACTAAGGTCATACCAAATTGATTCTTTGTTAAATGTCCCGTCAACATTGTCACACATTTTACCAAGCAGAAAGAATCGAAGAAGTTGAGCAACAACACACATGACTGTGTTTAGTTCAATTTAATAGGTTATGGCCAATTATTGACTTTTTGAGCATATTAATCAAATGTGCCACTCTGACCTATAATTTACTCTACAAATATTCAAAATTATGGTCTTGCAGTATATATTGAGTTTTATGGTGAAAATTAGCTTTTTGTTGTGTTTTTTGACATCGAAGGACTGCCTGTCTTTATAATAATTAATTAATTTCAGCATATTAATCATATGTGCCTTTCCGACCTATAATTTTCTCCACAAATAGTCAAAGTTATAGTCTTGCAGTACATATTGAGTTTTATGGTGAAAATTAGCTTTTTGTTGTTTCTTTAACATCAAAGGCCTGTCCGTAAGGTCTTTTGGTAGCAAACATGTCACTGATCGAAGTTGATTGGGTTCGATTCCTGCATTAGCTTGGTCATGATATTATTTCTATGGTCATTTGCCTTCCTACCACTGATTTTAAAGTGTGTTTAAGCAGTTGATAGTCACTGACAGAAGTATGCGCTTACTATGTTCTGATTTCCACAACATCATTAGCCGCTTTTTTTAAATTTTAATTTTCATCAGGTCTGTTCAATAACAGTACACACAGGGGTTTGCTGAAAACCTTAAGCTATAGTGCTAACTAAATGGGTTTAAACGGTGACGGGACAACTCAACCCGTGGACAACTCAACCCGTACTTTATGTAATTAGTTATTCATCCAAAATATAAGATAAAATTAAGCGCAAATTGAAGATATTAAAGTATGAAAAGAATGATGAAAAAATAACATTTCGCCATATAGTATGACAAATATTATATACAAAAACAATGCGCTTGTTTATTCAATAACTATTGTCAATTAAGACATTTTCGCTTTGTAGATCAACAATTAATGCAATTTAAATTCCTTTATTGTGTTATAAGTCGAATGAATTCGGAACACTTCAATCAGAATTATATCTTCAAGAAAATTCAACAAGTATGCTTAATTGCAATTACAATTACAATGTACCAATAAACACTTTTAAACTAATGCTATTTCAAACATATCAGTTTGTCAAACAACTTGGCGCTTTAAAGTAATAACAATAAAGACGTTCAATTCTATTTCTTTATCACATATCACACAATTTTTACAGTCATTTTGAAGATTTATTACAAAATAATGTACAATAATCAGTTAAACATGTGCTCAGTCTTAAAGTATATGAGTACTACATATTTTTCAGACAATACATACATGTACAACACAATTGACACAATATTTACACAATTTCTAAACACCATACATTACCTATACTTTATTTACAAATATATTTCATTCTTGGTAGCAATATATTTAATTTCACTTTTTATTGTTAATACATATTTTTATGATAAATAACTAATTAGATTATATATCAAAATATAAAACATATTATACGGGTTGAGTTGGCCACGGGTTAAGTTGTCCCAATTTCGGGTTGAGTAGTCCACGGATTGAGTTGTCAACGGGTTGATTTGTACCGGACCCTTTTAAACAGTTGAAACCAGAGATTTCATCATGAGCTAGTCAACGTGATTTATGAATTATAAAACATAATGCTACCGTGTTAATCAATCCTCCCAAAAAAAAACCAAAGAAAACTTACCTGTGATTGGTTGCCATGCAAACAGAACAACCAACATCATCGTGATCTTCACAGTATAACTTTAAAACTTCTCCTTTATGTAAGCCACAACGCTCCGTCGGAAACTCAGGGAGTCCTGGTTTTTTACTTCCTCCCTGGCTGACATCAAGAAGATTATGGTTCCTCAAAGTAGGAAACAACTTATGTGAGTCAGTGCATGTCTGGCAGCAGTAGCCGCTGCATTCCACACAATAGCGAATAGCTTCAACCGTCTTGTTATGATTTTCATCACACGTGGTACAGATGAAATCATAACTCTCTTCCGACATTTTCTCTTGAAAACTTTGACTGTAAGCCATTTTGATTCCTGTCTGATCTTGATCGTCCTTTTCGAAAATATAGTTTCGTTTTCACCAAAAAATCCCGGGACTTCCCCCACCCGAAAATCTGGAAATTCCCTAATGCACTAAAACACAGACGAATACACAAAGGGTACGACAATCTCTCATACAGAGTTGTCGATCCTTACAGTGATCTATAGAGATCACTGTAAGGATCGACAACTCTGTATGAGAGATTGAGGGTACGGTACAACTCAACCCGTGGACAACTCAACCCGAAATTGGGACAAATCAACCCGTGGCCAACTCAACCCGTAAAATATATTATGATAGTTTGATATATAATCTAATTGGTTATTATCATAAAAATATGTATTGTTCGTCTAGCACTTATCCATGAGAAAGTTAGATCATATGTTATAGGCGTCTTTGACTGGTTACTTACAAAGTAACATCTAAACATGATCGTATAGCAACTTTAAATGATTTCCTGAATGTATCTGAAAACAAACAAAAGTAAAAAGCATATACTCAATAAATGTTAAAGAAGAGCTGTACATATATCACAATCGTCCATGATGTCAGGACCCATGCTTGGCACAGAAGATCAGGCCATAGATGATGTAATGTTCTGAGCAATGTCATACAGAATAGAAACCTTGCCCATTCCTTTCATTTTGTTAGAGTAACTTTCCTTTCTTTCTATTTCAAATTTGATCTTTCATGAGATTTTCTGTTAGGATTATCAAATGTATTCAAACAAGTATGAAAATAGCATGTGTCATAAAAAGATCGAGGCATTATAATCAGATATTGTTCCATCTGTTTTCCTGGGTCTATAGTCACGTGACCTACAACAACAACTAATGAGGTGAAAAATAATGCGTTTTTGGCCGATTTCCTTTTCTATTTCAATAATTAAATGACATCAAATGATGCATAATTGACTACAAACACTCCCCCCCCCGAAAATCTTTATATATAATTGGTCCTTTGAGTATTTATCGTTAGTTCCGTTCCGCCGCATAATATTTTCAATTGAGCGGGTAAACAAGATAATATCATGTATGAAAGTAATAAGTACGGTTGATTCAGAGTACACAATTACCACTGAAGAGCTAATTTGGGCATATTCGGACAACGAAATGAGTTATCGATATGAACCACTGCAACCTTTCCTACACTTTGGCTGCTTGAAAGGGTTTGACGAAAACAAGAGTTTGGTTCACATTCTGAGGGTCACGTGCTCATATGTCTTGTTTTGTTTCCATCTTGAAGCTTCGTCCTGTCTAACCTTTTTATCCTTCTAGCCAATCATACAGAATTAGAATATAGTACCAACATGACTTATCTAGATACAGACTAGAAAAGAACGAGCAGATCAGACCAGAACAGAACAGACATGCAGTACAGTACATTACAGTACAGTACAGTACAGTTGCTTTATTAGGAAAAGTTGTTTTCGTGAGATTGACTTATTGTTGCTTTCGTGTAAAAGTTGTTTTCGTGAGATGGACTGATTGTGTTTTTGTATAGAAGTTGTTTTCGTGAGATTGAATGATTGTTGTTTTCGTATAAAAGTTGTTTCCGTAGACTGACTGATAGTTGTTATCATAGAAAAAGTTGTTTTTGTGAGATTGACCGATTGTTGCTTTTGAATAAAAGTTGTTTTCATGAGATTGACTGATTGTTGCTTTTGTATAAAAGTTGTTTTCGTGAGATTGACTGATTGTTGTTTTCGTGCAAAAGTTGTTTTCGTGAGACCGACTGATAGTTGTTATCATAGAAAAGTTGTTTTTGTGAGATTGACCGATTGTTGCTTTCGAATAAAAGTTGTTTTCGTGAGATTGACTGATTGTTGCTTTTGTATAAAAGTTGTTTTCGTGAGATTGACTGATTGTTGCTTTTGTATAAAAGTTGTTTTCGTGAGATTGACTGATGGTTGTTTTCGTGTAAAAGTTGTTTTCGTGAGACCGACTGATTGTTGCTTTTGTATAAAAGTTGTTTTCGTGAAATTGACTGATTGTTGCTTTTGGTATAAAAGTTGTTTTTGTGAGATTGACTGATGGTTGCTTTTGTATAAAAGTTGTTTTCGTGAGATTGACTGATGGTTGTTTTCGTGTAAAAGTTGTTTTCGTGAGACTGACTGATGGTTGTTTTCGTAGACAAAGTTGTTTTGTTATGATGGATGAAATCATTATTTTCCTATTATTATTTGTACTCACCAATTAAACTTCGTCTTACGAAATGATTTAAGATTAAAAAGAACAAAATTTAAACACAGATTATTTCAATTGCACAGTTTGTTAAGCTGTTTTCGTGCATAAGCTTAACAGTTAGCTATAATAGTTGTTTTCGTGAAGGAAAACAGTAATATCATCATGATTTTCATTTATTGCAAATTAGTTAATTAGAAAAAACGCATTCAATTATTATATCTATTACGGAAAAGATTTTTACCATGCTAAACTTGAATAAATAAACATCTTATAGGTTGTTTTCGTAAAGAACTTCAAGGTAGCAATTCAATCGACTTCCCATTGTGATCCACTTAAACGGGAAATTTGGCTACAAAGTCCGTATATTTTTCGGAATTTTGTACCAAAACTTGCTCATTTAACGTATTTTATAATATGGATTCATAAAATATAAAGTTTTGTTTGAAATAACGTATGATATTAATTTAACAAGTTGTTTTCACTATCTATCTATACCGCTTGTTATCCGTATGGGCAAAAATAATAGGGAAGACAATGAAATTTGATGAAAATCAAAGTTAAATAAAATCCTTGGGCGGGGTCCGAACTTTTTCTAGGGAGGAAGGGGGGGGGGTCCAAACTTTCGAACGGCAACCACAATATACATTGTTTGCAGAATAACGCTACATATAAATAATTAAAACTAAATTACCATTAAATTTTGTTAAGCACCGAGAAAATTTTCTACATGATACTTAAAAAAATTAAGAATGACTTACAGTCAAGTAATACACTTATGGACAAGTGCATTTTGGAAATTCTAGGGGATCGGACCCTCCCTCTGACCCACTCCCAGCTAGATCCGGCTATGTATTGGCAATCATGTACATGTACATCACTTTTGATAAATATTACTTTTAAAATCATTAAATTTCTTACGAAGTTGCCATATTCATGAACTAAGGGATCTAACTTCAATACTACAGCTGTTGGGTTCGATCGTTCATTTACTTATAAAACTTACATTAAAAGTTACAGCCGATGTTCACAAAGGCGGATCCAAGATTTTCAGTAGGAAGGGGCGTAAAATTAACAAGCTTAATAGGATTCAAGGGGCCACACGAGGCCGAAGGGCCCGGGGCAAAGCCCTGATCAGGAGCCTAGGTGACCGGCGGCTCCCAAAGTTCCTGAGTTTTGGTTATTTCTAAGGAATTCAGGCACATTTCGAGAGCCTCATCTTTCCTTTCTCAGGGTATACAATATATAAAGCATCTTGATTATATGTCATATAATTTTCCAACAGCCGTTGGATCATTCTCAAAATAATGAGAAGGAATTGTTTTAAATTATATGCTGTGTTGTAGGGCCTATGTCTGTACTTCCAGCCTCGTAACTTATTGCATGTGTAGCGTGCGATTTTTTGACAAATATCATATATAATGTATGTATTTTCCTATGACTGAAAAAAACCCCTTTGCTTTGGCAATTTTAGGGAGGGGGCGTACGCCGGGCCCGCCCCCCTTGGATCCGCCTATGATTCAACCGGAGATATAGGTACTTCTCTAGTTCAACTTCACATTTAATATTAAACAATGTTACATAGTGTAGATCTTATGAGACATTTGTTTCCTAAAATTACCACGGGTTAATGATTTGATAAAGGGAGATAACCGCTGCGGGTAGTTTGTTCCACAGGGTCCAGAAATAGTATTTAACAAATGATCACATGTAAGATCCAAGTAGTTCAAATTAACGTACTTTGAAACATACGGCTACCACTCGAGTATCTCTGGTAGTGAAAAATGATCAGGCCAACAAATATCGCAATTATTGTGATTCCATTAAGCTTCATTTAAACTTTATATATTAAATTGTGGTATGAGTGTCATTCTATAAATAGAAGGTGAAGATCCGTTTGTGTACAGAATGGTATGAGTGTTGATTATACAAGATATCCAAAGGACGACAACCGAGAGCACAATATATTGTAGTAATAGCACCGTACTCTCCGTTGTCGTCAAAAGATCAGAAACTGAAAAAACTACAAGACATTAGAATCAAATTGTAACTTTATTATTTTAACAAAGTATTAACTGGCAAGATCACAGTTTGGCAAATATGGGATCATAGTTTGGCAAATATGGGCGCAACTGGATTTTTAATTTACATTTTCAAAGAAATTCATTTTCATATAAAATACATGTCCAATTAATCACACATGCATCAAATAGTGCATCAGAAATGTTTGAACTGCAAACATTCTATACTATACATATATATATAATATTCCACTTTATACACTTCAGAGTTTATATCCAAATATTACAGCAAATACATCTGTTTGTGAAATTATCAGGCACATATTGAGACTTCGACTTATTAAAATGTTTAGTCGTGAAACTGATATATAGCAAATAACGACCCTGGGTAACAGTGGTCGAAATACACATTATTGAAACAATGGTTACAACAGGTACATGTTTCCACTTTGTCTATAATAATTCATCACACTGTTCTAAATCCAGAGCACCTGAAAGGCAATAAACATTTCAGTCGTAATAAACAAGATGAATTTGTATTCATGTTATCCATATCTTTCCATTTTGCCAGCACATATACGGTAAACCAAGTAACAACTGAAAATATATAACAGAGAAGCACAAGTATCCATTCATAACAGATGGGCAATTAAATTTTTTTTTTTTTTTTTTTTTTTATAAATGGGCAAAGGGTGGGTGGGTGTTTACAACGAATTTCTTTTAAAACTAAACCAAATTTTACCAACCTTCCCTGAGCGCTTCTGTATCGAAAGTGATGGCACGTGAAACTTGTGTTCACGAAAGCATATCGTAAAATTTATAAAATCGTGAAAAATATTAAAGTTGGGGCAAAGAGAAACAAATTGACTAGGCGTAATGACCATAAATTTGGCTACATGTATAACCTGCGACTATAGTATAAAACCATAGTCGCTATTATACAAGATATCCAAAGGACGACAACCGAGAGCACAATATATTGTAGTAATAGCACCGTACTCTCCGTTGTCGTCAAAAGATCAGAAACTGAAAAAACTACAAGACATTAGAATCAAATTGTAACTTTATTATTTTAACAAAGTATTAACTGGCAAGATCACAGTTTGGCAAATATGGGATCATAGTTTGGCAAATATGGGCGCAACTGGATTTTTAATTTACATTTTCAAAGAAATTCATTTTCATATAAAATACATGTCCAATTAATCACACATGCATCAAATAGTGCATCAGAAATGTTTGAACTGCAAACATTCTATACTATACATATATATATAATATTCCACTTTATACACTTCAGAGTTTATATCCAAATATTACAGCAAATACATCTGTTTGTGAAATTATATGTACGTTGTTATAAGTATGATCAATAATTCAATAAAGGCTTATGAGAGAGAGCGCCAGCCAAATGGGCTTGTATTAAGGGCAGCTCCCGGGCTCAAGGCAAATCAAAAGTTTTGTTTCATAAGCCCCAAAGCAAGATCTGCATGTCAATTCGACAATGACAGTCCGCAAATAAATAAATAAATAATTCATACTCAATATAATGTATGATCAATGATTCAATAAAGGCTTATGAGAGAGAGCGCCAGCCAAATGGGCTTGTATTAAGGGCAGCTCCCGGGCTCAAGGCAAATCAAAAGTTTTGTTTCATAAGCCCCAAAGCAAGATCTGCATGTCAATTCGACAATGACAGTCCGCAAATTAAATATATCATGTCAAATATTTATTTATTTTTTAAATTCATGTGACTCTGGGAAACAGTAGTCTGAATTTTATCTTTTTTAATGAGCTTTAAGCCCAAAATACAACATAAAACTTGCTCGCTGACTGCCAAATTGGCAGTTTGCAAAATCTATTTTGCTAAAAACTGTCAACCGCCAAACAGAATGTACGTGTAATATCTGTTTGCAAAAGCGAGCAGATAATAAACTTTAATTATCACACACAATAAATTGCTATTTACACTCATGTAGCTGAAAATTAAAGAACTCAACTACATGTACCCAGTTACGCCCATATAACATTAACTTATAACTTACATTTTTATTCTACAATTACTACTTTTTTGAATTGGTGTAGTAAAACTTTATTACCATCGTCATTCAGATGAACGCCATCTTTTTTCAGAAATTTTTCTATATTTTTGCATAAAACTGAGTGACGTAAATATTGCCCATTTTTTGTAATAACCAATTTACCAGCATAGCTGTTTATTCTTTTCCTACACCTCTCCATTGATTTATTATTTTCTGAATATCTCCAAATATGTCTTGGTAGTATTTCAGACCAAACTAGTTTTACATTTGGAAATAAAGTTATGATTTGATCAAATAATTTGCTTAATATTATCCTAATCTTATGCAAAGAAATCTTTCCGATATCATTGCCACCACAGTGTAATAATATGCATGATGGCGTTTCACCAACTTTAAACAATGTTTTTATTTTACTTTCGAGTGATAATAGGGAAAGTCCACTGTACCCCTGCCACCAAACAGTTCTGTCTTTCAAGCCAAGGCCAGTTCCTATTTCATTCTTCCTTGCAAAAATGAAAGCTTGCTTTATTATGGAAGATCCAATAAACCAAATATGACCTACAAAATACTTTACTTATATTATTATAATAAACTTTAAATATAACAATATAATCAAGCAAAGATTCTTTGCTATTGTGTGATTAAGAAGCTAACGCTTAAGAAAACATGAATACCTAACAAGGTCGAAATCAAGTTAGAGTTAATCAAATAACTTCTGTATTTATTGTAAATTAACCGGTTTAACTTTATTATCATTGTTGATTCTAATGTAAGACTTGTATGCATTAGAACTCCATCTCCCCGATTCCTTAATTTGTTTATCTGAGTGGCCTAAAATTGCTGCTGTAGTAGCAGCACCTATACGAAAAGAATGAGCTTTATATAAATTATAATTGACATTGATTAATAGGGTGGTTTTCCTTAAAACAGCAGAAAACTGATAACGAGTCAACGGTTTGTGATTAAGGTGACAAAACAACGGTCCGCCTATCTTTGGGCGCATTTCTAAATATTTGGTTACCTGACTAATCGGACAAATAGGCGAGTTGGTTCGTTTCAACCTTATAAGGACCCCTTTTCCCGTTTGATCCGTTTTAGAATATCGTAATGTTATGTTCATGTAAGTATTGCTAGTGTCAAAAGATATATCATCTCTAGAAATAATTTTAGACAGATATTCTTTCTTTGTCACCGTTATTTCACCAACCCTGAAGAACCCGAAAAATGCCAAACAATATGCTGCTGAGAATAGACTCGATTCGTAATTATTCGTACAGACAGTACCCAACTTATCTATAACTGACACTAACAATGGGGCGGTTATTGGCAATCGCGGCTTTGTCCGTTTTGATCTTTTCATACCTTCAAGAATTTTTGAGACCACGTAACATTTCGTAACATCCGTCACCAATTTTATCTTACATTGAAATGCAATAGCATTTATGTATGATCTTGCAGTATTGTAAGCCAAACCATTAAGTGAAATATAAGCAAGAAACAAAGACAACTGGTCTATTGTAGGTGGCCAAGATTGATCCAACTGATATAATGATCTAAAGTTTTGAAATCGTTTGATTCCACCTTTATACGAGTCCTGCGTGTTGACTGCAAAAGCATTGGAAACTAATCTTTGAGCTTCATTTCTGAGATGAGAGATAGGAATTGAACTGGTACCACTTCGGGGTTCCGTGCAGCTTCTGGTGCCAATTTTCTGAATCTTGACCACTGTTTACGGGAAATAGAATCAGCAATAGAATTTTGTTTAGAAAATACATGCCTAGCCTTAAAGCAAATGTCATTTTTCATTGATAATAATACAAAATTCCGTATTAAAAACATCAGTCGTTTAGATTTTGAAGTCTGCCTATTTATAACTGATACCAACGCTTCGTTATCTATGAAAAATATAATTTGTTTACGACATAAACATTCACTCCATAAATAAAGCGCTAATAATACAGGTATCATTTCTAGAAAAGTCATATCTTTGAATACATCTGTTTTCGACCAGTGTTCTGGCCATTCCAAAAAAGCCCATCTACCATTGAAATAGCAACCACAGCCCAAATTATCTGAACCAGAACTATCAGTAAACAATTGCATGCAGTCATTACTTAACCAAATTTCATCAGGAATGTACGTCGTACCGTTAAATTCAGTTAAAAAATTAAGCCACATCAGCATGTCATTTTGTAGTTCTTTTGTCACCCTTATCCTGTGATGTGGTTTTTTAAGCACGGTCATTAAATCATAGAAACGTCTTAAGAAAGCTCTACTAGATCTGATAGCTTTAGAAAAGAAATTCAGTTTTCCAACCAAACTCTGTATTTCTTTAAGGGATAACTTGTTTTTATCAATGTAATCTGATAATAACTGTTTTAATTCTTGAATTTTACACGTTGGAATTCGAATACACATGCACACAGAGTCAATTTCTAAACCTAGAAATATCAAAATTGTAGTAGGACCTACAGATTTATCATCGGCTATAGGGACACCTAGTTCAGAGCATAAACTTGCAAACGTATCGGCTAGCTTTTTACAAGAATTGCTACATTTCTGACCTGCAAAAATGAAATCGTCTAAATAGTGATCAAGGGAGTCAACTCCTACTTTGTAACTTACAACCCAATGTATAAAAGTCGAAAATTTTTCAAATATAGAACAACTCAAACTTAGTCCCATAGGAAGTACTGTGTCTATGTAATACTTTCCATTCACTTTTATGCCTAACAAGTGAAAATCATCAGGATGAATTGGAATCAAACGAAAGGCAGACTTTATATCTCTTTTTGCCATGAGTGAGCCTTGTCCTAATTTAAAAATCATATTAGCTACGTTATCAAAGGAAGTATAAGACACCGAAGTTAATTCTTTATCAATACCATCATTAACACTATCTCCAGGAGGATAAGAAAGATGTGTAATTAGACGCCAATTTCCATCAGATTTAGGAACCAATCCAACAGGCGAAAGTTTCAAATTATCAAATGGCGGGTCTTTAAATGGGCCTATCATGCGACCCAATTGTACTTCTTTATCTATTTTTGATTGCAAAACTTTAGGACGCAAGTTAGCAGATTTTAGATTCTTTATAGTTTTATCGCAAGTCAACATTCCTTCGTATTGAATTCTAAAGCCATTTATAAAACCATTCTTCAAATAAACTGCATCTTTTCTGTTTGGGTATAAGTCTAAATAATAAATTAAACGATCGACACATACTGGCGAAAAGCCTTTTTGAAATAATTTGCTACTTTGATTTTGAAGAGTTGGCTCCGAATCTGTTATTTGGTCTCTTATACTGTCCAGAATAGCCCTGGGAATCAGAGGCTCTCCAACTAGTCGATTGGCGTGCAGCGTTTTTGAAACAGAACCTGTAAGGGTGATTTAAATCACATACGATACAAGTGTGTTTAAACACACAATTTACTCTTTGACATACTTTAAAGTTAAAGTTATAACATTTCCTAACAGACTTTCTTGGTTGAAATGTACCAACAACACTCGAACTGGGGGGCATCATAGACATTAACCAGAGTTCATTATCTATCGTTGAAAAAGACCTGTTCTCTGGGTCAACTGCCATTCTTAAACGAAACTGTTCATCATAAATCTTCCAGCCTATACCGCCATGCCTTTTTGCACCAGTGCGTATGTTGCTGATATATTTTAAAACATCAACACTTTTTTGTGGATGAGCTGACAAATACACGCTACTGTAAACAAGAAATGCATCAGTCCATTGCTCAATACTGGTTATTCTATTTCTCTCCTTAGAGGGTTTCAAGACTAATTCCCCGGCTTCATTTATAGTTATCATATTTACTGGACTATCTGATTGATTAGTAAGTAAACTATTTAATTCTACATATTGACCGCTAATTATTTTCTCTTTTATTGTCTGAGAAATATTCATCCCTAAACCAGAATAAATACTAGACATTATTTTGGTTCCTGAACAGTTAGCATCAAGGTTAAGGTTTAGATCTAACGTTAAACCAGTACCTTGTTGACTTTGATCTTCAATTTTTTCATCATCATTAGGCATTTGAGGAGCATCATTCTGATCGTTGTCTGGACAAACTCTCTTGTCTGGTAAAACTTCAAAATCCACCATTGATCTCTTCGCCATGACAATACTTAATTACTCTATTTACTTGTTCATATACTGAAACACAAAACAAAACAAAAACCACCAGCAAAGTTTGTCTCATATATTGTATAAATTTCAGATATGAACATATATCTTATAAATTCATTTCACGCAGCTTGCTATTTCTTACTACAGCATATGACAAGGAACCGCGACAAACAATGATTATAGATCAGTATTGGTAACAAATATATGGTAATAAATGATATTTAAGCTGACCATACACACATATCTCTTAACCAGCATTTACTTAAATTACTGAACCCCATACTAACAGGATTAAACAATTCAATTCCGCTTGCATTGATTTACAATAATACATATAAAAGATCTACCATGCTGTTAAAAGCCCGCCTGCACAAGGAGCCAAAAGTCCTTCAGTACCTAAGTTCAAGTAAAAGAACTCCTGTGTCCCTCGGCAAACACCTCAGCCTTAAACAGCATGGCTAAAAGCATGCACGTTGTACTGTTCTAATAAAATGAATAATTATGTTGAGTTCAATACTTTACCTTATTCCACGCTCTAAATGTAATCTAAAGTGAAATTATTAGTTATTATAATTATCATTATGACTATGTATGGTTGTATGAATTAAATCTTCATTAACCTCATAAACAGATTATTAAATGAAAATAAAATTGATATTATCTTTACTCATTACAATTATTCTGAAACACGTGGCACACTAACGCTACCCATTTCAGAACACTGCCATGAATATCGCAATAAATTACCACCTTATTTTTATTTTTTTCTTTAAATATAAGTTTTAATATCAATGATTAACCAAGCTGTTGAAGACCCGCCTGCACAAAGAAGCCAGAAGTCCTCCCCAGTACTTAGGTACCGAGCCAAAAACTCCCGCGTTCCATGGCAGACACCTCAGTCTATACCAGCATGAATAAAAAATGCCTGCATGTAACACTGCTTATATGAATAGAACAAATGTGTTGAATTCAATGCAATACATTACTCTACAGGCTAAGTTTTAACTAAAGTGAAAACTGATCAATCCTATTAAATTATTATAATCATTACTAAATATTTATATAAACTAAATCTTCATTCAATAAAACTAAATTGCTAATACTCTACACCTATTAAAATTAGTCAACGCAAACACGTGGCATTAACGGTACACGTTTCATTACAATGTCTTGAATAAACAATACATTCACTAACTAAATTATTTAAACCTAGGATGTAAATAAGAAAACGATATCAAAATATCACATAAACTTGAACTCAAACAATTAAGTTAAGATTAACAAACTCCAAAAAAAATAAATTACAACGAATTTCTTTTAAAACTAAACCAAATTTTACCAACCTTCCCTGAGCGCTTCTGTATCGAAAGTGATGGCACGTGAAACTTGTGTTCACGAAAGCATATCGTAAAATTTATAAAATCGTGAAAAATATTAAAGTTGGGGCAAAGAGAAACAAATTGACTAGGCGTAATGACCATAAATTTGGCTACATGTATAACCTGCGACTATAGTATAAAACCATAGTCGCTATTAGATGCGCCCTGTGCCTATGGTGACATAGCTGGTCACGTGAATCAACCTGATTGGCTGATATAAATAGTCTTACTTTCCATGTTGGGACAGATGGATGGAGACGGAGTTTATTTTCGGGTAAGTTGTTTTAAGATTTATCGATTATTGTTGTGATTTATGATATATAAACATGCTGATAATGTCACCAAAACCTGTAAAATTCGTAGATACGATGATTATTTTATTGTCTGACTTGTTGCATAACCGAAAATCCGAATCTGAAAAATCACGGCAACAAATCATCCATCATGGCCGACGTGCAAATTTGGGAGAAATTAGAAAAAAATGAAAATCCGAACCATCCTCCCTCATGATTGAATAATTTCAGTAAATTTTGTCAACAATCAAACATTAAGATCATAAACTTTCTATCAGTATGTGGATTTGGAGGAAAAAAAAGTTTTTATGTTGGATTTGGCATCGTTTCCAATTGGAGATGAACATGGTCAGTGTGAAAGTTCCTGGGCGCACATGCAATTATAAGCATGTGTTGGTGTGAACTGATTTGGGTTTTAGAAAAATTGCTCTACGAATTTAATGGCTTCCCCTCACCATGCGGGGGGGGGGTGTCCGGACCCCCCTCCCCCTTGAATTTGGAAAATTTACCTGTCCATTCGTGTATTTCTTGACTATAAGTCATTTTTAAGAAGCATGAAGCAATTTTTCTCCGTGCTTAACATAGATTTAATGGTTATGTAGATTTTATTATCAATATGTTTCATTTTTTCTGCAAAATGTGTAATGTGGTTAATTGTGGTTCGAGGTTCGGACCCCCCTAGTCCTAAATATAAGACCCTTCATAACTATTTTATCATACGGACGTTCTTCTGTTATGCAGGGTCTTAACGGATTGCTTCAAAAACGCATAGCAAAATATTTTTTTCAAAAAGTAAATGAATGTGGGTCAAATTAGCACCAATCGATAGATAAAAGTTTACTTTTATTCTTTCCATAAAGCAAAAGATAAAAATCAGTTTTTTCCCATATGAAAACACCAATTACTTTTCCTGCTATCCAGGATTGTCGCCGCTTGCCTCCATTTTGAACTGAATTCGTGTCGGTAAATAAAGTTTCGAATCGCTTACAGTTTACTTAAACGAATTTTAATCTCTCAAGAGTAGTCGTTCTTACTGTCAACAGTCACAAGTATGCACGGAACGGTCCGGATACTGGCTTTTATACTGTACCTAATATATTCGTTCAAAATCATTTCTTACAAATGGCGTGACCAAATTTAAATTCGGATTGCTTTGGCTGTTATTGCACGATTATTGTGACAAACTGAAAGTACTCGTTAATAAAGGATTTTAAATGGATTTTTCGACTGTCTAAGGTTAGCATTTGAAATTATTTTACTTTCATCATGTGTATTTTTTGTTTATCTTTCTATTGGTGTATCGTTTTATTGCAAATTTTTCGAATTAAAACGAGTAGAACGTTCAGACCTGATTCGATGTCTGTACACTAAAATTTTTGCCATGCGTTTTTGAAGCTATCCGTTAAGACCCTACAGTGAACTCGACAGTTCCGGGTCATCGACAATTCCGGGTCACTTTTTTAAAATAGTACAGATGATTCCTTAATAATTCAATGTTTTGATTATATGACAGTTAAGTCATGTACACTAACCACTTAGCTACCGTTACACAAACTGTCCATGTTAACATTTCTCTACCGGAAGTCATAGTCATGAAACACTAAACAGCGTCGTTTCCAACCAATGCGAAAGTACGTGAACGTTTCGTCCATGCGTTCGAAAAAACAGCGATTTTTATCCACAATTTAGATAAAATAAGTCCTTATTGCACATCATTTTGCTGGAAATTTATCGGTGAACACGATTTAACTCATATATTTGTTTAATCTAATTACTGTTTGACAATAATGCAGACAATTTGACCTGGTAAGCACGTGACAATTTCGGGTCAAAACTTAACCCGTATTATATACAATCATTTATTTTAATTAAAAAGTATTTTTTTAACATTTAAAATTTATTTTATACATAATTTTATCCTATATGTAAGATATTTGTCAATTAAATACAATTACTGTTTGATATTTTGAGTTTTACTTTTTACACGCAACTAATTGTATTTACGGTACTTGTTTTTATATGCAATAGGTAATTGCAAGTGACATGATCAGATCTTTAATTTACGAGCTTTATTTTTGTTTAACTTGGAAGAAAATATGAGATAAAGTCTTTATTGACAAAAAGTCGGCTGTTTTATTGATTTTAACCCTGTGGAGACCACTCTGGATTAAAGAGACAAGCATCTGTCACGTGACCCGGAATTGGCAAGTGCGACCCGTAACTATCGAGTTTGGAACATGCAATTTCGAAAATTGTAGGAAATTACAAGCAAATAAACACTATTAATTTATTATAGCATGGTAAAGTGAAAGTATTTGTTAATCAATTTATGCAGGTTTGATTCCCACAACTTTCGTTTTGAAGAGACACACATCGTTTGTTTCGTTACTGACCCGGAACTGTCGAGTTCACTGTACGTAACAGAGAAATGTCAAAATGATAAAAAAGTTACGTAGGGTCTTATATTTAGGACTAGGACCCCCCTAGAAAAGTTCGGACCCCCTTTGAAAGAAATCTTGGATCTGCCCCTGCTCACAAATTATATGATACATGCAGAGCTATGTTATTTCATCCCATAGAAATATTAAATTGAGAGTCATTACTCATTACCAGCATCTATTGCTGAGGCTCCTACTTTGACACAATTCAAAGAGGAGTTGTCTTCCCAACACTTTTAAGGGGGTTTTCTCCAGCTACTGTACCCCTATAAGTCATTGAGCTATGCCGGCGGGGACTTGTCCCTGGTAGCGCCTCGCAAGCCGGACAGGTCACCTCCAATACTAACTTTGTGGGGATATGGTAGCTGGCCACCTTTCTTATTTTCTTCCTTTTCTTATTTCTTTCTTACCTATCGATTTTTCTCTTTATCTTTATATTTCTTATTTAATTAGCGCACCGTGATAAGATTGTCAATTTTGACAGAATCACATACGATGTAGATGTAGAGTCAAAATTAGCAAATGTCCAGATAATTTATATCAACTGTAATTATCAAGTTAGTTTCTTATTTGCAAAATGGAGACTTAGCTTTTTTCCATTTAAGTATAATCTTAATAGCCGAGTTGGCTCTATCAAGTTGAAAGTTTTCCCATTGTAACCTGAGTTCTGCTCAGGCGCGTATCTGCCATTACGAACTTTACACACATGCGTTACCTCGATTCCAGAAAACAAAAATCTTTAAGTGCCAAAAAATCTTAAGAAAATTGATGCCCAACCCGGGTAAGGCATTATTAGACTCGACTGTGATAAATTTACTCCATTAAAATGTCATACAAAATGAGTCATATGAGCAATACACAAAATAATCACTATATATATGAGTCATATGAGCAATACACAAAATAATCACTATATCTCCTTGTGCACATTCCGAAACAAACAGTAATGGTTTAAATTTTCTGGGGAAGGGCATGCCCCCTGACTCCCTAGCATTTGTGCGTAATCCCCAAAACGGCCTGGATACGCGTCTGGTTCAGCTTGAACTTGTGAGTCTTTTTCTAACAAGAATGATTGACTTATTAACTGGTGCACTGTAAAAGATTTGTTTACCTCAGGGGTGTAGCAAGGGCGTTTTAATGTGTACGCAGAATCCTATGGCATGCCTCCCAAATTTGTTTTTCTGAAGATCATCTCGGGAGCGTTTTGGCAACTATTTAAAAAGAGTTTGCATAATTCATTCGGGGAACAAATATAGGAAAACAACATTTGTACCACTTATCATTCATTCGTTTAAACAATTATGAAGACTGGAGTCAAAGACAAACAATGAATTTAAACCGTAAACTCGTCTTGAAAAGTAATTTGACATAAGTTTACTATCAGCAGAATTATAATGCTTATGATAATATCTGTATGTAACACGCTCGAAACAACAAATTGGCATTAACACCGCACACGAAATAGAACTAAAAATTACTAGTGAAATAAATACTTAATACAAATTTAGGTACTCATGAACAGAACAAGCTTCTTTCGAAGGAAACCACTTCGGCAAATCACCTAATAGCTCTTAATAACATTTAAGCTGAAGCAAGGATCCTATATTAGAAGGATTTGTAACGGAAGGAAACTCACGGAAGTTCACGGTCGTTGTGAGGCGAAGTGAGAGCGCTATTCCGTCCCATTCACCATTTTCACGAAAAGACGAGCTATTTCTATCCACAAATATCCGCTTTAAACTAATTCATCGAAAAATGTTTTATGTACTCATTAAGAAAATTATGTCCAACAGTCATAAATAAGTTGGTCGTTTATGACTAAATTGTCCAACTTTGGTAAATTTCATTTTTATTCTAAGACATTAATTATCGACCCAAGCACGGCACGTGTGAAATGGCGACCAATCGAAAATGTAGGCTGTACTCTAGCGCAGTATATGAGTGAAATGGCTACTAAATATGTGTTAAAGTTGGATTTGTCGATAGATCTGTGATGTATGTATTGACTTAGTAACTTAATAAATCGAAATTAGCTAGCTTTGATAATCAATTTCATCTTCAAATATGGCCATTTTCGGCTAAAACAACGCTTTTCCTATTGATCACTTTACATTTGCTGATGTAGTTTTTTTTCCCAGTATATTGTTTAATATACGCTGGTCAAAGTAATAAATTATGTGACTAATTGTTATAAATGGTATCTTGAATTCATTTATTCTATTTGTACTATGCAAATGAAAGCATCTTTCAGTGACTTTGTGTCTTCATTAGCTAATAATTGTATTGAAATCATTTCAAAGTTTAAAATGTAATTTTACCTAATAAATTATTACAGTGTATCAGTCTTCACTGCTACAATTAAGTATTTATCAATACAAGAATATTAGTGATCATATTATGGATTTAATTATACCCCCGCTTCGAAGAAGAGGGGGGTATACTGTTTTACCCTTGTCCGTGCGTGCGTGCGTCCGTCCGTCCGTTACAAAATTTCCGTTACAGTTTTCTCAGCAACTATACCATGCAGCAGCCTGAAACTTTGCATATTGCTTCATCCTATAGTCCCATGTGGTGTAAAGCGATTTCATGCTCCTTACTCATCTACTTCCTGTTTGTCGCATATTTTTACATTTTGGCGGGGGTATCACTAGTGAGCATTAGCTCACAGATTTACTTGTTTTTATTTCTGTACATATTTATTTTTGCTTGAATTTGATTTTTTTTCACTAAAAAAATATAACGATCGGACCCGGGTACGAAAGCTATCTAGGACGAATGTTTCACGAGTCCATCGCCTTTTTTCAGATCAAATATATGATCTAATCAATTGTGTAATTAAGAAATAATTATGAAATGAACGAGGTTTAAATTTCTGCATTTAATAGCCACAATATATATCATTATACGCCCGTTTTGAAAAAACGGTCGTATTATGTTATGATGTTGTCCGTCCGTCCGTCTGTCCGTCCGTCCGTCCGTGGACAATTGCTTGTCCGGATGATAACTCTAGAAAGGATGTACCTAGGTTCCTCAAATTTTATGCGTGGATAGCCCTTGGGTGGAGGAAGTTCCCTATTGATTTTGAGACCCCAGGGTCAAAGGTCAAGGTCACTGGGACTTAAAATAGGTAAATCTTGTCCGGACAATAACTCAATAACGACAGTACCTAGATTCACAAAATTTTATGTAAGAGTAGCCCCTGTGTTAAGAATGTTCCCTATTGGTTTTGGGGCCCCTGGGTCTAAGGTCAAGGTCACAGGGGCATCATATAGGAAAAAAACTTGTCCGGACAATAACTGAAGAACCAATCTACCTAGGTTTACCAAATTTTATGTGGGAGTAGCCCATGTGTCAAGGATGTTCCCTATTGGTTTTGGGGCCCCTGGGTCAAAGGTCAAGGTCACAAAGACATCATATTGAAAAACCTTGTCCGGACAATAACTCAACAACGACTGTACCTAGGTTCACCAAATTTAATGTGAAGGTAGCCCATGTGTTAAGGATGTGACGAATAGGTTTTGGGGCCCCCAGGTTCAAAGGTCAAGGTCACAGAGGCATCATATAGAAAAACTTTGTCCGGACAATAACTGAACCACCAATGTACCTAGGTTCACCAAGTTTTATGTAAGAGTAGCCCATGTGTCAAGGATATGCCTTATTGGTTTTGGGGCCCCTGGGTCAAAGGTCAAGGTCACAGGGGCATCATATTGAAAAACATTGTCTGGGCAATAACTCAACAATGACTGTACATAGGGTCACCAAATTTCATGTGAGAGTAGCCCATGTGTCAAGGATGTACCCTATTGGTTTTGGGGCCCCTGGGTCAAGTTTAAACCTTCAACCAGAAGATATCAAATTACCAAGCAGTGACTTCAAATGTTCTATCAATATGTTAATAAAGTCAGAACGGCAAACAATGAAAACCTTGTCCGGACAATAACTGAACCACCAATGTACCTAGGTTCACCAAATTTTATGTGAGAGTAGCCCATGTGTCAAGGATATGCCCTATTGGTTTTGGAGCCCCAGGGTCAAAGGTCAAGGTCACAGGGGCATCATATTGAAAAACCTTGTCCAGATGATAACTCAACAACGACTGTACCTAGGTTCACCAAATTTTATGTGAAGGTAGCCCTTGTGTCAAGGATGTGCCCTTTAGGTTTTGGCGCCCCAGATTAAAAGGTCAAGGTCACAGAGGCATCATATGGAAAAACTTTGTCCAGACAATAACTGAACTACCAATGTACCTAGGTTCACCAAATTTTATGTGAGAGAAGCCCATGTATCAAGGATATGCCCTATTGGTTTTCGGGCCCCTGGGTCAAAGGTCAAGGTCACAGGGGCATTATATTGAAAAACATTGTCTGGGTAATAACTCAACAATGACTGCACCTAGGTTCACCAAATTTTATTTGAGAGTAGCCCATGTGTCAAGGATGTTTCCTATTGGTTTTGTGGCCCCTGGGTCAAGTTAAAACCTTCAACCAGAGGATATCAAATTACCAAGCAGTGACTTCAAATGTTCAATCAATATGTTAATAAAGTCAAAACGGCAAACAATGAAAACCTTGTCCGGACAATAACTGAACCATTAATGTACCTAGGTTCACCAAATTTTATGTGAGAGTAGCCCATGTGTCAAGGATATACCCTATTGGTTTTGGGGCCCCTGGGTCAAAGGTCAAGGTCACAAAGACATCATATTGAAAAACCTTGTCCGGACAATAACTCAACAACGACTGTACCTAGGTTCACAAAATTTTATGTGAAGGTAGTCCTTGTGTCAAGGATGTGCCCTGTAGGTTTTGGCGCCCCAGATTAAAAGGTCAAGGTCACTGAGGCATCATATGGAAAAACTTTGTCCAGGCAATAACTGAACCACCAATGTACCTAGGTTCACCAAATTTTATGTGAGAGTAGCCCATGTGTCAAGGATATGCCCTATGGGTTTTCGGGCCCCTGGGTCAAAGGTCAAGGTCACAGGGGCATTATATTGAAAAACATTGTCTGGGTAATAACTCAACAATGACTGCACCTAGAGTAGCCCATGTGTCAAGGATGTTCCCTATTGGTTTTGGGGCCCCTGGGTCAAGGTCACTGGAAGTTTGTATGGGAAAACTTTGTGCCAGTGATAACTTAACCATGGCTGTACCTAGGTTCTAAAAATCTTTGCTTTGGATAGCCCTCCAGTTAAGGATGGGACCTATTCTGAGATCCTAGGGTCATTGGTCAAGGTCACAGGGACTTCATATGAGATAGAACACAGCATGGACTGCACACGGGCGTATAATGCCCCGCCCAGCGGAGCTCAAGATTGTTATATAGTGTACAATCGTAATATTCCACTAAAGTAGTGAAAGTGCGGACCGGAAATTAACTTTATCTGTTTCGTCCCCAATGTGTGACAAATGGAATTGTTTGTAAACTAAAATTTGACTGCTTAGCTAATTACATGATAAGTGTATCGATTAAAGTGTGAACTGGTTACCATAATCACAAATAGCGAGCGCGTGGATAGTGTCCATGACGTAACGAATCTATTTTTAGTAACACCTTTTGTCATTTTTACTCGCCATCAAACATACGTATTTTCGAACAAAGGTTCATTTTAATAAATGTGTTGTTCTAGACTAAACTTAAAATTAAACTTTTTCTTCTTTCGATAAAGTAAGAGGCAAATGATTTTACGAGGGGAAAATGGTATGCTAGCATTGTTTTGGGGGACATGTGAAAATCTCGCTTCCGCAAGCCTTTACCTTTTCGCATGGCCAACTGCTCATTGTATTATTTAAGTTAGGGGTAAAATTAGTGGGTCAATTTAAGCGTGCTATTTAATCCTCGCCGATATCATATTAACATATTTGCTAGTCATGGTCGTAAAACTGCCTAAGGCAACATTCTACTGGGTCCTGCTAGATCATTACCCACTGTCGATCCTGATTGGCTAATCGACTTTCGATGTTGAGAAACAACGCTCTGATTTGCTGTGGGTGTAAACTAGGCGGAGCTTAATCAATAATTGACGTCCACACAATATTATTCAATCGCCGAAATTGGAAATACTCGGCGAAGTGGACTTCTCCTTGATGTTTTGAAGGGCGAAATGGTAACACACAAGGCGACATTATCGCCCGAATCGCCCTCGTGGCCAAGCCCTGTTTACGGGCATTTTTAATTAGCAGTGTTCACATTCAAAGCGCGTTTAAACAGCATTTTGTTTTTACTTATGTGGAAAAAATACATTGAAAAATGATATCCAAATTTTTTAATTATCTTCCGCTATCTGTTCAATTTTCACTCTACCCTATCTTATTTTGCCACATATGCCGAAACATAATGGTCAGTTGTTGACAGTAGTTTTTTATGTATGAAGTTGTAGTTTTTGATTTTGTAGTATGGGCAAATGTTCTCATACTTTCGCCTTGGTTGGAAAAGACGCTGTTTGGTGTTTCATGACTATGACTTCTGGTAGAGAAATCTTGACATGGAAAGTTTGTGTAACAGAAGCAAAGTGGTTAGTGTACATGACTTAACTATAAAATATTGCATTATTATGGAATCATTGTACTATTATAAAAAAGAACCGGAATTGTTGATGACTCGGAACTGTCGAGTTCACTGTACTCAAAAAGATCAATTACTATTAAGATTTTTTTACATTTAAATTAAGTCGTAATTGAGCGGGAAGAATTTCAAATAAAAAGACAACTCCAAATCTAAAGAGATCGCGCAGTTAATTGAACCTTTCGCCGATTTCCGCCACTTTGGATTAAAAAAACGATTCTTTCCCCCAATTAATACACTTTACATTAAATTAGCAGACGAAACTGAAACGACAGTGAAAATCGATAGAATCTAGTTAAGCGAAATGGTTTAAATTAGCGTTACATATCCTTCTAATGTAGGATCCATGGCTGAAATGTGCTTCATTCCCCTCTTATTTCCAATACAAAATCACTTAAGCCAACAGAAACTATTTAGTTTATTTGCGCTCAGAACCCAAAACTGGCAGTAACAACTTAATGTACTTTAACCTAATATAAGTCCTAGTTAAAGTTGTTTGCGATACTTTTTTCTACACACACCCCTTATCCCCCCGTCAGGCCTAAGTTTTATTGCATTTTTGGCACTTGTATTTTTACCATTTTCTGGACCAATGTGTACGCAGCTGCGTACTCTGCGTACTGGTAGCTACGCGCCTGTACCTCATCAGGTTATTGTTGTAGACATGAGAAAAGCTTACAAACACCTCATTCTTTATCATGCATTGTAGTTTTGATTGATCTTTTCAGATGGTAATGCACATTATAGCATATGATTGATTTGTTTTCAATAAATGGTGACATTTATGTTTCTGGAATGCTGATGTACATTATCATCAACATAGTATCAATTGTGCATCTTGTACAAGACATGACAGGGGTAAGTACTTTAATTCTTACATCACCTTATCCATGTTCAAGTTTCTCCATAGCTAGCATTACTCAATGGACCACAATAGAAGTTATGGCTTGTTCTTTTTTGTCCTATCCCTGTTGTTTGATGTGCTTGTCATAGCAATTTGTCACATGCTGTGATAAAATGTTCTCTGTTGTAATTTTCGTGTACACTAGACCCAATAAGTATTATAATTTACTCAATTTGATAAGTTGGTATTTTTGTACAGAGGATGGCATTTTATTGCTAGTTCTCCCCAAGAAATAGTGGTTTGGTGAACTGTGTACTTAGTATGTAACAATATCAAGAAGCTGATTTAGGACACACAAGAAAACCAACAAACAATTTAGTTTGAAGTCATATCCAAAGGGAGATAATTCAATGAAAACTGTAATGTGTGGAGAAAAGACTGTTTTGACTAGATGATACAGTTATTGTTTGTGTCAGAATTTCAATAAATTAATCTTCACCAAAACTTGTCAGTAAATCTGTCTCTATGATCAACATTAGAATTACACAACTATAAGAAATAAAAACAAAATGTCCTTGTTACAAGGAAAACATATCAATGATTCTTTATTTCAGAATGTTACTGAGGATAGTTATTCCATGAAATGTTTAGGATTGGGTTGTGACCAGTGACATAGATCAAAGTGTATTACAGCTAAGTGGATTTTTTAAACTATATTTATTTACATGTATTGAACTTGGATATCTTTAAGAGTTTGTATTTCTTACAGATGATTTTTATTGTTGGTTTTAAGGCCATAGAGACACATTTTATTTGTTATATCACGCCATTCGGACAACCTACTCAACAAAAGGCTAAATCTTTAGATTTAGTTATTAACCAGTTACTAGGAGCATACTTTCGTAAGTGACGAACTACTGCCCTAGACGTCATTTAATATCGGTGGACGAAGTGCGAATGGTCATAGAAATTATTTCATGATCAAACTCAAGGAAAGTATGCCGTTGCTTGGGAATTGAACCTACTGCCCCTCCATTGGTAAACTTGTGTGTTACTGACTTGAGCTAGTGTGATGGGCTATAGTTGAATTACCTTTTACCTATTTGAACATTGAAACTATTTTCTGTTTGCAATCAATGACTTTAACTACTAGGCTGTCAACAATTTCTGATACTTTTGAAAGTTTAATGTTGCTCTGAAGTTCAATTATTGTACCGACCAAATCACATATAGAATCATTTGACAAAAATAAACTAGTTTCATCTACTTCCATGTAGCCTAGAGACTTACTTTTTAAGTTCTCCAGTGCTCTTTTTCTTTTCATCTTTCCAAACTTTCTCCTTTTCAATGACCATACATATTTTTATATTTTATACATAGGAACTCAGGTGTCCGAAGAAAACATTCTAATAACATTGTTGTTTATTTTCAGACAAACCAACTTCAGGATACTGATGCTGTCATTCTGTAATGAGTTCGAATTCATGAACCAACATGATGGCAGTCTTATATAGTGTTTGTGCAATCTGTACAGGAATCATTTTAGGTATTTATATAAATTGTATAAAAATCTATCTGTTCTACTGTAAAATGTTATTTTTTCTACATGTTTACAAAACAGCAATGTGTCTTTTGTATTTAAATAATTTTAATTAATTTATGATATTGTCCATTAAATTGAACTTTCATTGGTTGTTTAAAGTTCATCGTAAAGGTCAATATCACTTATCTACTCTCATTAAACAGGGTTCATACAGTCTTGAAATGGCCCTAAATTTTAATGATTGTCTTGAAAAGGCCTTAAATTGCATGGATGATCCTGAGAAGCCCCTCAATATCTACTGTTTGTCCTGACTTACTATTTGAAGGCCCTAAATTTAGTTAGGAAACTATTGGTTAGTTAATAATGACTTATATGGCTATTGAGCGCCAAAATTAATATTTTCTTAATAACATATAATTCCGAATTTTGGTGTATTGACTGATTGAGAGGATGAACTCAATCTCCGTAAACAGATATCCTGTAGAGCCTTGTTGTACAGGATCTCTACTTTCTCAATGCAGGGTCACGTCGAGATGAACTTTGTGCCGACCAATCAATGCGTAGCTTTCATCTAGACGAAAACACTATTAATCACATTTTGATTTCGTAATCTCTATTTTTAGACCATTTTTGCTTGCTAATTTAACAGCGGTATTATTCACAGTCTGCGATTGGGTGGCTCATTTCAAATTGTGTGACGTAGACGATGTAAATAAGTTACGTATTATAACAATTTCGTCATGAAAATTTTGATGAGAAGAGGTTGCCTGAACGTGACCTTCGTTTGGAAAAGGCCAGATCTAAATTAGCGAGTATGCGAGTGGAAAATTTTAGATCAGGTTTATCAGATTCGCTCTGTCAGGTTTCCATATGGGAAAAATCTGAGGCATCTGAATTAAGTGTTGTTATGCTTAATGAAAATAAGCTGTGAATTAAGTATAAGAGGCCCTGAGAATGACCTAAATTTATGTACGAGAGATGTGTATAATGAACCATGTAAAAACTGTAGCATGAAGTAACTTTTTATATACAGTCCACCCCCTCCTAACAGCCACCCTCTTAAGCGGTCACCCCCTGTAAGCGACCAGATCATGCCGCGACCGTCGGAAAACGCTCTATAATGCACCCCTATTAAGCGGTCACCCCCGTTCTCCAGCCAATGGCCAGCCATTTTGCATCCCAAACCAAATTTTCCCCCCTTAAGCGACCACGTGAGTCTGACCGTTATGTATATTGACAAAATTTATCAGAGCGTGTCATTGTTTGTCGTAATACATAATACACATGTCAACGTTATCGAATACACTTTATCACGTTGCCGATAGCAACATAACTAAGCAGTCATTTTATGATCAAGAAAGCCAATCAGAGCAGTTAATTTAGACACTTCTTTTGCCGTTTGCTAATCAATAATTACAGAACTTAAGAAAATGCACATTAAGTTAAAAGTTAAGCGATAGTTTGATCTTGTTGTGTATTTCGCACCAACGAATATTACCTAAGCGGTCACCACGGTCATGTATATTGAAATAATTGCAATGGTCCGTGTCTTATAAATACAAAGGAAGTTGCTACATTATCTTATCAATTAGTCTTGACAGGCTCTAAAAATCAATAATTAGCCATGGTATAGTTGTTTGCGTGTACAATCAACCGATTATAATCCGATAATTATGTATGAGGTAATACAAATAGAACAATTAACCTTCATCCGGTCTAGTTTAAAACCCTGTTTTGACCGTTCGATCTTCGTAAGAGTATAGGATTATTGCAAAAATATTTTATTCGACGGCAAATGATTTTTAGTGTGTATATAAACATGTTTGCTGCATGTGTAGATATACAGTGTACTTTTGAAAAAGTATGATGACGGTGATAATTATTAAGCCCTATTTGTTCGTAAAGGCTGATTTTCTTATCAACCCATTTAAACAAAGAAAGGTCAGAATTGAGGACGTTTTTTCCGAAAACGCATTTTCCGTAAATAGGCTGCGTTCTACATTCGATTTATTTAAATGAGGCCAACATTCTTACACAGTTATCGAAGCACTAGTTATAAAATTATCTGTTGCATAATGAGACTTATCACACTAAATACTAATAAATATCGTAAATTTAAGTTTGATTTTCGTTTTTTTTACCTAATAGGGCATTTAGTCTGAACAACTTATAATTATTTTTTTTTTAGAAAAAAAATTTTCCACCGTAGTTATATAGCCATAAGTATTTTTTTATCTTTTCAACGTAAGTAAAAAATATTACTCGGACTGGAAATAATTTACCGTGAACTGCCCTTGTCTTATAAAGCATAATTCAAGCATTCAATTAAAAAGGCCCTATGTCGTCAAAACTACCTCCAGACCCCCTCTCAAGTAAAGGTCAAACCTTTATTTTTTTAATAAATAATCAATTGTTTTTCAGGATTTTAACAAAATAATGTCATAACAAGCAGTTAACAATCTTTCCAAGGAACGAGAGATGGAAGACCACTTTGATTGGACCAGCACAGTGACAGAGAAGAAAAACACGCTAAGATCTTTACATTTACTTCTAGTTTTTTGCCAAGTCAATACTGTCTTTACATAGTGATAAATGTTGACCCCATTTTCAAAATGGTTACTTTACTATATTTAAAGGATAGTTTAGATATCTAAAGTGATCATTTTTCCCACAAATCTGACTTCATTGAAATATCTGTTGGCAATTTTTTACCATTCCAATATATGAAAACTTGCAAGTTAACTGGAACTGTAATTGTTGTCTACTCATGTAAGTCTATACGTAAATGTATAGTTTAAGGTAATGGCACGAGAGTTCTGGTTCATGTTGCAAGTTTTCATGGTTTGGTGTAAAACTGGCTAGCATTCATTTTATTGAAGTCTGGTAGTTGGCTAGATTAGTCAGCAATAGTTATTATAATATAGATAGGACTTTTTCTCTAGTCATTTTCTTTAGTACAAAAATCAGTGATTTCTGAAAAATGTGTTTGTACTGATTTTACAGATTAGCAGAGGTAAAATGGTTCTCCTATTTTAGTTTTGTATATCATGTCACATTTAAGTTGATGTTTTGGATTTTAGATTTGTTTAACTTAAGCATAGTTTCAATGATAACTATGTAAAAGAAAGAGAAAAAGTCCATATTTAGATCATCTACTTTTCCTCGTTTACGCTATATATCTTCATTGTAGTTTCTGAACAACCGGGCCATTTGAACTCATTTCAATTTTTGATCAAAAACACTACATTCATATATGCACGTGCAAGTAGCATAAGTTCTTGCTATCCATTGTCTAGTATTTATTTTATTGTAGAATTAATTTGATATTTGTGTTTATCACTGTAAAGATATTATCGTGAACTCGAGTTATATTTCTTACAAGTTTAAAGAATATATTGAAATGATTTACTATGATTATTTCTATCAGGACATTAATGTTTTATAGCTCACTCACATTGACCTTAGACTATGTTTACAATATCAATATCACCTTAGATAAGTTAGCCATAGTGTTTTCACTGAAGAATTAGTTTTTGTATTCGTTTGTCTCTGGTCAACATGAACAGGCTATATTTATAAAAGTTGGAGGATAAGTATGATGTATTTAGGAAGGGGTATGGAATGCCATTGTTCAATTACTCTGACACAGTTTGCTTTGAAAAATTCAATTTTGCTTTTGATTTGTTTTGGAATGAATTGTAATTGTATCCATTTTAAGGCATAGAGGTGTATTTTGACAGTTATAATTTTATTTTGAAAAAAAACCAGTTTTAAAGTTAAAATTGAACGTTGAACTTGGGACTAAAGCCTATTTCACATCACGATTGCGGCAGCCTTACGACAACATTGTCTGAAATATTGCAGAACTTCGTACAAACGCCGCAAGACAGTCGTGCGTTTTTTCAGATGATCGCATCGTCGTAGACGTCGCAAGTCAAATTTTCAACTTGTTTATTTTTCTTGCGATCTCGTTGCCAATTTTGGATTTTTGGAACCCGCAAGACAGTAGTGCGACTGCCATAAGACAACCGTACGTCATTCTTGAGACAGTCGCACGTCAGTTAAAGAATTAGGCGTTCGCATGAATATCATACGACTTTCATACAAGTTTGCGTTTGTCGTGCGATTGACATACAGATGAGGTACGAAACTTTTCGAAATCTCGCGACAGTCTTACAACAGTCGTTAGTGTTTGTACGACAGCCTCGCGATTATCGCACGGAAGTCGTGCGTAAACACGTGCGACGAACAACCTTTTGCTCGTGAGAGCGTTGTACGGCGATTGCACGGAAAGTTTGATGTATCTGCGGCGGCTGCGATTTGGTTCGCAGTAAAAATCGTACGACTAAAAAATCGCACGGCTGATGTGAAACAGGCTTTAGGGATGTTTGTTTCATTTATTCATAGTCAGTGGTAGAAAATGTTGGCATTTCCACACCTCAGTGTATAATGTCTATGACTCTCTACCAAATTTACTTGTATAAGTCTATATGCTGACATTAGTATGTTTCAGAATTTTGTAATTGTGTCTATTAAATCAGATCTTTGGTTGTTGATAAATTACTGAACAATCTTCATTGCAAATCAATTCACCATTTTATATGATTTTATTAGATTCAATATTGAACTTATATTCTCAAATGTTTTGCTCCATAGTTTAGATGCTTAACTTAAATCTTGATTTTTAGGTATAAAAATGATAACATTTTGTGTTCAAAGAGTTACAGATAATTCTACCTTTTTGGCTATATCAAAAATAATTTAACAGTACAGCATATACATGAGTGAATGTCGTGGGTAAGGAGTCTTTTAAACTTATTACAATCCAAAATAACTTGCATGTTAAATGTGAAAAACTGTCATGGAACACACTGTTTACAAGAATTGACTTTGTTATCTTTGGCTTTTGAAAATATCAAACTCTCGTCATAAAAATATCAAATATTATTATTATATCATGAAAACAAATTGTGTAAATTGGTGTGTAAGACAGTTTTTGTTACAGGGCTCAATATTAAGGTCTTCCGATTGCCCCTGACAACCTATATATTTGGGTTTGGGTAACTTGTTAATACTTGTAAGGCCATGCCATATAGGAATTTGTTAAGCATCCGCGTGCGCATAGGTTTTAGAATCCTCAATCAAAATAAAAAACAACTAGATGGGAGCCCGTGCAAGCACGGGCTTTAGGTAATGACAATAAAGGGAGATAACCGCTGCGGGTAGTTTGGTCTATTTTTAGTTATATCTAGAACTATTTTTAGACTAAAAAAACCCACTATTTTTGTTGATTTTTGGCAGTTTTTGCAAATATCAAGAGGCTTTGTCAAAAAATAATTGTCAACTTGATATGCCGGTATATAGGTGCTCCAGCGACAAACAAAAGATTTATTCAAAGCTGCGCAGTTTCTTCCACAAAACAGGAAACTCGCAAATTTACTAGTATAGAAATTGTTAGTTAAATTTTCTTAAATAATTTCGATTTTCCGGAATTCAATACAATTTAATTCAGGGAAAATTAAGTTCGGCAACGACGTTATTCATCGTAAGCAATTTTTCATAACCGCATCATTATTACAATATATATTTTACGTGAATTTTTTATATTAAGTTCAGACCATTGTTTCATATTATGAGGATGTTCTATTGAAAAAAATATATATAATGCATTGTCTTTTGTCGTAAAAATATTTGTGTTTCGCTTTGTGTGTTTTTGTGAATAGGTACCTAGGTTAGTCAAATTTGAGTTGACGCTTAACAGAATTCCGATTTGGCATGGCCTAAACATTTGGTAAACATCAGACGTGTGAAATAAAGAGCTGGTTGCAATGTCCAACTAGGCAACCTACTTTGAGAATTTTATTTATTTTGTTGTTGGGTTTTATACCTTAGCAACTCGCTGTACAAACCCGGGTCAGTAGCGCAGTTGGTAGTGCGCCGGGATTTGGAATCTCGTGCCCGAGGGGGTGCAGGTTTGAATCCCACCTGGGGAGGTTATACCCTTCCATGAAAATTTGACAATAATGTCGATTTTCCTCCATTGATTAGATAATATGGAAAAGTTTCCGGCCTTGTGGAAGGATAGGTGAGTACTGGTTATAGACAATGGTCCAGGAAAGCTAGGTTAGGTGTGCTGGACGGGGTGAAATGACCTAAATTGTGTTGATATGGTGTAAACTCCAATAAATAAAATAATAAATAAATACAACTCATTGTACAGGTCAGTAAACTACGGTCAGTCAACCTACTCGCTGTGCCTGGAAAGGCTAAATCTCTGGATTTACCTGCTAATCAACTTCTAGGCACATACTTTCGTCAGTGACTGTCAACTGCCCTACATGATTAAGAATCAGTGGTAGGAGTGAGAATGGCTGCAAAAATAATTTCATGACCAAGCTCCACGAAAGTACGAGGGGTGTCCCAGTAAATCGTGTACTTTGTCCATAACTTTTTTTCCTTGCGTCTCATTATGATCATAATTTACAAGACTGTTTGTTAGCCTTATTTTTATACAAATTAAGCATTTAGCCTAAAAGTATTTGCATTAAAGGCGTCATTTTAATGTTCAGCTATTACAAGGTATGTGCACTTGTATATTCGTTCATACTGAGTTCAAGTGTGCAGCAAAATTTAAACTTAAACTTTTTAATTGCATTTTATTTTTACATAGACAATCGCAGAAATTATCTATGTATTATCACACCAAATCTCAAATCATAACATACGTATACAAGAGTGTCATACGCGTTTGCACCGAAACACGAAAATTGTGACATCAATAAGATAAGGTGACGTCAGGACAAGATAGAGTCTACGTAATTGCAACTCAGTTTCATAATCAGCCTAGCACAACATGGATGGGTATAAATTTGTATTTAAACATAAAGACAGACAAAATGAACCATTACGTATACATTGTGCATACTACATATGGTAGAGGAGTTATTCATTGTGTAATAATATCCACTGAATTTATCGTATCAAAAACTGCTGAAAGTGTTATTCAAAATTAAGTTGGATACTTAACCCATGGACCATTATATTATTGACCATACTAATATTTTGAGACTGATGACACAAATTTGTAACAAAAGTAAGACAAAAACAAATTTGTTTTTTAAGTAAATATGAAGTAAATACATTGCCAGTATTTGTCACTGTTCACAACAAGGCGAACTTGGAGAGTGAATAAAAATGATTTCATAGACCTGACGTCTTAATATGACGTTGGCTTGCGCCGCGTTGTCATACCTAGTGTCTTATAAATTGAAGCGAAACTTTTATTTTTTAATTAACCGTCTAAAAATTTAGCATACTTACTCACAACACATGCATTTAATGGCAGTTAAAAGTTGGTGCTAAAGTTGCGCGTAATTTTTCCGCCATAAACAGAGTCCACGATTTACTGGGACACCCCTCGTATACCTCCCCGAGGAATTGAATTCATGACACCATGATCAGTACATTTGCCTTCTACCAACTGAGTAAACGACGGGGGGGGGGGGGAGGGGGGGCTGATGAGATTTAATGTTGAGTCCTGTGTTATATAGTTCATTTCTATTATTTTGTCAATATTAACTAGTAAATCTGTCTGTGTGTAGTTTATGCTCATTTGTGTGATGTTTGACATCAGATTATTATAATTCTTAGAAAAAAATACAATGCTTAAATTTAATGATTTTTGTGGTCAAAGGCTGATTTGGCTGATATTTTATATTTAGGAACTGATTTATTTTAGCAGTTATAACTTTGGATTGGTAATCATTGGATAGTCAGCTCTGTGTTGGTTCAAATCCCATCAAAAACATACCCTGTTGTTTCCCTGAGTAAGAAACTTTATCCTTCTAGCTCAGTACTGGGGAACCAGGAAGTGGACTTGAAAGTGATTAATTTAAGTTGCAAGAATTTGTTTCACAATGAAGCTAAATTAAATTATTGGGTGATGAGTATTGTTCAAGCCCTTTAATAAAGTATCTGTTCCATTAAAAAAAAAACCCGGGTCGATAGCGCAGTTGGTAGTGCGCCGGGATTTGGAATCTCGTGCCCGAGGGGGTGCGGGTTCGAATCCCACCCGGGGAGGTTATACCCTTCCATGAAAATTTGACAATAATGTCGATTTTCCTCCATTGATTAGATAATATGGAGAAGTTTCCGGCCTTGTGGAAGGGTAGGTGAGTACTGGTTATAGACAATGGTCCAGGAAAGCTAGGTTTGGTGTGCTGGGCGCCGTGAAATGACCTAAATTGTGTTGATACGGCGTTAACTCCAATAAATAAATAAATAAAATAACCATTAAAAAAAAAATGTATATATACATGTATAAACTAAAATTGAAGTATTTGACTAACAATTGTTATGACAGATATGTTATAAGTAAACTAGCTACTAACATTCTACAGGAAAGATGAGAAGCTGGTATTCAGGTACGAGTTCTAGAAAACTAACTACTTTTTGGCTACAGTATTTTTAGTGTATAAATCTATGTCTGATTGAATATTACTTAAAATTATCAAGATGTGTAAGATGTTATTAGATTCTGTTTTAAATAATTGTCTTTAAAAAATTGTAAATAATTTTCATGACAACTTTAATTCACTCAGTGAAAAGTGATAGGATTTTTTTGCAATAGTTATGTATTGTCCGTTTTTTCTCAACTAGTCAAAGCTTGAATAATTTCAGGGTGACTGAATGCATTGTTTTTGTACAGACGGCCTATTTTTTATTAAATATATCTTGACTAAAACCTATTATAGTGCATAAGAAGCTTTACTCAATCATAAGATACACTTTTGGAAACTTGTGGGTGTAATACGACAATAATTTTAACAAACGCATTCATCGTGAAATTATTCATGATGAGACAGTTGAGAAAAAATGAACAATGTACACTCTGAAATGATTCACATTATGTAACCAGGTAGTGCTCACTGTGCAAAATATAGAAATTACCTGATAATAAAGATTTATACACTTCTATGTTCTTGTATTGGGACCACCTAAAGTTTAGTGCTTTTGTATCATAGGAAGGATTAATGAATAAAAACCTGTCATAAGAATTAAATTAAGATATATAAATTTTCTTACAAAGATTGAGTGACATTTTGGTCTATTAGATTATATACTATTTATTTTATGTTACAATTTTAAGATATAATTTAGGTGGTCACTTTATTTGAACTGTACTGTAGTTGAAGTCATGAAAGAGGATTTGTAATGCATGTAAATTACATATCATCTTTCATGATATTTAACCTTAGTTATATAGCCAACTTCCAACTTTTTGTTTACACATTTATCATCCTGTAATAGACAGTATTTGACTTGGATATTTTTTATTGTATTTGTTTGCATTTATATATTTTGTATCACAGTATCTTAACTTGAAGAGGGGAAATTCATTCTAATTGTTATAAGGTTTCTTATTTATTTGTTTAAACTTCATTTTGTCTTGCGTTTATCAATCTATCATTAATACTTATTTGGTAACTTGTCCGATGCATTCCCAGAAAACAAACTTTAAGAAAGTTAGGATAGATTTCAAAATCAAAATTTGTTTGCTACAATGTATGACCAATAGGGGGGAAGGGGGGAGGGAACTTCGGTGGCAGTAGTGTCAATATACTAGCAGTCTGACTAGTCAGTTATGTATAAGATTCTGGCGAGTTTGATGTTGGATAACCATTAGTATTATCCCAAAATATTTTAGTCAGTAAAACATTTATTCAATTTTGTTTGGGGGGTGTACAGGGGATCTGGCTCACTGTTATAGTTCACCAGTTCTCATTACAATCAAGCCTCATACATTCTAATGTCTCTCTGACTGCAACAATTGTTGCATGGTGGTTGAAACTGCTATTATTGTGTAGTCATGGCAACAAATTAAGATAAGTTGTGGGAATAACACAACTTAGTCTCCTGAGGTCTTCCTATATTCTTAGGATGTCTTCAGCTGTTTAGATTTTAATAATTTGTTCCCAAGAAGTGACTTCAAAGTTTCTCTATAGCTGACATTGATTTTCTTTAAGTATATATCCTTTGTAGAAACTTTGCATAGGGTATTGTTGCAATTGTTTGACAATATCACCATGGAGATGCCGAATTTGAATTAACAGAAGTATAATATGAGTTGCAGTAATGTTGAAGTTATTGCAGTAACATTGTCTTAGTAAGAAAGTCTCATTTAAGTTTAATTTATCTCCAACAGCAAGGGTGAAATTTTAATGCTGTGTACTAAGATATGAAAATCCCTACTGATCTATTGGGTGAACCTTGGTATAGTCCAACAGAATTAACCTGAGCTTGAACTACCTAATTATAGTAATTACACACTTCACTTACATAAAATTGTGAGTTTCCGTACCCGTATTTACGATTATAACAACCGATGTGAGTATAAATCATTTATTAAAAGTGGCATGTAATTGTACTTACAATTTTGAACACATTAGTTTTGGGGTAAACAAATAAGTCAACACTACTATGGCACAGTTTCAAAGTATTTATTCTTATGAAAACAACATAAATTGTTCAGTACGTGGATTTTGCCGAAAGCTTCCGATATTGCGCGATTTACAAACGAAGACAAAAATAGACTGTAAATTTTTATACTGAGTTTAATATATTCTTGCATAAAGGTCAAGCTCAGGTTAATTCTGTTGGACTATAGCACTAATATGATGTCTTCACTAGAAAACAAACAATTTTAAAAATGTATCCTTAGACTTAGGATATTTAGTTTTAAAGAAGTCAGCATGTCAGTGAGTAACAAGCTGTAGAGATCTAATCTAAATGAGATTGGTTGAATTCTGTTGAACAATACAGTGAGCTAGATAAGGAATGATTTCATGGTTTCATCACTGCATCTCATTTGGTTTTTGATTCCCTTGTGTGAGGAGTTAGTTAAGTTTACCTTGCTTAAGGTTAGAGTGCACTATCTTACTATCTGTCATTTTACTTATTAAGAAACTGAAGGTTTGTTGTGGTCAGGTTTGCATGGTCACAGTGAAAACTGACATGCTGTACCAGTAGCATGTTCATGGTTGTCGTTGGCAACCTCAGTACTTTCTTCTGTTACACTCTAGAAGTACCGTGGGAAATTTGACGGGAGAAATCTCGTTTTCATGAATATGCATGAGGCATGAGGCAGTTTTTTCCACAAATTTAGGAAAATGACCCATACCCCTAGAATTTAGAATTTTATGGGCAATTAGGTTTAAATTGGGCTAAAATGTCATGCAAATTTAATAACGAAAGCAGATTTAACAAAATTTAAGTTTTTAGTTTCATTCTTAATTAATTTAATTAGTTAATTAAAAATCTGATGTTACGATTAAATACTCTTCAATGACAAGGATATCATACTGGGATTTTCTTCACCTGTTTAAGAAATATCACTCATGGAGACTGCCATTTTGAATGGTAACCAGAACCTTAGATATGAAACGTAATTCCATTTGCTGAATTTCCTCATTGGTTTCCTTGTAGAACCAATGGAACTGCCTCGTTAATTATTCATTGATATTCCTAACCAAATAGCCCACTGTACATAATGTTCACAGCATAACAGAGAAATTATGTATCGTGGGATAACCAACAATGGAAAAAGCATATGCCTAATGTAATTAAACTCTGGTCTGTAGTGCAGATGGTAGCACACCGGGATTTGAAACCTCGTGACCCCAAGGGTTTACGGGTTTCAAATCCCATCCGGGGAGGTTATACCCTTACATGAAAATTTGACTATAATGAAAATTTTCCTACATTGATAAGATATATGGAGAAGTTGCTGGCCCTGTGGAATGGAAGGTGTGTACTGGTTATAGACAAAGCTCCCGAAAGCTAGGTTAGGTGCGCTGGACTCTGTAAAATGACCAAAATTGTGTTGACATAAACCCAATTAAAAATAGTAAGATTGTGGTCAGTGGCTTCTGCTTTAAAAATTGTCATCTTAATGCATATACAGCTGAGTAAATGTGGCTTGTCCATGTGTAGTAGAGGTATTATATAAATACAGCAACTGTACTTCCTTGCCTTCAAGCTAGTGTTTATGGTTGTTTATGAATGGATAGGTCCTGGGTTAGAATCTCAGATAGGACCATGGAATTTATACTGGGTTACTAGCATACAGCGCAGGAAACTAGATCTTTATTCTCTGTTCTGAGTAAAGCCAATGCCTTAAACATCATCCCTATCAATTGTTGTTTTATAGAATTGAGCAAAATTATCAACTAGCCTGACTATGACATTGTATTTTCACTTGCTTGAATCAATTTTGTTTGTTCCTGGCTTCAGGCTGATGTGCTAAGGAGATGTTTTTTTTTCTGAAATATAGCTAGAAATCAAAGTGATATGTAAAATATAAAATAGGATTAAAATGGAGATAGTGCACTCATATTTTAAGCTTATATTTTTTGGTGACTTTAATGTAGGGCAACCTGTGTTGGATTTCTTGTTTCCTGCATTGATTTTGGCAAGGTTTAGTTCTGTTTTTCATGTTGTGGATTTACAGGCTTTGTGTATACTTGCTGTTGTCTGTCAGCATGTTAACAAGTGGGAATCATAATTAACTAAGCAAATACAAAGAATATAAACTAATAGCTAGCTGTCAATGGTTTGCTGTAAGTTTTGTTTCTGATGGTTATATTTGTCATTGATGACTTGTGCTATTATTTTCTCTTCAAATTCCTAACGTAAAAATTCTTGTTGATATTTTTGAATAGAAATAAGGCTGTGGCAATTTCCTGTAGATTAGGGATGAGATGATAATGGTCATCACATTGTACAATATGTATTGATCTGAAAGGAGAAGATATAAATTTTAGATACCATGTGTTATGGGTAATTATAATAATTGAAAAAATACAAACATTCACATTTTAATTTAAAGATAACCACAACAGAGGAATGCTTCCATTAGTCAGTTTTACAAATACATTAGCAATAAGGATCACAAAATAATGAGATATATTTTTTTTGTCAAGTTCTATACAAAAAACAGTGCACAGTTGATGTCAAGTTCTTCATAAGAGCACTTTGTTGCCAAACATGTTGTTACTGTATTGATATATTGCCATATCGTCTCATCCCTTCTGTAGATAGGATACTTTGATACTTAGCCTATTATTGGTAGAGTTCTTTGACACAATATGACTCTGATATATTAGGTCAGGGTGGTTCTAGCCCATTGTGGAGAATGTCTTCTGACACAAGAGGGCTTAGATGTTTTGGGTCAGGGTAGTCTTAGCCCATTGCTGACACAAAGTGGTGATGAAATCATGGAATCATTCTTTTCCCCTTCAGTTTGTAATGTTTGAGATGCAGATCCCATTTAGAGTATAGTCTAGATTAAGAACCTGGACTTAACATAAGTTATTGTTGTACATATGTACAGACACATTCGTTAGCCTTTATTCCATGTGCATGTTGTCTGCCAATATGTCATCTCTGCAAACATCTGTATAGTAACAAGGTGAATACTTTTATAAATGATAAACATTAATGCAGGCGTCACTCTGTCCCAAAATTGAAACCTGATGGACACACAAATATGCAATTTCAAATTTCACGCGAAGATGGTCCTGAAATAAGTTGACAACCTATCAACATACGAAACAAGTATGATTCCTACAGAAGGCTACGTGATCGCATCCAATCCACACATGATCATTCCTACTAAAGTTAATGCAACATATGCAATTCACACATGGAGTAGTCTACCACAGGACTTGCAATGGCCATACAATTGGTTACAACATTATAGTGTTAGTGTGATGATGTTTGAACGTAGTCATGAAGCGTCACTTGACCTAGGTGGTATAAAAACGGCAAATTTCAGTAGCTTATAGTATTGGGAGCACAACTAGGTTTAAACACGAATTTGGATTTGATTTTACTTTATCATGCCACCAAAAGTAGGAAGAGGCAAGGGTGAGGGTCTTGATAATAAATAAAGAACCCAGATGAGGAAAGCAGAGGCATGATTTAGAGGTCCAAGAAAACTGTACTGAGCATTCAACTTCTTTTCCACAAAATTACATACAAGCTGAATCCCGGTTATTTAAGGTCAATATTTACAATTTTTATACATCATCATCCCATCTTGATGTTATCATACAAAAATAGGATGGCAACACAACTGCTTCAAGTAGTTGTGTTGCTTTTCTTAGACAATAGAGCATCTTGTTCCCTTCATACTATCTTCTTGAGGCTAAAAATGCCAGATATAGCACCAAAGATCTCAGAAATAAAGACAAAGACTACAAAATTGATGGCTTTAAGACGACTTTACAAAGCCTAAAATTGGCATTTTTTGACATGCCATAGATTTTCGACCACTCACAAAGTTATTGCCGGAGTCTGAAAATATTTGCCGGGGTCATGCAATGGCTGAAGATGCTCTCTTAAATGGCCTGACGTTATAATGATCAGATCCGAATTCGAATATTTCCTTACTCATGTGTGTCCATCAAGTGTTTATATAGGGACAATGTGACGCCTGCTTTAAAATTATTTTGTTTATCCATGGTTACATTCCTTTAGAGTCATGTAGATGTAGTACCAACAAACAAGTATACAAACTTTAAGTTTAATATCTTGCTAAGTCTTGCAGATATAGAAAAAGCTTTAACATCATACTTCGTTTTTCTAATTAAGGGCAATGACTTCAAAAATAATACATCTACAGTGATGTCCCTTCACAGTAAGGTTGATATAGGCCCATTGAATAAGTATGCTAACTTTCTATAAAATATCTTAAAAAAATGGTACTATGAAACAAACTCAGTTTTAGTTTCTATTAGTATCTGTTTTAATATGAGATCAAATCTGATTAAAACCAGATCTTAAATTTTCCGCTCGCCTACTCGCTAATTTACATCTGGCATTTTCCAAACGTAGGTCACATTCAGGTGACCTTTTCTCATTATAATATTCATGACGAAATTGTTAGGCCTATATGATTCGTAACTTGTTTACATCGTAAACCTTGGTCTAAAAATAGAAATTACGAAATCAAAATGTTATTAATAGTGTTTCGTCAAGACAAGTTACGCATTGATTGGTTGACTCAAAGCTCATCTCGACATGACCTTTCACGGAGACATTAGAGATCCTATACCACAATGCTCTATGTACAGGATATCTGTTTATGGAGATTGTATGAGATCTGAAACATGAAAAGTCTGACAACCTTGACTTAACAATATGAATTAATTAAGTGATAGTTTACTGGTTTGGTGGAAAGAAATGAGATTTTTTCAACAAATATCAAGTACTTTCACTTAGTTTTATAAAAATAGGCTGTATCTTAAGACACAAAGTTAGTTAATTTAGTAAATTGATGAAAAGTTTATAATTATGCATGGATTCTTAAATAATAACACCGAGATGAAATTTTAGACTTAAGACTGCATAGACTTACTTGAGAGACAAAGTTGACAATTGGCAGCTTTCTGGGTACAATGTCCAACATGTGCATGGAAAACTGACCTTGTTCTTGAATTAATTAATGTTACTGTAACTTAAGCCTACTTCTGGTCAGTTCCAGATTTAGCTGGGGGAATTTTGCATAATTGCAATGCACAGTACATTTACCATGTTAATATGTTAACTTGGTTGAACATTGTGTGTGCAGTTACCACCACTGTGGTCATTGGTTCTGTTGTGGAACTTTCGTTTAGCATTTTGATCATGTGAGTTGAAGTGAGTTGACTGTTGTCCTGGTAGTAAAACAAGCTGTAAAATGGTTATGATTTTCCTAAATGTTTTTTTTTATGCTTGATAGGTTTTCAAGATGCAGATTTGATAAATATTGGATATTACATAGCCTTCCATAAGTTCCTTCATAATTTTATAATTTACATAGTACTCAATGAAGTTTTAAAAGGTTGTAAAAACAAAGTATTGTTAAATGAATTTTAAATTTGCTTTTAAAATCAAATTCTTATTATTTTGGATATGGAATCACAAAATATTCCAAACTTGATGTTGGTTCATTGTGATACATTTACCTTAGTTTTGGAAGCTGATTTAAAACTTGCTGCAACTCAAAAATGAAATGTACCTTCAGAAAATTCGTTTCAATTGCATGAATAATGGACTAAATAAATGTTATAATTTTACTTCTTGGAACTTGGAATTGGTAGTGATTTAATTATTAGTAATGTGAAGGAACTTTTGGATGGCAGTGTATATGAATATAAAGATGAAGATGGTTGTAGTCTGTGACCCTGGATGTCATTGTTGGTCTGTTTTATTGAGCAACTGTCAGTCTATCTTTGAGCAGGCTGTAAAAATAATCCAGTGGTCTGTAATTTGAGATCAAAGAGTCTATTCTGACACCTGTTTAAGTTGATAAATAATTTGATGTCAAAAATCAGGTCTGAATGCAAAAATATAACCTTGATACTTCCATAATTAAATTTGCTCTGAGAGTAGAAGTTGAGAATACCACACAGTGTCAGGACTGACAGTACTGTCTGGTTTCCTCAACTCTTCTGTATTTACAGGTTACAAATAATTTAGAAATATTTTCTGGATTTCATATCTGGTAATTTTTAATCCGTCTCTTGTTGTACTCAGTCAGTACTTTCAGTTTTATTTTACTACCAGTGGCAATAGTTATAGTTGGTGCAGTAAAATCATTCAGAGGTTAATTAGGTTTATTTATTTTTTTACTTGAATTGGGTCACAATATTGATGAATTCTTATCAATGTTTGATTATGTTTGGTATTTAGCTAGATAGGTTGGATTAAATGGATTTTCCTGCTGGTTAAAGGGACCCTAAATTGGGCTATAGAAATATTTTCCACTTAAATTTTATATGAGACAATGTTTGTACACAGTATACTAAATATCATGTTGATGTATACGAGGGGTGTCCCAGTAAATCGTGGACTCTGTTTATGGCGGAAAAATTACGCAAACAAAATATTTTTATTTCCTTGCTCGCTCATAAAAATTTGGTCAAACCGCTATATAAAGCAAGTAAATAAAGACTTTTTCTTTTTTTGTCTTCGCTCGCTCGCCCCATTTTTTTTTTCAGAAAAATCCATAGAACATATGATCAACTTGTTGTTGCCTTAAGTTAATTTATATTCTCTGTAATCAAACTAATGATGAATACTAAATGTCGGTGATTACAAAATTATCCCGATGAGAGATGCATGGGCAGCTTACTAATACAGTGTAACCTCTGCAGAGCGACTTTCGGCGGAGTTTGAAAAAAGTGTCGCTCTGCAGAGGTGTCGCTCTGCAGAGATTGACTTTTTCTAACAATCACGAAAAACGGCCATTTTTGGTAGGGAAAACTGGCCGTTATCCGTTCCGTAATGAAATACAGTTATTAGCGAGCGCTGATTGACAAAAGTAAACAGTTTTAATACGATTACGAATTTTTAATAAATCATTTTAACCGTTAAAAATTCCTAACATGATGGTTAGTTTTATGCAAAAGAAAGCAATACATTAGAGAAATCGTTTCTGGTACCGTAAAAATTGTTTTTATACCAGTCTAATGGCGAATAATATTTAGCATGAATTACCGTCGTCTTTTTGGGAGTAAATATCTGATTCGGCGCTTAAACCTCAACTTAACTTATAAACAGAATTCATTCCATCAAAGTTTTTAATAATAAGTACAATAACAAATAAGTTTCATTTACTATCGTCAACTAGCTGGGCGTATGTACAACTGATACTTGATGACGTTAGCCTACCAAACAAAGCGCTCCTCATCTTAGATCCGTTTGTTGGTGTCATGGAAACCATATGTCATGTGTTTATTAACCCCTGTTAGTCAAATGATTTAACAACATGACACTTTACGGTAGTATTATACGATTAAGGGTATCGCTTATTGATTAAATCTTCCGGTCATAGATTATTATCGATTATTGATATTAAACTTGCTAGACATAGTGTCGCTGTACGGAGGTTGCCGCTCGTTAGAAGTGCCGTTTGCAGAGGTTATACTGTACATGTATGTGTGTGTTTATTTTGGTTTCTCTTATTTTTAGGAAAAGAAAGTTGTATAAAAATGTCATTTTTTATGCAAAAATGAATATAAATTAAATATGATCCTAAAAAGTGATAAAACCCGGGTCGATAGCGCAGTTGGTAGGGCGCTTGGATGTGGATACTCGTGCCCGAGGGGGTGTGGGTTCGAAAATTTGACAAAAATATCGATTTTCCTCCATTAATTAGATGATATGGAGAAGTTTCCGGCCTTGTGAAAGGGTAGGTGAGTACTGGTTATAGACAATGGTCCAGGAAAGCTAGGTTAGGTGCTCTGATAGCCGTGAAATGACCTAAATTGTGTTGATACTAGAGCTGCATTCGATTCATCTATTAGAATAATTTACTCCAAATATGCATTTATACATTTATTTGAGACTAAAACTATTTATTATTGATAAAATAAAAGTGTTACTCAAATTAAATTCACATGAAACCCGAAAATCTGCTATATTAAGATTGCTTCTTTAAGTACGAAATGGACTAGGTAGGAATATAAAGGTTGCGAAAATGTGTCATTAATGTAATATCAACTAAAACACATCTATATATACAACATGAAACATAAATTGTTTCAGAATATGCAGCTCTTAATATACTGCAGATAACGCCTTGCTACTTGATTTAATTAAGGGAAATAACCGTTGCGGGGGAGTTTGTGTCTTTTAGGTGCCGTTTTTGCTCTTATGCTTATAACTGTTGTAGATACGTTTAAAGGTTAGTATCGAATCGAAGTTCGTGGGTTCCGAATTAAAATCGAATCGTTGCCCTCGCAGTCGAGTTTCATTGTATCTAGTTGATACGGCGTTAACTCAAATAAATTGTATGTCAAAAGCTAGTTGTTATTCATATCAGAGACATAGATGGGATTGATAAAAAAAATCTAATTCCCTGTTCATATCATTCATATTGAAGTCCAAGTAATATTAATAATAATGTGATAAAACCCTGCTGATTTAAATAAATATGGATTACTATTTTATTAATACAATAGAGTCTCACCTAACGACTGGTCCGATAATAAGACCAACTACATAATACGGGCAGTTTTTGAAAGACCGGAATTATTTTCTATATATTTCAATAGTCTAATAATAATTAAAATTAATTTGTACAAATTAAAATTACTGCCAAAATTAAAATTAGTGTCGGACAGGTGTAAACTCCAGTATACCGAACAGCACGATGGGTATATAGTCCTGGGACAGTACGGACTTGGTGAATTTTGCGGTGACGAAATTATATTGTCAGTCAGTTTCTTGGATTGATTATTAATTCACAAAATATCATTAAAAGCATAGGCAGATCTAGCGGGGGGGGGGGGTTCCAGGGGGGTCTGGATCATCCCCTAGAATTTCCTAAATGGACTTGTCCATAAGTATTTATTGACTTTAAGTCATGAAACAGTTTTTCTCAATGCTTAAAATAGATTTAATGGTTATGTAGTTTTTATTACTTATATGCTGCATTATTCTGCAGGAAGTGTATAATGTGGTTGTGGTTCCAAAGTTTGGACCCCCTAGAAAAAGTTAAGAACCTCCCCCCTTAGAAAAAAATTCTGGATCTGCCCCTGAAAGGACTGTGATTTAAACAGTGTCTGAAATTAATAAGTTAAATGCAGATGTTTGGAAAAAATAGCATGAGTATTCTTACTTTCTATTTGTACATTGTAACCATTAACAAGACATTTTAACTAAATGAATAGTCACTGGCAACGTTAATAATTTTTGATACCTTACTGTTATACTCAATATATAAATAGGTGGGTTGGCTATTAAGACCGACTCGCTATTAAGACCACTTTCTGTAAGACCCCCAGGTGGTCTTATTAGTGGAACTTTACTGTAGTGATAAATTATAATGATAATAATTATAATAATATAGACTTTATTTAACAATGGCTACACATTTTGATGAATCCAATCTTCCATGTGGACCTCTGATAAAACATTATACAAGTTGTTTACAATATTTACATTGTGAAAACATCTAATAAATTCATAAATTGAATACAGAAGTATTGTAGTAAGTATCTAAATACACAGGGTAAATGTATGTGCCACTGACATTGAAATAAGATTTAACAATACATTTTATATCATTAATTAAACCATTGCAGTTAATTAAGATTATTAAGTACAACAGTAAATTAAATCAATGTCTATATTTTAATAATTAAAAGTATTTGCTGTCCAAAGACATGAAATTTAGTACTGAGTTACACAGCCACCCTTTATACAGTAGAACCACTGTATAATATAATAATACAGTACTTAGAAGTTGACAATTTTGCATGTTGTGAAAATGGAAAGTTGAGAAAACTTCACAAAACTTGATCACAAAAAAATCCCATACAATAATTGTATGTCACATTGAGAAAACAGGACATTAGGGAAGACTGGACAGTCTGGTCAGTCTTGGGACTGTGTAATATTGTATGTCACATTGAGAAAACATGCCATTAGCGAAGACTGGACAGTCTGGTCAGTCCTGGGACTGTGTAATATTGTATGTCACATTGAGAAAACAGGACATTAGCAAAGACTGGACAGTCTGGTCAGTCCTGGGACTGTGTAATATTGTATGTCACATTGAGAAAACAGGACATTAGCGAAGACTGGACAGTCTGGTCAGTCCTGAGACTGTGTAATATTGTATGTTACATTGAGAAAACAGGACATTAGGGAAGACTGGACAGTCTGGTCAGTCCTGGGACTGTGTAATATTCTCAGGTTCTACTGTATCTAAAAATTGAATGACAAGACATTCAGTTGTGATAACCATTGTAACATTTGTCAAATAATGTTCAAACCTTTATTTTGTAATTTTTGTACCATTTGACTGCATTGAAAGAAAAAATATCTGTGTAGTAAGGGTTTGAAATCATCTCCGGGAGGTTAATATACCCTTCCATGAAAATATGTTGAAAATGTAAATTTTTCCTCCATTTAATAATAAGGTACATGTATATGGAGAAGTTGCCGGTCTTATGGAAGGGTTGGTGAGTACTGGTTATTAAGTGTCCAGGAAAGCTAGGTTAGGTGAGCTGTCCACAGTAAAATAACTTATTGTTTTGACACAGTGCTAAACCAGTATATAAAAATAATCACTGCAATGTTTTCTTAAATTAATTAAGTAATTCCTTAAGTTTATTAATTCTACACATGTAAATGTATTGATTAATATTGTGAGGTTTCACTGAAAAAATCATACTTAAGATTTGTTAAATTAATAAAATCAAAATGAAGTCTTTTCTTCAATGTCATACAGTCTGAGCACCTAAGTACCTAATTCAACCTTTAGAATGAGAGTATGCCAAGTGTGGCTGTGTAAAATCATTGTTCACATAAAATGCTACATATTAATAGAACGATAGTCTTACCTTCACTTCATGTATCAAACAAATGATGTCATACATCGTTAAATGATTTTATTTTCTATATAAATGAATAAAATAAAAAATATTTCAAAATATATGTAGTTGTTACTAATGATGCTAGGTAGTGATCTACTATGGCTAAAGTCACATTGAAGAAAAAAAATGCTCATACAAGAATAAAAATAGGATAGAAAAAAGAAAAATTGAAATAAAAAGAAAGAAAAATATGATAAAAAAAATAGGATAGAAAAAAAAGAAAATGAACATAAAAGGAAATAAAAATAGGATAGAAAAAAAGAAAAATGAACATAAAAGGAAATAAAAGTATGATAGAAAAAAGAAAAATGAACATAAAAGGAAATAAAAGTATGATAGAAAAAAGAAAAATAACAAATCTGGAAATCTAGATTATAGAATACAAAAAAAGGATAACTTGTCCAAACAGACTTAAGTCATGTATTGACCATGGTTCAGGGTGGTTATACTGTTTAAGATTGTTGGATTGAAGTAAACCTTATGTTGTTGTACAATGGACAGTAGTCGGGTATAGTATGGGAATCTAGCTAAGGTGCTTCTACATATATTCAGTACTTGTATTGTAGTACACAAAGATTAACTAGACAAATGACCATTGTTAATGTTTTTTTACCAGTAATGATGTATTGTAGCTTTATTTGTTCTTTGATACAGGAAGGAGAGGGTATAGAGTGTTATTCTTTAATTTTAGGTATAGCAATAATTCTTTATGTGAATGTGATATTTACATGTGCTCATGACTTTGTGTACTATAGATAAAGGTTGATATCTGGTATTAAGTATTAGACTGATGATTTGTATGTATATGACTTCAAAGCTGAACAAAATACTAGTGTTGCTCAATTTAAAAATAAAGGGGAGTTACAAAAAGGGGTTTCGTTCATCCCTTGACTTTAAAATGTGATGTAATAACATGTTACATGTGTATCTAAAATAAATGTAGGAAAATAAGGTCTGTATGCTATGATCATTGATATTTTAATTTTCAATGCAGTTCACTAATGAAATGTTATACTGACATTTGGAAGTATTTGCCAACTTATTACTTATATATGTTACAAAGATATTTTACAAAATCATGGCTTAATGATGTTACAATGGTTTTAAAATGATTATTTTTATAATTTAGAAATATATAAAATAATGTATACTATCAGGTTAACAGGCGCCTTCCCCTCTTGAAATTTCTTTAAAATCATGCAGTTTTCCCCAAATTTGGAGTTTACCTTGGATATTTTGTTCCCCTTTCTATGAAACTGTGATAGAATTTCCTCAAATGTTCTCTATATAAAAAGGCCCCAGGCCCCTTCCCCAAGTACTGAATAAAAGCTCTGACTATTTATTGATAAATTTTATTTAATTGTCACTGACACATACATCAACAGTTAAACAACGCTGATTGGAATACTTGAATTACCGATTATGATTTAGTCTTAACACAGAAATTTATAAATCTCAATAAATATTAAAGTAACCAATAATTAGTGATTTCAATTACTAAGACATCAATGAGTTGTCAAGTCTCTGAAAAAATATTTTGTAGTCGGTAACACCATTTGAATAACTAGTGTAAACAGTATGATATGTAGGGCTGCAATGATTTGATACATTGAAACTCGATTGCAAGGGAGCCGATTCGATTTCTATTCAGCACCCGCGAGTTTTGATTCGATGCTGACCTTTAAACATGTCTACATAAGTTATAACGATAAAAGCAAAGGCCCACCTAAAAGACAAAGTATGTTGACAGTAAAACTGGGTTTCGCTTTGTTACATTTCTCTAAAAGTTTCCATTACGATTTTAAGTAGCACTTCTTGGAAACTCTGTTCCAAAAATATATTTGTAGTTTATGCCCGGATCCTACGCTAATTTGGTCAGTGTATTTGAATTTTACTTGTTCTGACAAACCGGAAGTTTAGCTCCGCTCGCACAAGTCAAGGTTTGATGTTAGTTAATTCAAATTTTAATATATTTGCCTACCCAGTGTAGGTTTATGTTATATGTACAATGGTATATCAAGAACTGCATCTTTCTACAATTTATGCTCCATGCTGTCTACACGTTTTTAGTCGAAATTACATTAATAATACATTTTCGCTAGCTTGACATTCGTACCCAATCCATTTCGTACTTAGAAAAAGCAAATATTAATTTAGCAGATTTTCGAGTTTCGTGTTATCAAATTTCAGTAACACTTTTATTTAATCATATTATTTAGATTTAAGCTCAAATAAATGTATAAATGCATATTTGAAGTAAATTATATTAAATGAATCAAATAAAAAAAATCGAATCAACTTTCCAGTGAATGATTGCTGCTCTAATCATATGGTTAAATGTAATGTTTCTGATTGTATCTAAGTCTGTACATGGGTACCATCTTCGGGTATGAGGTCGTGTTCATTTTAATTTATTAGATGTATAAATTAATTACTTTGTGATTGAACTACAGTCCAACTTGAGCGAACGGACACCTCTTGACAACGGACACCTGTGGACAACGGACACATCAATTTCCCCCCATCAAAAATGCTCTTTAAATTACTTCTGGACAGCGGACACCTGTCGTCTGCAGACAGCGGACACCTGTGTTGTCTCCCAAATTGATAATATTACCCCAAACAACAGACATGCGGAAGTTACCAATTAACAAGTGACACTTTGTATAAGAGGCGTCATATATATAAAACAGCGATAATCCGTTGACGAACACGTGACTTAATCATGATAAAGGTTCATACAACGAGGTGATAATCTCATGATTTAATAACTGAAATGTTTTTATAGCACTTTAATTACGTGTTAATTTGTTAAAACTGTCGGCATAGGTATTTTGCTTGTCTTAGTTCCCATAATTGGCGTGAAATTTATAGACATTTTGAACAAGCACATATACGGACATTGCAGGATATTTTTACTTGTCAAATTACGATCGAAAGTCAGTATACACAGTCATATCCCTTGTTGTATAAGCTTTCATTTGATGTATAAATTAAAACATTACTAAAAATTCTGACTTGCAAGTAAAGTTACTAAATCGTAGTTCTCAAAATTTCAAACCAAAAAAGCCGCCATTACGCAATTCATTGTTTACCTTTCAGTAACATTGTCATTTATCCATTAATATACATTCAAGTAAATGCACTTATAAGGCGCTTTTGGATTTAAATATTATTTATAAACATTGGTTTACCTTATTTTACTCAATTTTAAATTGCATATCTATCAAAGATTTCTTAAATGTTGGTCTAAAAACTTACCTCATAGTACGAATATCGGCGATTTTCGTCAATACACAACTGAGACATTTTTGTTTTTATTTTTTTCCCAGGATTACTTTAAATGATATTCATCGGATTAATGATGTTAGAATGAAGCAATTTAATTTTTAAAAGTATTAATAGTCCAGCACAATTATTATTTCATTTAATTTCGTCGTCTCACTTTTTACAAAAGGGAACACATTTTCGGGCATGCAAAATTTCGGATACGTGATTTTTTTAGTTCATGGATAGTATACAACCATTTTATTTAATGTAATTTCACTTGTCTACTCTTCTTCAGACTTAGCTTTATTATGAGCTCTAAAAGATTTGACTTCCCCTAGAAATTTTGGTCAAACTAGAGCCCAGATATTCACTTTACAGTCTTCATGAGTTTGCCAAAAGAGCACACTTATTTTACATCATAACAAAGGGTTGATTATTTAGATTAGTTGAATTGGTACAAATGTGAGACTATTGCATTAATTCTGTTCTATTCTACTCTGCAAAGCTAATTAATAACTAGAGGTGAAACGATTCAAAAATTTTCGATTCGATTCGATTTCGATTTTTCATCAAACGATTCAATTTTTCGATTCAATTCGATTTTCTACTGGAATTATATAGGACATAACAAAAAATAAATTATAAAAAGAATTAAGAAAGAGATACAACCCAAAGACAATAGAACATAAATAAATATATATATATATATTTAAGAACAGTGCATTTTTATCTGCGGGACCTCCCTCCCGGAAGACGAAAAATTCTAATTCTTTAATAATACCCATTTTACAGGTATTAGAGCTTGAATAGTTAAAAATATTTTACTGCATTTTAGCATATATAAATGACAAATCGTATTATTTCCAACTTTTTAATGAAAAGTAATGCCCATGGACAAATTGTTTATTTCTCCTTACCTACATGTACGTGCAAACAGTATATGACTCAAGTCATTATCAAAATAAAATTATTCATCAGTGCATCAATGCCATAATTAATGACTAGTTAAGGTTACGCTTAGACAATAAAAAATTGCAAGCATTCAGCAAATGTAGATAACTATGACCAGCTTAATTTAGTTTGTTTCAAAATATTTTCTTTTGGCTCTGGCATGATTTAAAATCATTCTCATTACATCATAAACGTTTTATAAATTAATTTTTATCAACTCTAGATCTATATTTATAACTTTCTTACACTAATGTTTATTTCAAAATAAAATTATTTTTGGGCTTAAATGAACGTATTAGTGAAAATATACAATTATCTTCGGACATTTCATAGAATTCATTTCCAATTTATAGTAAATAAAATCTAACCAACCACGTTTTGCCCGATTTTAATAGTTAAGAAAAACAAAGAGAATTTTCCCGAAAATTAACGTAAATAACGTCAAAACAAACAATTAAGTTTACAGTTTATCTCTAAATTACTTTATCATGCTTGATTTAATTTTGTATCATAGGGAACGAAATCGCTTCAACCATTTCGGCGTTATGTCATTCATTTTCGCGACCCACGCTAGATAGCAATTTCATATGAAACATCTTTTGTGATTAAAAAACTTATTGTTTTCAATGTTTTCATCTTGATTTAACAAATGATGCTTCAGGAAACGACGATGTGAAAAGTTTAATTTGTTTTTCTTAAGAAAAATCCCCCAATATTGCCGATCGTGTAAAACTAAATCGACTGGTTATATCTTGGTGGCCCCTTTATCACTATATTCTCTCTAGGTACCAGTCTTAGGTATATATGAATGATATCAAGCGTGTTAACTAACTCTGCGACTCCATTATCGATTTTCTGTCAGCGAGTAAATCTCCCAGCGTGTGACCGACAATAAGGTCTAATTGACATATACGCGTAATTAACATGTATAATTGCAGCGGGCAGTCTCACTTTTTACAACTCTTATCTGGATTAACAATCGTCGGTCAATAAGGGTACACTATTTTAGTTTACTATAAAAAATGCTTATTTTAACCGAAAAGGGGCGTTTCATTCAACTCACAAAACTACTGAAAAAGACAGTATTTAAAAAAAGAATCGAATCGTAACTGCCTCTTCCGAATCGAATCGAACCGAACCGAATCGAACGTTAAAAATCGTGATTCTTTGTGAACCGCGATTAATCGTTTCACCTCTATTAATAACTAAGTACAGTTGTTTATATGTTGGAGTTAGTACTGGCTTATGCCCGGGAAGCAATTTCTACATTATATGAGGCATGTCCATCAGAACCTGTCCATAGAGGACACCTGTCCACAAAGGACACTTTTTGATTTTCCCGTGACTGTCCTTTGTTCACAGGTTAGACTGTATTTAACTTAAGAGTACAAAAAACCTGAGTTTAAATTAAACTTAATTAGATTATATTTTACATTGATTTAAATTTATGTGCACATTGTATTTCTGTCTTGAAAATTGCTGGAAAAATTTATTTATTACCTTTTTTGCCTAATGCTACTTGTTTGATTGAGTTTATAGCACATAAGTGTAAATATTTTGTATGAGAACTAATTATATAGGCTCAATGAACCTAATGCTCCTCTGAAAGAATTTACTGCACCAACTTTCCAGCTGTCATGATCTTCATGCTCATTGTCAGTTTTATATTTGTGATCACTTTTTGTAAGTATTTCTATTTGTCCCTCAGTCTGATAGTCCCCTACTTCTCTGCATTTCAAACATTACAAACTGCATCCCCCAAACTTAATTGAATACAAAAAAAATGCTGACACAGTTGAAAGGAGAGATTGAGTTATAGCGATACCTCCAGCATACAACTCAAAGGAAACTTAAATATAACTGGCCTGGATATTTCCGGTCATACTGCATTGATACTCGAGACCACTGAAGATTTATGTAGGGTTATTGGTCATATTGCGTGGCTGGGGGGAGGGTTTTTGGCATTATTTTGAAATAATCTATTCTAACTGACTTTTTGTTTGTTTTTTGCTTTTTATTATAATTTCTTCTCTAAGGTTACAAGATACTGTGATATAAGATATTTTGGTAGGAATTATTTGTATTGTTTTGTATTGTATTAATTTATTCTACTTATATCTGTTTATCTTCTGTTCACTGCAAAATTTCGCTTGTCTAAAGATTAGAAAAATATTTTTCTACTGACAATTAGGATAGTTAGTGTTTCTTGTCAACTACCCAAATATGACTTAGACAAGTCAGCCAGTGAAATTCCACACCCTTGTATTTATTATGATTTAAAGCTCTCCTGGGCTATAAGCTCAGGGTGAGCTATTATGATCACTCTATGTCTGTCGTCTGTTCACACATAGTTTCCTTAACGCTCTAGCAAGCACACTTTTGCCTCAATTGACTTGAAACTTAGTATGGATGTTAGCCCCAATCATATCTCGGATATGTTTAGCATGGGTTCCATTTGGTCCAAAAGTAGGTCACTGAGCTCAAATATGTTCAAACATAGGTCACAATTCCTTCCATGGAAATCCAAACTTTCTACAAATGAAATATCCTGGAATTTTGTCTGAAATTTTGATTTGATAAAATCCCAGTCTGATTTATGTAAGTGTATTCTAGGGTAAAAATCTAGGTCACTATGAACCCAGGTTGATAGCGCAGTTGGTAGCGCGCCAGGATTTGGAATCTCAAGCCCGAGGGGGTGCGGGTTCAAATCCCACCCGGGGAGGTTATACCCTTCCATGAAAATTTGACAATATTGTCGATTTTCGACCATTGATTAGATGATATGGAGAAGTTACTGGCCTTATGGAAGGGAAGGTGAGTACTGGGTATAGACAATGGTCCAGGAAAGCTAGGTTAGGTGCGCTAGACGCCGTAAAATGACATAAAATTGTGTTGACACAATGTTAACTCCAATAAGTTAATAATTAATAATAAATAAAACTAGGTCACTATGCCCTAAAATGGAAATACCTTGTTGACACTTTATAGGCTTCATTTACATCCTGAATATCCTTGAAAGTTATCTTTATGGTTGAGCCGCAGCCTACATAGTGGTTAGCATGTCTGACTTCGAATCCGGAGGTCTTTGATTCTTTCGCCGTCGCGGTAGGTCATACCCTGTACATGAATTGTCGGCATCAAGGTAGTGTAAGTTAGTACTGGTGATAGAAAAGTGTCCAGGAAACTGTACTAGGAAGATCTGGCCATCATATATATAACCTAAATATGTGTTAAATGCCACATTTAAATCAATTAAAAAAATCTGTATGGTTAATTTGATTATTGCTAGGTCCAGTTCAAGTATGGGTCCCCTATAAGGTCAAAAACTAGGTCACATTGCTCAAATATGAAAAAAATCTTAAAACAAAATGCCATATTTCCTATCGGAATACCCTGAAATTTTGTGAAAAAGTTTTTAAGCTTAACTGGGGTCAAAACATTAGGTCACCTTGCCCAGATATGGTAGAACTTAGTTTACACTTTTGAGGGGTAATTTTACTATCATACCACATACCAAAGATTTCATTCCTTGATTCTTATATTTTTCTGATTTATGTAAATTATCCATGGTATTTGGGTGAGCGAGAAAGGGCTATCATGGCCCTCTCATTTATGTGTTTGATTGTTGTACATTGTACATTTCTAAATTTATGTCATTTTTCTTGTCAATTTTTCAGTTTACTTAGAGTGTAACTATGGTTTTGCTTTAGCATTATAAACATCAACAAGTATAAACGTCAACATTTCACGTAAGTATAATGTTATTCTTGTCATTACTTAATACTGAAAATACCACAGGGAATTGTCAAGTTACCTCCCTTTGATTTTTCAAACATACCTTTTATATACTTATACACAAGGGGTAAAACTGCATTTATGATATTATCTATAAGTATATAAAAGGTGTTTGAAAAATCAAAGGGAGGTAACTTGACAATTCCCTGTGGAAAATACAGAATTACTTGATAGTTCATTTCCATAATAAACATTTATTTGGGTATCTATGGACAATTATCTATGACTATCTACTACTATTTCTATTTTTTGCATCAAACAATTATAATAACCCAAATTTTCTCATGATTTAATGACTAACACAATGCTGCTGATATACTCTTCATATACAGTCTTTGTAGACTGGTGATTTGGCCAAAAGGCTAAGTTATATGACAAGTTGTTCGTTTGTTTGGTTTTACGCCATAGCAACACATTGTAAAGGTCATATAATGGCGGTCTACTAAGCGCATACTTTTGTCAGTGACTGACAACTGCCCTACATAATAAAAAATCATTGGTAGGAGGGAGAATGGCCGTAGAAATAGTTTATGACCAAGCTCCATGAAAGTATGTACCGCCCGGCAATTGAACCCTCAACCCCTTAATCAGTAGTATTGGGTGCTACCAACTGAGCTAGCCGGCCGGCTATACAAGTAAAAAACTATTGACAATTCTATTCCACAATTGATTAATCGGAGAAATCGGTTGGGCTCAACTGACTGACTTTCCGATTATAATCATTTGGATGCCAAAATTTATATCGCTTAATTCTGGTCATTGTCTTACATAACCATGCAAAAAATACATCTATTTCAATGATTTGAATGTTGTCTATCATTATTTGATATTTAATTCTCTTGCTTCTTAACTTAATGTAAACAATATGGCACCAGTTCACTCATCTGAGTGGAAAAAAAACCCACAAAATAAACTATTTTACATGCATGGGTGAAAGTTTTCAGGCATATGCCTGAAGTTCAGGTTTTTCACAACAAATTAGACTATGTTTCGCTATTAAATTATGAAGAAATATGATTTCAAATTACAGTTTTCAGGTTTTTCAAAATTTTCATCTTGCACCCATGTACATGTCTTTTTGTTTATTTGTGTCAATGGATTGTCCCAGGATATCATCATGCAGTCTTCCCTTTAGTTGCTTTACAGCACAACTTGCCACAAGTCCTGTTGGGCTACCAGGTAGCAATTTTCACTAGCTCGAATCAAAAAGAGAAAAAGTTTTGTCCGTTATATCTTATTTTTGTTCATCTAAGGCATCAAACAATATAACTGATATGTTTTTTTCATATATCTGGGCAATTTTATACTTATTTATTTATTTATTGGATTTAACGCCGTATCAACACAATTTAGGTCATTTCATGGCATTTTCTTGCTGAATTTGCCATTATAGGGCGCACACGAAAATGAATAATCTCCCTTGGGTACGAGCTAGTTTTTCGCGACGTCGCTGTCCACAAAAATCATAATTGATTAATCGTCGCTCAAATTTTTCTAACCGATTTCGGTGACGTCGGCGATAATCGGAATGTCACTTGACGATTCAAATGCCTGACCAGTTTAACCTGTGGAGTGATGCATGTATCTCTGATTTACTAGGCAGTTTATTTCTAGGCAATAAAAGTAGTTCCGTCAATCAACTGACATGTCTTTTGTTTTAGTGTCAGTGATTATATTATATTGATAAGCGTGTAAATGGGTGGAGTCAAATCTCGTTAATACACTAAGCAGTGGTATTTGCCAGTTATGCAGGATAGAATTAACACTTTAACTGCATTTTTGCCCTGCTCGGTTTGTACTTGAATCTAATGTGTAAGGAGTAAGGAAAGTTTTTTTGTATTTCAATACTGATTATTCAATGTTGAAGCAATTGCTCTAGATCTAAGATCTTCTGTTGCATCTTCTTTAATGTCACGTTTAGGAATTAAGTTGCTGTTTCATCTTTTATATAGTTTGATGACTGACCTGAAAAATTAACTAGTCTTTTATACTGGGTTTAACAATGCAACCATTTATGTAATTTAACAGTGGTCAGCACACATATATTAGCTTTTCTGGACCCTTGTCTATAACCAATTCTCAGCTACCTTTCCTCATGGTTAGAAATTTCTTCATATACTAAATTCATGTAGAAAATTGACATAATAGTTAAATTTTCAGGGAAGAGTATAAGGGGCCTGATAGGAGTTGGAACCTGTACCCCTATTGAGTGTATTGGATCGTGTTTTTGTGTTCAATGACTTTGTTATATCCACACCACGTAAAAGTGGGGGCTATATATTTAGCTAAACTTAAGCAGCAGTGAGTATATTGTTAATTTAATTATTTTACTAGAGTGTATATCTATGTTCAGTCATTAATGATTGCATTAATGAAAATTTAACAGAATGTTGCAATAACTTTCATTATTGTTTGTGATTTATAGTCTATGTGGAGCAGTCTTGACCGAGTAGTTATGACAATGTAATGTCAGCCCTGTGTTGGTTCAAGTCACATAAAAATGCAGAACATTTAGTTTTTACATAGATAATGGGAACATGCCAATCAGAGATTTTATGTGATATTCTCAGTGCTTTAATACAATGTAAATTATATAAGATATATATTGCCTGTATTTGTTAGTGATTTTTATATGTTTGTTACTTCAGATATATTTGACAGAAAATATGGATAAAGATTGAGGCATACATTACTTTGTGTAAAATCAAGCTAATGTGAGTATAGTAGTCTTAAAATATTCTAAACTGAAAAATTATCAAAATTTGCATTTGTTAAGTTTCTGCATGAATTTATGTTCACTTTTTAGCTTGACTTTTTGAAAAAAAATGGAGAGCTATCCTACTTGCCCTAGTGACCAGGTCCATATTTCTGATTAAAGTTTTTGTGCAGTAAAATATACTTAACAAAACTTCTGATTACCCGATTTCAATATTGTATGAAACGTTTATTTTTCATCATTTATGTCCGATTGATGTTGGAAATGTGTATTGGACCTTTGCTTAAATGGTTTTCATGCAGCTTTAGCGATGCCAAACCAGTTTCGTCCTGCATGATGCCTTGATATAATATTAAGAAGATTTCTAAATTGTTTGATTTAACAGAAAATTAGCAATAAGAAATCTTATTGTGCATGTGACGCATCGCCTTAGCAAAAGACCAGTTTCATTATTTGTTCTTGATTTTTTGTTGTACATATCAACTCACTAACGATTTTTACCAAAACCGATGTGTGTTGGTTTTTTTCAAGCAAAGTATGTGCACATATCTACTTTTCGGCACATGCACGACAAAAGCATTTTGTATCAATTAAAAAGCATGGAAACCATGCAAGCAGACGATAGTATGGTCCTATACACATTTTCATTAACCATCAGAAATAAATACTATCAGCAACATTGAAATCGGAGTATCTTAAGGTATCAACTTTAAACTTTAAAAACATTACCTTATTATATCTCATGTGGCAAGTTTCATTACTCCTAATACATTTTTTAATCATCCCCCTTGAACTTCGAGTTTTCTTTAAAAAATATTTGTTTTATACAGCAACAGTGTAATTTCTTTAGGTATCAATACATGTTCGTTATTATCAACCACATCTCATGAGACAAATTGTCTGGTTCCCAGTCGTACTTTGTCAGGTAAAAGTACGTCAGGCAAAGCATGATCATGACCGCACCCTATGTAATGAATTAGGTATTTGATAATTATGTTTTCAAATGAACATTTCTCACTACACAGGCTTAAATCAGAGAATCATTGTAAAAGAAGTACAGTGGATACTTTTATTTAGTTGTTCAGTTACATTTATGCTAAATAAAGTATCCGAAATTCTAACGAGACTAATCCACGTCCGAATTGTGTTCAAATGAGACATGTTTGTGTAATCAGAAAAATCAAAAGTGAATGACCTATATAGTTATCGAACTCCTACTAAAGTAACTTTTGTCAGTAAATGATTATGCAAGATCAAGAAAACGTAATACCTGAATAATAACTGAGGAGGCAGCCATGATCACGGGTTGCCTGACCCGATAGGTGGCACACCTCAGTTTCAGAGCTGCATTGTCGAAGTGGCCAGGGTCAAATTTTTAAATAATAGAAACTTTGGCAGTTGGATTGCATTTTTGAGGTATAAAATATTTTTGTTATATTTGAAGTTTCAACAGATAGTATAGCATTTTAATTATTAATAGGTTTTAACGGTATTGACCAAGGTATTTCGAAAAATACCCGTCAGATGCTAATGTATCTATTTGCGGAGCTAGCACAGAAATCAGCTGTTCATTTTCAAGGTACCTTAGAAATTGCAAATTTAGAGGAATAAAGTCAGGGATAGCACCCTATTTCCTCATCATTTTCAGATTGTGCATGGTTTAATGAATAAAAATCAGTGTGGTATGTGTGGCTATCGTCGGAATTAAGAATTCTGTGGGACTTTGTGTTGAGGGGAAATTGGCCATTTTGTCACCTATTTTCGCGACAACCAAAACAAAGAATTAAAGGCCCCTCAGGCAGAAAAGTTTGTTTTGATCATGCGTATTTTATTGTTTTTATTGAGAAACATATATTCATGCTAATTTTCAAAATCATTTGTTTCAGGTGTGTGATTACTGGCTAGTGTGGGAGCTTCTCATTGTGTGGTGTGGTATTTTCAGCCGAGAAGCCGAGGAAACTGTGGTGTGCCATCTATGTGTTGCTACATCGTTAAACCAAACAACATGGGTAAAATTTTCTGAACTTTGTTTCAAACTACAATGTTTTAGGTAGTAGCATACTATAAATAAATGTATATTTACAAATTAGAACTATTTAAAAGGTAAACAGATAGTGTTTTTTGACAAGTCTCTTTTCAGACAATTAACTGAATGACATCAAGTAGCACATTAAAATAACTATTTCTTTTTATGAATATCCTGGAAGTTTAAATAGTAACCTCCAAATCCTCTGCTTAAAGGTACTCATTCACTGATTTCAACTTAAATATAACTTTTTCCGAAACTATCTAAATAGTATGGAAACATTTCTTGAAGCCAAAAAAATAGTGATTTGATATTGACAGTTTTGTGCAAGTGGACATACAACAACAAAATGACAATGTTTCAAGTAGTAAATATCTACCTGTATGTCACGGTATAGACAATTTTAGTGCAATTTTGTGATTTTTATTGTATATTTCTTGCAATCTATAGGTCAGTTTGTCTTAAAGTATTAAGATATTATTTTTTTGACTCAATTACAGACGCTGAATGGTATTTTGAAAATATGGAAAATAAATGAGCAAATCTGTGAACTAGTACCTTTAAACAATTGAATCAAAGGGTAGGTAAGTCATGGGTTTTTTGGTTTAACGCCATATAGCAATACTTTGTATAGGTCATATCACGGTGGTCAGCCAACCTTCTCACTGTTTCTGGCAAGGCTAAGTCTTTGAAATAAGCTTTTGTCCACTTAGTAGGGGGATGTTGTCCACTTAGTAGGGGCATATTTATGTGAGTGACCGACCCCTGCCCTACATGATTAAGAATCTTTGGTAGGAGGGAAATTGACCATAGAAATAATTTCATGACCAAGCATCACTAAAGTGTGCCCCGCCTAGGAAACCAACCCATGACCCCTGGACCAGTCAACTCCTTGGTGCTACCAACTGAGCTAGCTGATCAGCTGGAGTAGGTCATGTGCATAACTAATTTGTGCAGAAGATTCAGAGTAAGACGAAGAAATCTTATTTTATATAGAATAATGAATGTTTCTTATGTTTAGACTGCTGCAAGAATTTGACAAATATGTTTGTTTACATTTAGATCATCATATCGAGGGTTGCCTGCAAGACTGCAATAATTGCATTGCCTTAAAGAGCAAGTTAATACAGTCTTGCCGGCAACCCTTGATATATGTATGAAAGGACAACATTGTCTCATAAAATGTAGATGATAAAATGCAAGTTTTAATCTTTGATGGTATATATATTATGTTACACCTATACATGTGTGATTTAAACAACAGAAAATAGTGGAATGTATGGTGCTTTACTCTGCCATTCAACATACTTTATAGTGTGCCACCTGACATAGTCAGGAGAAATGATAGGTTTAACTCTTTCTGCTGGAGGTGGCATTGTCAGTGTCTTAGTTTTAAATCTCGTAACAGAGTTATTAATCTAGTTATAACAGTTTTAAATCTTGTTATTACAGTTATATATCTCGTTATAACAGTTTCTAGTTATTACAGTTATCAATCTTGTTATTACAGTTATATATCTTGTTATTACAGTTATACATCTAGTTATTACAGTTATATATCTAGTTATACAGTTATAAATCTTGTTATTACATTTATATATCTCGTTATTACAGTTTCTAGTTATTACAGTTATCAATCTTGTTATTACAGTTATATATCTTGTTATTACAGTTATATATCTTGTTATTACAGTTATATATCTTGTTATACAGTTATATATCTTGTTATTACAGTTATATATCTTGTTATTACAGTTATACATCTAGTTATTACAGTTATCAATCTTGTTATTACAGTTATACATCTTGTTACTACAGTTAAACGTCTAGTTATTTATTATTTTTATTGGAGTTAACGCTGTGTCAACACTATTTAGGTCATTTTAAGGCGCCCAGCATCTAACCTAGCTTTCCTGGACCTTTGTCTATAACCAGTACTCACCTATTCTTCCAAAAGGCCGGAAACTTCTCCATATTATCTAATCCATGGAGGAAATTCGACATTATTGTCAAATTTTTATGGGAGGGCATAACCTCAGCATGTTGGATTTGAACCCGCACCCACTCGAGATTCCAAATACCGGCGCACTATCAACTGCCCTATGGACCCAGGTTTTCTAGTTCTTACTTTTATACATTTAATTGTTACAGTTTTGAGTCTAATTATAACAGTTATATATCTTGTTATTACAGTTATACATCTAGTTATTACAGTTATATATCTTGTTATTTAAGTTTTATATATAGTTATAACAGTTATAAATCTTGTTATAACAGTTATAAATCTAGTTATTACAGTTATACATCTAGTTACAGTTATACATCTTGTTACTACAGTTATACATCTAGTTATTACAGTTATACATCTAGTTATTACAGTTTTATATCTAGTTATTACTGTAATACATCTAGTTATGACAGTTATACATCTAGTTATTACAGTTATACATCTAGTTATTACAGTTTTATATCTAGTTATTACAGTTATACATCTAGTTACTACAGTTATACATCTAGTTATTACAGTAATACATCTAGTTATTACAGTTATACATCTTTTTACTACAGTTATACGTCTAGTTATTTATTATTTTTTATTGGAGTTAACACCGTGTCAACACTTTTTAGGTCATTTTACGGCATCCAGCATCTAACCTAGCTTTCCTGGACCTTTGTCTATAACCAGTACTCACCTATTCTTCCACAAGGCCGGAAACTTCTCCATATTTTCTAATCCATGGAGGAAATTCGACATTGTCAAATTTTTATGGGAGGGCATAACCTCAACGTGTTGGATTTGAACCCGCACCCCCTCAAGATTCCAAATAACGGCGCACTATCAACTGCCCTTTGGACCCAGGTTTTCTAGTTCTTACTCTTATACATCTAATTGTTACAGTTTTGAGTCTAATTATAACAGTTATATATCTTGTTATTACAGTTATATATCTTGTTATTACAGTTATACATCTTGTTACAGTTATACATCTAGTTATTACAGTTATACATATTGTTATTACAGTTTTATATCTAGTTATTACAGTTATACATCTAGTTATTACAGTTATACATCTAGTTATTACAGTAATACATCTTGTTATTACAGTTTTATATCTAGTTATTACAGTTATACATCTAGTTATTACAGTTATACATATTGTTATTTAAGTTTTATATCTAGTAATAACAGTTATAAATCTTGTTATTACAGTTATAAATCTAGTTATTACAGTTATAAATCTAGTTATTACAGTTATACATCTAGTTGTTACAGTTATACATCTAGTTATTACAGTTATAAATCTTGTTATTACAGTTATAAATCTAGTTATTACAGTTATAAATCTAGTTATTACAGTTATACATCTAGTTATTACAGTTTTACATCTAGTTATTACAGTTATATATCTTGTTATCACAGTTATATATCTCGTTATTACAGTTTCTAGTTATTACAGTTATCAATCTTGTTATTACAGTTATATATCTTGTTATTACAGTTATACATCTAGTTATTACAGTTATATATCTAGTTATACAGTTATAAATCTTGTTATTACATTTATATATCTCGTTATTACAGTTTCTAGTTATTACAGTTATCAATCTTATTATTACAGTTATATATCTTGTTATTACAGTTATCAATCTTGTTATTACAGTTATACATCTAGTTATTACAGTTATCAATCTTGTTATTACAGTTATACATCTTGTAACTACAGTTAAACGTCTAGTTATTTATAATTTTTTATTTGAGTTAACACCGTGTCAACACTATTTTGGTCATTTTACGGCGTCCAGCGCATCTAACCTAGCTTTCCTGGACCTTTGTCTATAACCAGTACTCACCTATTCTTCCACAAGGCCGGAAACTTCTCCATATTATCTAATCCATGGAGGAAATTCGACATTATTGTCAAATTTTCATGGGAAGGCATAACCTCAGCGTGTTGGATTTGAACCCGCAACCCCTCGAGATTCCAAATACCGGCGCACTATCAACTGCGCTATCGACCCGGGTTTTCTAGTTCTTACACTTATACATCTAATTATTACCGTTTTGAGTCTAATTATAAAAGTTATATATCTTGTTATTACAGTTATAAATCTAGTTACTACAGTTATACATCTAGTTGTTACAGTTATACATCTAGTTACTACAGTTATACATCTAGTTGTTACAGTTATACATCTAGTTATTACAGTTATATATCTTGTTATTTCAATTATATATCTTGTTATTACAGTTATACATATTGTTATTAAAGTTATATATCTCGTTATTACAGTTATACATCTTGTTATAACAGTTATCCGTTATAAATCTAGTATTTAGTTATACATTTTGTCAATCCTAGGTTCTGAAAGAGATACTGGTTTGAGTCTTGTCCAGACTGGCTATAACCTTTCAAGAAAATTTGTACCTTGGTTGCTCAAGTCTGAGAGCAATCATGAATGCAAGTCTTTGATTCATTGTACAAAGTTGAAATTCACAATTTGATTTTGTTGTGTTTTTCAGGCTATTTTGAAACACTGTGAGATCAGCAATGTGTGTGATGTCTATTTCTTGTACATTATATAATTCTGGCCTGCTCGTATTTAACAAGTCGTCTCGGACATTTTGTCCTTGAGATGTTTGTTGCCCAATTACATGTTTTAAAAAATGTGTTACTTTTCTATCAAACTGGGTACGACAAGAGCAAAATCCGAACAGGATTTATTTGTTACTATGTACCGACCCAAATAAAACTACAAAATTTCTGGGTGTGAATCAGTAAGTCATGAAGATTTGTAAAATCAACATTTCCTACTGTACCTCCCAGACATTTTTACTCTAATCGGTGTGAACCTTAATTTTGGTACGAAATTCTGTGACAAATAATAATGTTACGATTCATCCATGAATTTAAAAATGGTTTGTTATGGGGTTTATTGTCTTACCTTGATTATGGTACGAAATTTCCTGGGAAGTATCGAAATTTTTCTATTACTAAATTTCCACACCTTTATTTGTGATTCGAGAATTTCTGGGACCAATCGAAATGTTTTTGTTCGTCCTCGAATTTTCGCACCATTTTGGAACGAATTTTCTGTGGGCGAATCGTAATATTCCTATTCATCGTGGAACTTTCTGTACCATGGATGTCCCTGAAACGAATCGAAATGTATCTCAGAACCTTTAATTATTACAATACCTGAATTTGGTACAAAATTTCCAGAGATGAATCGAAATGTGTCAATTTGTCGCAGAATTTACACAATTTCTTGGGACGAATCGATGTTCTTGTTCGTCATCTAATTTTCTCGTACATTAATTTTAGTACGGAATTTTCTAGTACGAATTAAAACGCTTTTATCAGAAATATTTGCACCTTTAATTTGATTCGACATTTCCTGGACGATCTCCCAGAATCTTTAAAAAATTAGTGCGAGAAAATTAGTGTACGAATAAGAAGCAATTCGTCCCAAGAAATTCCTCCTGGAAACTTTCGTACCGAAATTATGGTACAAAAGGAGCATTACGATTTGTCTTTCGTAAAATTTTCTACCAAATAAGGTGCGAAAATTTCGAGGATAAAAATAATCCTACTAATTCGGGTAAGAATGGACCTGGTATAGACCTATTTCGATTCGAGGATCTGTGTACACAAATGATAGAAGGAAAAGCTCTGTGATGAATAGAAGCACCACGATTCTTCCACAGAAAATTCGTATAAAAATGTAGGTGCGAAAAATTTCGAGGACGAAAACATTTAGATTCGTCACCGGCATAAACGTACCAAACTATTTTGGTACGATAATTTTTGGGACGAATTCTTCCACTAACTTTGCACCTTTAATTTGGTACGTAATTTCTATGGACAGATCGTTCTATTCAAAATGAAGGTGCGAGAATCGAGAACGAAAACATTTTGATTCGTCTCTGGAATATACGTACTTGACCTTAATTTTGGTACGTAATATTCTGGGATGAATCGAAGGTTAATTTTGGTACGTACTATTCTTGGATAAATCTAACTTTTATTTGTCCTCTAATTTTCTCGCACCTTCATTTTGGTATGAATTTTCTGTGGGCGAATCGTAATATTCCTATTCGTCACGGAATTTTCTGTACCATGGATGTCCCTGAAACGAATCGGAAAAGTATCTCAGAACCTTTAATTATTACAATACCTGAATTTGGTACAAAATTTCCAGAGATGAATCGAAATGTGTCAATTTGTCGCAGAATTTACACAATTTCTTGGGACGAATCGATGTTCTTGTTCGTCATCTAATTTTCTCGTACATTAATTTTGGTACGAAATTTTCTGGGACGAATTAAAACTTTATTATCACAATATTTTGCACCTTTAATTTGGTACATTTCCTTGACGATCTCCCAGAATCTTTCAAAAATTTGTGTGCGAGAAAAGTAGTGTACGAATAAGAACCGATTCGTCCCAAGAAATTCCTCCCGGGAACTTTCGTACCAAAATTATGATAAAAAAGGAACATAACGATTTGTCAAATTTTCTACCAAATAAATTTCGAGGATAAAAACAATCCTATTATATACCCATTTCGACTCGAGGACTCTAATTAAATGATAGAAGGAAAAGCTCTGTGATGAATAGAAGCACCACGATTCTTCCACAGAAAATTCGTACCAAAATGAAGGTGCGAAAAATTAAGAGGACGAAAACATTAGATTGGTCCCAGGAATAAACGTACCAAATAATTTTGGTACGATATTTTTTGGGACGAATCGAGTTTTATTCTTCCACTTGGCACCTTTAATTTGGTATGAAATTTTTATGGACGGATCGTTTTATTCATGGAACTTGTACTATTATTTTAATACGAAAATTACTTGGACGATTCGAAATGGGGGACAAATCGAACTTTAATATTCGTGCTCGAATTTTTGTATAAAATCTTTTATGACGAATCTTCATTTTGGTACGAAAGTGGTAAAGAAATCTCTGTCCCAGATCCATTTCTTACACAACTTTGGTACAATCTTAAAATTTATGTGCGCGAAAATTAAAGAGGCCGAATAAGAACATCGATTGCATCACGGTTCGTCTAAGTAAGAAAACTTGGGACGAATAAAAAACGATATTCGTCCCTGTACATTTATATTTGTGGACATCGTTATGTTACTATTCATAACATAACTAGTACCATCAATGTGAATGTTCCTTGAACGAATCGAATGTCTATTTCTCCCAGAATCTTTCTAACCTTAATTTTGGTACGTAATATCGTCATTAAACATCATTTTGGTACGAAAGTTTAGTAGGAACGAAATGTCTTTTTGTCCCAGATCCTTTCTTTCCCTAGTTTGGTACAAAATTGCCTGGACGAATAGATAAGTTTTTATCCCTTTAACTTTCTCACATTAATTTTGGTACGAAATTTTTTGAGACAAACGTTATTATTCTTCCACGAACATTTTGGTTCGAAATTTTTGTGGACGAATTACGATGTTTCTATTCATCACGGAACCTGTACACCATCATTTTAGTACGAAAGTTCCTTTTTCATTCAGAATCTTTCAAAATTGCGGGAACTTTGGTATCAAAGTTATGGTGAAAAGGAACGTCGCAATTCATTTTGGTAAATTGCGTACCAAATAATGGTGCGAAAAAATCGAGGTCGAATTAAAAATTATGTATATTCGTCCAAGCACATTTCGTACCAAAATTAAGATGCGAGACAATTCGAGGACCAAAACCATCGATTCGTCCCAGGAAATTTGGTAAGAAGGTTCTATGATAGTCACATTGCGATTCGTCCTTTGGACTTCATACACAAAACAAAACGATGGTACAAAAAGTTGCATCACAACGATTTCACAGAAAATTCGTACCAAACTGAAGGTGCGAGAAAATTAAAAACGAAAACATTTTAATCCGTCTCAGAAATATACATACTTAAATTAGTGTAATTAATTTGGTACGAACTTTTCTGGGCGGATCATGTTCAAATCGTAATGTTTGTATTCAGGGAACTTGTTACATCATTTTAGTACGAAAGTTCCTTCACTAATCGAAATGTGTCTATTTCTCCCAGAAACTATCTAACCTTAATTTTGGTACGTAATATTCTGGGATAAATCTAACTTTTTTATTCGTCCTCTAATTTTCTCGCACCTTCATTTTGGTATGAATTTTCTGTAGGCGAATCGTAATATTCCTAGTTATCACGGAACTTTCTGTACCATGAATGTCCCTGAAACGAATCGAAATATGTATCTCGGAACCTTTAATTATTCCCTGAATTTGGTACAAAATTTCCAGAGATAAATCGCAATGTGTTAATTTCTCGCAGAATTTACTCAAAATTTCTTGGGACGAATCGATGTTTTTGTTCGTCATCTAATTTTTCGTACATTAATTTTGTTACGAAATTTTTGGGACGAATTAAAAAATTTTTATCAGAAACTTGCACCTTTAATTTGGTAGAAATTTCCTGGACGAATCCTTATGCGCCCATTCATCACAGAACTTTTACCATCATTTTAGTACGAAGTTCCTATTAATATCGATTGAATTAATAGTACATGTATCATTGTTTTCGGCGCGATATGACCTTTCTGTGTTGGTACGCCATAAAACCCAAACAAATCGAAATGTGTCTATTTCTCCTAGAAACTATCTAACCTTAATTTTGGTACGTAATATTCTGGGATGAATCGAACTTTTTTATTCGCACCTCCATTTTGGTATAAATTTTTTAAGATGAATAGTGATGTTCCAGTTCATCACAGAACTTGTACCGTCATTTTGGTACGTAAGTTTCTGAAACGAATCAAGTCTACTGATCGAGGGGACGTGGGTTCGATTCCCGGGCGGAGCATACTTTCATGGGCATATTTCCTACAAATGATTTTAATTATGTAGGGCAGTTGTCAGTCACTTACGAAAGTATGCGCTTAGAAGTTGGTTAACAGCCCAATCCAGAGATTTAGCCTTTTCAGTTAGACTGACTGGCCGCCGTTACTATGTGGTGAATAGAAACAAATTTCGCCCACAAAAATTTCGTACCAAAATGAAGCAGCAAAAAGCTCGTGAAAGAATAAAAACGTTTAGATTTGTCCCATGAACTTTCGCACCAAAATTAATGTGTGAAAGTTAGAGGGCGATTAAACATATCGATTAGTCAAGGAATTTTTGTACCATACGAAATTTGTTGCCGCACTATCATTTTAGTACGAAAGTTTCTTTTTCTCCCAGAATCTTTTTTACCTTAATTTTGGTACGTAATTTCCTGAGACGAATCTAATTGTTGTTTTTGTCCTCGAATTTTCCGCACCATTTTGGTACGAATTTTCTGTAGAAGAATCGTTGTGTCCCTATTCATCAAAGAATTTTTCGTACCATCAGTTTGGTATAAATTTCCGTGAGACGAATCGAAATGTGTCAATCTTAAAAACTTATTTATCTGAATTTGGTACAACATTTCCTGGGACCGATCGGTTAGCCTGTCAAGGCGTAGAAACAAATCCTGGACATGAGACAAAATCTTCTCGCAGTAGAAATCGTCAACCTAATCGTCGTACAACAAAGGATCAGGACTCGATAAATGCTTCACAATTATCAGATATAGGTACACAGAGTTAACTCAATGAAATTTTACAGTCACAATCTCAAAACCGTCACCATTTCTCACAAAATTCACCGAACCTTAGTCAAAACAGATCTACACTCAACTCATGGCTCCGTCCATCGTCTGTCGTAAAAGAGAACTTACAACCCCCACTTGCTGATCACGACGAGCAAGATATCAGTGACGGCGCCACAAATTGGACTTCACTTCTACTTGAAATAAGAAACGACTGTAAATCCATTAAGCATAGATTTGATGGTCTAGAACAATCAGTGCAAGAGCTAAAGCAAGAAAATACGGAAATAAAGGAGCAAAATCAAATATTAACTGATACTGTCTCTGATCTAAATGAAAGAGTTACTGAACTAGAAACTAAACTTAAAGCAAATAATAGAAAACAAGACAAAATTGAAATGGATTCTAAACAAAGAAATCTGAAAATATACGGCTTGAACAATGACAAAAATGAAACCCCGATGTAGCAGTCTATTTTTTTCCCCGGCCAATCTTTCCCCGGGGAAAGAAAGGCCCAGGCAAATCTTTCCCCGGGGAAAGATTAGCCCAGGCCTTTTTCCCCCCCGGGAAAAATTGGCCCAGGCCTTTTTTCCCCCCTGGGCAAATTTCCCCTCCCCTAACATTTGTTTAGAATTTATATATAATATGATACAACATTATTTCTCTCGGCCAATCTTCCCCCCCTGGCTGATTTTTCCCCTGTTGTTGGAACCGTTGTCATTTTATGCTTTTTCAATATACATCTCGGCCAATCTTTCCCCCCTGGCTAATTTTCCCCCCGTTGTTGGAACTGTTGTCTTTATTATGCTTTTTCAATATACATCTCGGCCAATCTCCCCCCTGGCTTATTTTTCCCCCGTTGTTGGAACTGTTGTCATTTTATGCTTTTTCAATATACATCTCGGCCAATCTTCCCCCCCCTGGCTAATTTTTCCCCCGCTGATGAAACTGTTGTCATTATATGCTTTTTCAATATACATCTCGGCCAATCTTTCCCCCCCTGGCTAATTTTTCCCCCGCTGATGAAACTGTTGTCATTATATGCTTTTTCAATATACATCTCGGCCAATCTTCCCCCCCCCTGAATATTTTTCCCCCGCTGATGAAACTGTTGTCATTATATGCTTTTTCAATATACATCTCGGCCAATCTACTCCCCCTGGCTAATTTTTCCCCCGCTGATAAAACTGTTGTCATTATATGCTTTTTCAATATACATCTCGGCCAATCTCCCCCCCCCCTGAATATTTTTTCCCCCGCTGATGAAACTGTTGTCATTATATGCTTTTTCAATATATATCTCGGCCAATCTTCCCCCCCCCTGGCTAATTTTTCCCCCTCTGATGAAACTGTTGTCATTTTATGCTTTTTCAATATATATCTCGGCCAATCTTTCCCTCCCTGGTTAATTTTTCCCCCGCTGATGAAACTGTTCTCATTATATGCTTTTTCAATATACATCTCGGCCAATCTTCCCCCCCCCCTGAATAGTTTTTCCCCCGCTGATGAAACTGTTGTCATTATATGCTTTTTCAATGTATATCTCGGCCAATCTTTCCCTCCCTGAATAATTTTTCCCCCTTTGATGAAACTGTTGTCATTATATGCTTTTTCAATATATATCTCGGCCAATCTTTCCCCCCCTGGCTAATTTTTCCCCCGCTGATGAAACTGTTGTCATTATATGCTTTTTCAATATATATCTCGGCCAATCTTTCCCTCCCTGAATAATTTTCCCCCGCTGATGAAACTGTTGTCATTATATGCTTTTTCAATATATATCTCGGCCAATCTTTCCCCCCCTGGCTAATTTTTCCCCCGCTGATGAAACTGTTGTCATTATATGCTTTTTCAATATATATCTCGGCCAATCTTTCCCTCCCTGGCTAATTTTTCCCCCGCTGATGAAACTGTTGTCATTATATGCTTTTTCAATATACATCTCGGCCAACCCCCCCCCCCTAAATAGTTTTTCCCCCGCTGATGAAACTGTTGTCATTATATGCTTTTTCAATATACATCTCGGCCAATCTCCCCCCCCCCTGAATAGTTTTTCCCCCGCTGATGAAACTGTTGTCATTATATGCTTTTTCAATATATATCTCGGCCAATCTTTCCCTCCCTGAATAATTTTTCCCCCGCTGATGAAACTGTTGTCATTATATGCTTTTTCAATATATTTCTCGGCCAACCTTCCCCCCTAAATAGTTTTTCCCCGCTGATGAAACTGTTGTCATTATATGCTTTTTTAATATACATCTCGGCCAATCTCCCCCCCCCTGAATAGTTTTTTCCCCGCTGATGAAACTGTTGTCATTATATGCTTTTTCAATATACATCTCGGCCAATCTTTCCCCCTGGCTAATTTTTCCCCCGCTGATGAAACTGTTGTCATTATATGCTTTTTCAATATACATCTTGGCCAATCTTCCCCCCCCCCTGAATATTTTTTCCCCCGCTGATGAAACTGTTGTCATTATATGCTTTTTCAATATATATCTCGGCCAATCTTTCCCCCCCTGGCTAATTTTTCCCCCGCTGATGAAACTGTTGTCATTATATGCTTTTTCAATATATATCTCGGCCAATCTTTCCCTCCCTGGCTAATTTTTCCCCCGCTGATGAAACTGTTCTCATTATATGCTTTTTCAATATACATCTCGGCCAATCTTCCCCCCCCCTGAATAGTTTTTCCCCCGCTGATGAAACTGTTGTCATTATATGCTTTTTCAATATATATCTCGGCCAATCTTACCCTCCCTGAATAATTTTTCCCCCTTCGATGAAACTATTGTCATTATATGCTTTTTCAATATATATCTCGGCCAATCTTTCCCCCCCTGGCTAATTTTTCCCCCGCTGATGAAACTGTTGTCATTATATGCTTTTTCAATATATATCTCGGCCAATCTTTCCCTACCTGGCTAATTTTTCCCCCGCTGATGAAACTGTTGTCATTATATGCTTTTCCAATATACATCTCGGCCAACCTTCCCCCCTAAATAGTTTTTCCCCCGCTGATGAAACTGTTGTCATTATATGCTTTTTCAATATATATCTCGGCCAATCTTTCCCTCCCTGAATAATTTTCCCCCGCTGATGAAACTGTTGTCATTATATGCTTTTTCAATATATATCTCGGCCAATCTTTCCCCCCCTGGCTAATTTTTCCCCCGCTGATGAAACTGTTGTCATTATATGCTTTTTCAATATATATCTCGGCCAATCTTTCCCTCCCTGGCTAATTTTTCCCCCGCTGATGAAACTGTTGTCATTATATGCTTTTTCAATATACATCTCGGCCAACCCCCCCCCCCTAAATAGTTTTTCCCCCGCTGATGAAACTGTTGTCATTATATGCTTTTTCAATATACATCTCGGCCAATCTCCCCCCCCCCTGAATAGTTTTTCCCCCGCTGATGAAACTGTTGTCATTATATGCTTTTTCAATATATATCTCGGCCAATCTTTCCCTCCCTGAATAATTTTTCCCCCGCTGATGAAACTGTTGTCATTATATGCTTTTTCAATATATTTCTCGGCCAATCTTTCCCCCCTGGCTAATTTTCCCCCGCTGATGAAACTGTTGTCATTATATGCTTTTTGAATGTATATCTCGGCCAATCTTTCCCTCCCTGGCTAATTTTTCCCCCGCTGATGAAACTGTTGTCATTATATGCTTTTTCAATATACATCTTGGCCAATCTTCCCCCCTGAATAGTTTTCCCCCGCTGATGAAACTGTTGTCTTTATATGCTTTTTCAATATACATCTCGGCCAATCTTTCCCTCCCTGAATAGTTTTTCCCCCGCTGATGAAACTGTTGTCATTATATGCTTTTTCAATATGTATCACAGCCAATCTTTCCCCCCTTGCCAATTTTTCCCCCTGTTGATGAAACTGTTGTTAAATGCTATTTAATTGTGCATCTCGGCTAATCTTTACCCCCTCCTAGCTTATTTTCCCTCTGTTGATAAAAATGTTGTTTCAATGTTATTTTATTGTACATCTCGGCCAATCTTTCCCCCCTGGCTAATTTTCCACTGCTGATAAAACTATTGTCATTATATGCTTTTTCAATATACATCTCGGCCAATCTTTCCTCCCTGGCTAATTTTCCCCCGCTGATGAAATCCTTGTTTCAATGCTTTTTCAATATACATCACGGCCAATCTTTCCCCCTGGCTAATTTCCCCCCGCCGAATGAAACTGTTGTCATTATATGCTTATTCAATATACATCTCGGCCAATCTTTCCCCCCCTGGTTAATTTTTAATGTACAATAAAATAGCATTGAAACAACAGTTTCATCAGCAGGGGAAAAATTAGCAAGGGGGGAAAGATTGGCCCAGCTATACAATAAAATAGCATTTAAACAACAGTTTCATCAGCTGGGGAAAAATTAGCCAGGGGGAAAGATTGGCCGAGATGTACAATGAAATAGCATAATAACATCGGTTCCAACAATGGGGGAAAAATTAGCCAGGGGGGAGAGATTGGGCGAGATATACAATAAAAAACATCATAATAACAGTTTCATCAAGGGGGGAAAAATTTGCCCAGGGGGGGGGGGGGGAAATTGCCTAGGCCCTTTTTTCCCCGGGGAAAGATTTGCCCAGGCCTTTTTTTTCCGGGGAAATATTGGCCGGGGGGGGGGGGAATTGGCCTGTTACACCGGAATTAACCGAACAAAATTTGCGAGGCTACATCTCCAATGAGCTTAACATGGACGGTTCTGAAATTGAATTTGATAAGGTATACCGTTTACCAGGAAAAGGAGACAGACCAGTGATAGCACAATTTAGTAACATAAAATGTAGAAACAATTTGTTGAAAGCATTTAGAGACAAACGTAAACAAGGGCCCGTCACTGGAAGAGTTGTCGAAGATCTACCTGAGAGGATCGTTAAAACACGGACTGGGTTATTCCCCTTTATGCAACAGTGTATGGAAAGAAAGCATTTTTTAGATTCGATAAATTGATTGTTGACAAGGACGAATATGAGTTTGATAGTGTCGCTAGAGTTCCGACTCTCGTGCATAAATAGGGGTACGGCCGATGTAAAAAATACACACAAGAATCATTTGTAAATAGTTTTAATTTGTTTTTTACTGTACTGAACATACAAGGATTAAGAAAGTACGAAAGTGATCTCGCTTTTAGATATTTCTGTTCAAAATATGATATTATTGGGTTAGTTGAAACATGGCAATCATATGAAAATGAATTTGATGGATTCTTGCCTGGTTATACTGTATTCAATAAGCTAAGAAAATCTAAGGGCAAGCGTGGATCCGGTGGGGTGAGTGTTTTTGGTATATGAAAAGACTGTACTGTAACTTTGAATGTTTTTTGTGAAAGATGAACTTGTAAAATATATGAAAAGACTGTACTGTAACTTTGAAGATTGCGTGATATTGAAACTTGATAAGGCATTTCAAGACTTTTATGAAAATGACATAATATTTGTACTCACTTATGTTTCACCTGAACGATCGTCAATCTATCAGACCAGTAATGAAACAAACGGCATTGTAATATTGCAAGATAAAATTGTCAGTGTGCTATCAGACTATCCTCATGCGTCATTTATAGTAGCGGGAGATTTAAACGCTCGTATAGGTGAATTACAAGATTATATCATTAACGATGATACTGACTTTATATTTGGTGAAACATCTTATCCTAGCGACAATTTTACGTGCCAAAAAATAACAAAGATAAAACTGTAAATAGATTTGGTTTAGAGCTAATCGAACTATGTTGTTCGCTTGATATTCATGCGCTTAATGGGAGACTAGGTTATGATAAAACTGGTGAATTTACGTGTACAGCGAATAATGGTAGAAGTACAGTAGACTACATTTTAGCATCAACAGCATTATTCCATTATATAACTTACTTTGAAGTGAGCAATGAAAGTTTCTCTGATCATTTTCCATTGGCATGTTCTTTGTCGTTTAAGACTACACAATACACTGATGTTGTATTTGAAGAGAATTTAACTCAAGTATTTCATTATAAATGGAACGAATCTTACAAAAATGACTTCTTTAATAAGTTCAGTGACCTGTATGATTCATTCAATATGGGTATCAATAATGACAATGTACTTGAACATCTACCGCGTCTTATTGCAATGTTTGAAAATGCTGGTGAAATTATGAAAACAAGACGTACATTTAACAAGTCACTAGTTCACAAACAAACTAAACCTTTGTGGTGGAATGACACTTGTGATAGACTGAAAACTATTAAGTACAATAGCCTGAAAAAATTTAGAATTTCAAACTCACTGCATGACCTTAGTAAATATATCGAACATATGAAAAACTTCAAAACATATTGTAAATCCAAAAAGCGCGAACTGACGGCCAAACGTAGACAGGATCTAATAACTGCACGAAACAACCCAAAATTATTCTGGGACAAAATTAAAGTAGCCAGGCGACAACAACCAGATAACATAGAATTGATATCCAGTCATCAATGGTTTACCTATTTTCAAAAACTGTTCTCCAGTACAAATGAAGATGACAGTAGTATAAATATACTTGACCATCTACAAAGGGAGATAAACAGTGATAGCTTGAATCTCGTTATTACCGAACATGAAACTACACGTAGCATAAATCAACTACGCTCTAAATGTGCATCACGTATAGACTGTTTATGCATAGAAATGTTTAAAACTACTTCTTGTATAATAGTGCCCTTTTTAACGACACTATTTAATAAAATTTTTGAATCTGGAAATTTCCCAGAATCATGGAGTGAAAATATTGTCACGCCGATTTACAAGAAAGGACCAAAACAGGACCCGAACAGCTACCGTGCCATACCGCTTACCAATAGTATAAGTAAATTTTTTACAAACATCCTTACAAAAAGATTAACTGATTGGTGCGAGAAAAACAATATTATTCATGAATCCCAAGCTGGATTTAGGACAAACTACTCTACAATTGACAACATATTTAATATACAATCTGTGATTCAGAAATACTTATGTAAAAAGGGTGGTAGATTCTACGTTTTTTATATTGATTTTCGAAAAGCATTTGACAGTTGTTCCAATCATAAACTTTTCCAATGCATGCAAAGGAATAGAATAGACGGAAAGTTCCTTAACATTTTTAAGTCGATGTACAGTCATTTAAAATCATGTGTTAAGGTAAATCACGGTCTGGCTGTTTTTATCCATGCCAGATAGGTACGAAACAAGGATGTGTTTCGTCACCATTTATATTCAGTCTATTCATGAACGATTTAGTCAACTACCTCAAATCTACTCTGAGCAATGGTATTTTTGTAACTAGTGATATAGAGGATGTAATTGTATTTATGTTTGCAGACGATGTATCTGGAGTGGCAGATTCGGTGAGAAATTTACAACTGCAAATTAACCAAATAGCAAGTTTTTTTGACATCACTGGTATGGAATTAAATACTGATAAATCAAAAATTGTAGTGTTTCGGAATGGTGGTATCTCAGTATATCAAACGAAACATGGAACTATAAAGGTGAAAAACTTGAGGTTGTACCATATTACAAATACCTTGGCTCATATATTACATCCGGATTTTGTTGGACAATGACTAAACAGATGTTAGCCAAACGAGCTATGAAAGCTTGCATTAACATTCTTAAAATGCAAAAGTACTTTGGATATTTTCATGCTAAGGAAGCATTTAAATTATTCGATAGTATCGTTTCATCAATATTATGTTTCAGTTCCGACATTTGGGGTACCCAGTACAGTATTTGTATTGAAAATGTCCAAGCGTACTTTTGCAAAAGAATAAGTGGTTTAAATAGAAATGTATGTAATTTCTTAGCCCTATCCGAGTGCGGTCGTAACTATGTCTATAATCTATATGACAAGATGTATTAAATACTGGATTAAATTAACCCGTATGCCAAACCATAGATATCCTGGCCAGTGTTACAAAATGTTACGTGACTTGGACAGCGCTGGTAGAACAACATGGGCAACGCATGTTAAACATTTACTGTTTGAAAACGGCTTTGGCTACGCCTGGGTAGCCAATACTGTTGGAAACGAACTTGTTTTTATAAAAAATGTTTAAATCCCGTCTTAGTGACTGTGCTTTGCAAAAATTAAACACACAAATTGAGACTTCGTCTAAGTCATCCCATTATCAATACTTTAAAACCCTCCTTAATACAGAACGTTACCTAGATTTAAATCTAGGATATACATTCAAAAAAATATTTTCAAATTTCCGTTGCTCAAGTCACTGTTTAATGATAGAAAAGGGACGTCACTTAAATATTGACAAAGACTATAGATTTTGTCCTTTATGTCTTCAACAAAATAGATACAGTGTAGAAGATGAGTTCCATTTTCTAATTATATGTCCTACATACGATATTTTAAGACAACAATACTTAAGATCTCTTGTTAATGATAAGATACCATGCAAACAATTGTTTTATTCTGTTATGTCAAGCCAAGCTGATGATGCATTTGCTGCATTTGAACTACGTAGGACTTTAACAGAACATTATTTCAATAATTATTGTTCCTATCTTACTTTGAATGTACCATTACAGCAAATAATATCTAATAAAATACTCATGTATATGTAATGTACATATATGATTATTTGTACATGTATTATGATGATAAATACTATGATATTATTTTAATACATTTTGCTACTATCTCATAACAAATAATTCATTAATTTATAATGTCTCACATGAATAATTCTTTTGTTGCTATTGTATATATTGTCATATTATTTATACTTTTGTAATACTAAGTTACCATAATTTATATTATATAAAATGTGTGTATTTTGGGCCGGTGGCCATATAGTACAATAAACTGATTTGTATTGTATTGTATTGTATTTTGAAATTACAGGCGTGAGAATTTTTAGCATCTATTTTTAAAAACCACGTGACAGTCATGTGGCTATTGGTACTTTGCGAAACGGAACGGAACTAGAGGCACCCCATGGGGGAAATTTAGAAATGAAATGAAAATTCTTAAAATTAATATACAGTAATCATAATAGTGAATTATATGAACTCTGTATAATCTTAGTCTATCTGATGAAACAAACAAATGAGCTATAGTTGTTGTCATTATACAAATTTAGCCCATTCTCTTGTTTCGTTCCGTTTCGCAAAGTACCAATAACCACACATGATATATGTAAGATAATATTTATTTAAAGTCGACAAAAAAAAACAATCCAGGCTCGACTTTTATTCTACAGGCAAGCATAAACGATCATTATATATAAATGTCTGAAATATTTCATCTAAAATACATTGTTAATTTTCGTTACGTTCCGTTTCACAAACGGATACCTGTGTGGATATTGGTACTTTGCGTAACGCAGTTACAAATGTACATGTAAAGAATTCCCTTCACACGAACATACAAATTCTCCTGTTATCTTCAGACATAAAAAGACAAGTTGCAGATCGAAACTCTACAGTAATACAAAAACACATATAGAAACGATTATGTACACTGTGAAACATGTATGATACATTACGCACATGTTTATTGTTCTGCTATGGAATTAATGGAATTGGCCAAGTTGCATTGCTGTCCGTCAATTAATAATGAAAAACGCATATTGAAATAGCCCTATCTCTAAGGCGAAAACATGGCCACTTCTTGCACATATCTCACCAACCCATCTGAAAGAGGCAAATAACTTAAGTAAATTTAGGCTTGGCTAAAAATAGAAGTTGAAATTCTTCAGCTGGGGTGCAATAAACGAGTCCAATGGCGAAATTGCCATGCAATAATTGTTCAGATGTGGCGACTTTCATGGGTAAAAGAATAAAATTATATCAAGAAAATTATGGAGTTAACGCCGTGTCAACACAATTTAGGTCATTTTACTGCGTCCAGCGCACCTAACCCAGCTTTCCTGGACCATCGTCTATAACCAGTACTCACCTACCCTTCCACAAGGCCGAAAACTTCTTGTCATTGTATAATCAATGGAAAAAAATCAACATTTTGTCAAATTTTCATGGAAAGGTATAACCTTCCCGGATTGGATTCAAACCCGCACCCCCTGGGGCACAGGATTCCAAATCCCAGCGCGCTACCAACTGCGCTATCGACCTGGGTATGTTCCTAAAACTATTGATGCCACTTGATGAAGTTCCTATTGAGTCTTTGTAACTTTGGATGTTTCTTTAGATAACTCAAAAGTCGGTGACTTGGAATATACTCCTGACAATGTTCACATTCCAGAAGCAACATGAGCACCTCGAGTCGTTCTTTTACTGCTTGTTGTCGAGGGGGATATCCTGACATTATATGAAGTAGTAAATTAGAAAAAAAAATACAGCGGTACTGGATGATACATTATCAGTAACTGATACACGACATGAGGGTCAGATGGTAAATGTGGCTGTCATATTTAGAGAATTATACACGACATGATGGTCAAATGGCAAATGCGTCTGCCATATTTAGAGATTTATACACGACATGATAGTCAGACGGTAAATGTGGATGCAATATTTAGAGGTTTATACACGACATGATAGTCAGATGGTAAATGTGGCTGCCATATTTAGAGGTTTATACACGACATTAGGGTCAAATGGTAAATGTGGCTGCCAAAATTAGAGATTTATACACGACATCAGGGTCAGATGGTAAATGTGGCTGCCATATTTAGAGATTTATACACGACATGAGGGTCAGATGGTAAATGTGGCTGCCATATTTAGAGATTTATACACGATATGATAGTCAGACGGTAAATGTGGCTGCAAAATTTAGAGATTTATACACGACATGATAGTCAGATGGTAAATGTGGCTGCCATATTTAGAGATTTATACACGACATGAAGGTCAAATGGTAAATGTTGCTGCCATATTTAGAGATTTATACACGACATGATAGTCAGATTGCAAATGTGGCTACCATATTTAGAGATTTATACACGACATGATAGTCAGATGGTAAATGTGGCTGCCATATTTAGAGATTTATACACGACATGATAGTCAGACGGTAAATGTGGCTGCCATATTTAGATGTTTATACACGACATCAGGGTCAGATGGTAAATATGGCTGCCATATTTAGAGATTTATACACGACATGACAGTCAGATGGTAAATGTGGCTGCCATATTTAGAGATTTATACACGACATGAAGGTCAAATGGTAAATGTGGCTGCCATATTCAGAGATTTATACACGACATGATAGTCAGATTGCAAATGTGGCTACCATATTTAGAGATTTATACACGACATGATAGTCAGATGGCAAATGTGGCTGCCATATATAGAGATTTATACACGACATCATAATCAGATGGTAAATGTGGCTGCCATATTTAGAGATTTATACACGACATCATAATCAGATGGTAAATGTGGCTGCCATATTTAGAGATTTATACACGGAATGATAGTCAGATGGCAAATGTGGCTACCATATTTAGAGATTTATACACGACATCATAATCAGATGGTAAATGTGGCTGCCATATTTAGAGATTTATACACGACATGATAGTCAGATGGCAAATGTGGCTACCATTTTTAGAGATTTATACACGACATTAGGTTCAGATGGTAAATGTGGCTGCCATATTTAGAAATTTATACACGACATGATAGTCAGATGGCAAATGTGGCTGCCATATTTAGAGATTTATACACAACATTAGGGTCAGATGGTGAAGGTGGCTGCCATATTTAGAGATTTATACACGACATGATATTCAGACGGTAAATGTGGCTGCCATATTTAGAGATTTATACACGACATGATAGTCAGATGGCAAATGTGGCTACCATATTTAGAGATTTATACACGACATGATAGTCAGATGGCAAATGTGGCTACCATATTTAGAGATTTATACACGACATGATAGTCAGATGGCAAATGTGGCTACCATATTTAGAGATTTATACACGACATGATAGTCAGACGGTAAATGTGGCTACTATATTTAGAGATTTATACACGACATGATAGTCAGATGGTAAATGTGGCTACCATATTTAGAGATTTATACTCGACATGATAGTCAGATGGTAAAGGTGGCTGCCATATTTAGAGATTAATACACGATATTAGGGTCAGATGGTAAATATGGCTACCATATTTAGAGGTTTATACACGACATGATATTCAGACGGTAAATGTGGCTGCCATATTTAGAGATTTATACACGACATGATAGTCAGATGGCAAATGTGGCTACCATATTTAGAGATTTATACACGACATGATAGTCAGATGGCAAATGTGGCTACCATATTTAGAAATTTATACACGACATGATAGTCAGATGGCAAATGTGGCTACCATATTTAGAGATTTATACACGACATGATAGTCAGACGGTAAATGTGGCTACTATATTTAGAGATTTATACACGACATGATAGTCAGATGGTAAATGTGGCTACCATATTTAGAGATTTATACTCGACATGATAGTCAGATGGTAAAGGTGGCTGCCATATTTAGAGATTAATACACGATATTAGGGTCAGATGGTAAATATGGCTACCATATTTAGAGGTTTATACACGACATGAAGGTTAGATGGTAAATGTGGCTGCCATATTTATAGATTTATACACGACATCAGGGTCAGATAGGAAATGTGGCTGCCATATTTAGAGATTTTTACACGACATGAGGGTCAGATGGTAAATGTGGCTGCCATATTTAGAGATTTATACACGACATGAGGGTCAGATGGTAAATGTGGCTGCCATATTTAGAGATTTATACACGACATGATAGTCAGATGGCAAAATGTGGCTGCCATATTTAGAGATTTATACACGACATGATAGTCAGATGGCAAATGTGGCTGCCTTATTTAGAGATTTATACTCGACATGATAGTCAGATGGTGAAGGTGGCTGCCATATTTAGAGATTTATACACGACATGATAGTCAGATGGTAAATGTGGCTGCCATATTTAGAGGTTTATACACGACATTAGGGTCAGATGGTAAATGTGGCTGCCATATTTATAGATTTATACACGACATTGGGGTCAGATGGTAAATGTGGCTACCATATTTAGAGATTTATACACGACATTAGGGTCAGATGGTAAATGTGGCTGCCATATTTAGAAGTTTATACACGACATTAGGGTCAGATTGTAAATGTGGCTGCCATATTTAGAGATTTATACACGACATGATAGTCAGATGGTAAATGTGGCTGCCATATTTAGAAGTTTATACACGACATTAGGGTCAGATTGTAAATGTGGCTGCCATATTTAGAGATTTATACACGACATCAGGGTCAGATGGTAAATGTGGCTGCCATATTTAGAGATTTATACACGACATGATAGTCAGACGGTAAATGTGGCTGCCATATTTAGAGATTTATACACGACATGATAGTCAGACGGTAAATGTGGCTGCCATATTTAGAGATTTATATTCGACATGATAGTCAGATGGCAAATGCGTCTGCCATATTTAGAGATTTATACACGGCATGATAGTCAGATGGCAAATGTGGCTGCCATATGTACAGATTTATACACGACATGATAGTCAGATGGCAAATGCGTCTTCCATATTTAGATATTTATACACGACAATGGGTTGGATGGCAAATGCGTCTGCCATATTTAGAGATTTATACACGACATAAGGGTCAGATGGTAAATGTAGCTGCCATATTTAGAGATTTATACACGACATAAGGGTCAGATGGTGAATGCGTCTGCCATATTTAGAGATTTATACACGACATGAGGGTCAGATGGTAAATGTGGCTGCCATATTTAGAGATTTATACACGACATCTGGGTCAGATGGTAAATGTGGCTGCCATATCTAGAGATTTATACACGACATTAGGGTCAGATGGTAAATGTGGCTGCCATATTTAGAGATTTATACACGACATGATAGTCAGATGGTAAATGTGGCTACCATATTTAGAGATTTATACACGACATAAGGGTCAGATGGTGAATGCGTCTGCCATATTTAGAGATTTATACACGACATGAGGGTCAGATGGTAAATGTGGCTGCCATATTTAGAGATTTATACACGACATGATAGTCAGATGGTAAATGTGGCTGCCATATTTAGAGATTTATATACGACATGATAGTCAGATGGTAAATGTGGCTGCCATATTTAGAGATTTATACACGACATCAGGGTCAGATGGTAAATGTGGCTGCCATATTTAGAGATTTATACACGACATCAGGGTCAAATGGTAAATGTGGCTGCCATATTTAGAGATTTATACACGACATGAGGGTCAGATGGCAAATGTGTCTGCCATATTTAGAGATTTATACACGACATGATAGTCAGATGGTAAATGTGGCTGCCATATTTAGAGATTTATACACGACATGATAGTCAGTTAAAGTTGTTAAAATTCTATCAACGATGGAAATGCATGACTAGTTTACCCTTTGAAACTATAGATTTATGATGTCAGACGGGGCACACAAGTTGGGTAGATTACGTAGAGGTATACTCCTAAGACGTGGAAAAATATGAAAATTTGAATGACAAAAGTGCAAATCATGTAAGAGACACTTAAAAAAGATGAAACTTGGTTTAATGTTTTTTCCGTCTTACGAAAAAATCAATGTCAGCACGTAATTGCTACAATGCTGTGTACTGTTAGTGTCTCTTTCGTTTATCTTTTATACTTGATTACACGCCTTTCAACACAATTATGTTATATTACGGCGTCCAACGCACCTAACCTAGATTTCTTTGACCATTGCTGACCATTGTGGATAACCAGTACTCACATAACCTTTTTCAAGACCGGAAACTGACATCATTGGAGGAAAATGACATAATTGTCAAATGTTCATGGAAGGAAAACCCGCCACGAGTGGAATTTGAACCCATATCACTATCGTGGCAAAAGATTCAAAACCCCGGCGCGCAACAAATACTCGTCTAAGAAATGACCAATCTCCATAAACAGATATTCTGTAGAGCGATGTCGTACAGGATCTCTACTTTCTCAATAGACCCTTAGAGGGTCGTGTCGAGCTGACCTTTATGTGGACTAATTTATGCATAGCTTTTATCTAGACGAAACACTATTAACAAGTAAAAAATTGCTGCTAAATGCAGCAAAGGGATTGTCACGGCAAACAAAAAAGAATGATTAAGTATAATCTAAAGGTAACTCAAAAGAGCATTATATTGAATTGTCATTTTAAGGTTTTTCAGTAATTAAAAGGTAACTTGTCATAAAACGTTTTTCTGTTCAAATGTAACAATCTCGTTCCAAAAGCCTAGTAAGATTCTCGATACTAGTTAGATTGAGAATCTTGACAAATTTGGAGTACGCGAATGGTCTGGATCTAGACACCATCTTTATGCCGACAGGATGTTTGGTTTTAGTTGGATTTATTTCCAGTAATTCATATTTGCATGACGCTTAAAAAGATCGGCAGAAGGGAAAACATAGTTCTTCAGAACAGAAGCTATTTACATGACTTATCGCTTCTGTCTAGTCAAGTGCTCCTCACATTGCGGATCTGTTCTTACCAATCCGTGTAACCAATCATCTAACTAATGCATAACTGTCCAGCATCTTTGAATTTCGACATTTTGATTTTACAGGCGTGAACATTTGTTGCATTTATTGCATTTATTTTTTAATCACGAGACAGCCATGCAATCTAAATGTGTGTGTCTTTGCCTTGAAATAGAAATATCAGTTTGCGCATAGTATTTAAGCAGAGGTAGAGAGTCAGCGAGTGAATCTTTCAAACCAGTGTATTAGAGAGTAGTCATACCTTTACTTGTTACGGAAGAATTTTGTTGCCGGATACACGAAAGGATTTAACATGTATCTTAATTCCGAAAAGATGCACTTAAATACAAAAGGCAAGCTATTTCGAATAGAAATCATTTTTCTTAATAATGAATTCACTCGGACTCGAGAAAACATACTCCATTCGAACAAATTAAAAACGGGCGAGCTTTTCACCTGGGTGTAAATGTCCGTCATTTTAACTCTCTTAAAATTACCTGGTCCGTCTGGTCAATAGTCCGTCAATATAGTACCAAACTTTTCATAATTAAAAAAAGTCTGCAAAAATAATCTTACATCTGCTCGATCTATAACCAGAAGCAAGTTCAATTACACAAAACGCTACAGTACGTTACATAACGATGCATTCGGAACTCCTCGGTCATACATTTGTTTACTTTAACGCCGGACATTTCAAAATAGCGTCCAAATATGTCCGAGATTATTCGCAGCAAATGGACGAGGACTTCCGAATGTATCGTTGCGGAACGTTCTATAACGTTCGCAGTTACTGAACTCAACCCTGGTCCGTAACTCTTATGCTCTTAAAATTAAATGGTCCGCTGCACTTAATCATAGTTAGAAAAGATCGCCAATAGAGCTCAGTAAGAGTAAGAATTAAGAGTCAATGTTACACGATTACGCTTCTTTATTTATACAGTCGGCTAATAAGTAAAAAAAGGTTTATTATTTGAATATATGAATCATATCAAATTAGTTTTCAAATGATAAATGCTCTAACAGTTGAAATATATCATATTTACAACAATATGTGATGAAGCAATCGACGATTCTTTTAATAGTTAAAGTCTGCAAAGTTATTTCTTAAAATATAATTTCGATATTGGTGTCTTATCTTTTCAAATAAAATATTGGCAAATATCAATAATATATGTACTATACACACATTATGATACGCATATTTGTTAAACTGTATCCGTATACTAAACTGGTCTCCTGGTCCGGTTGGTTCGCGATTTATACCTACCCCTTTTCGTGTGATTCGAAAGGATTTGCGGAAATGTGTTGATATAAAACGCTGATTTTCCGTGTGTTGCATTGTTGCAAGAAAAATTGTTTATATGGATTCCCCCAAAAATGATTTTTCTATTTAACTTTTAACGGAAATGGGCTGTACTATGACTGCATTAAAAACAATAAATTTGTCGGCAGTGGAAATCGAAAGGATTTTTATCATTTTTTATCGCGTGACTTTTGCCCATTGCTATCAAAATCTACCCACCACAATATCACGGCGTTGAGACGCCGTGAAATAACATTTTGATTCGTAATTTCTATTTTTAGACCAAGTTTTGCGAGCTCATTTAACATCGGTATTATTCACAGTCTGCGATTGGACGGCTTTATCAGATTGAGTAATGAATAACCAGATACTAGGTATAGCATCGCTACTGGTATGGTACTGTACCGGTTACCTGGTATGTATTCAATACATAGATATACAGATTTTATTTTAAAATACACACATACAGCAACACAGTTTGAACTTGGCTAATAAACAATTTGTCTAACACAAAATGTAAAAAACGTTTAATACATGTACATGTATCATTTTATATCAGAATCGGAATGTAACTAGAGTTATTATAAAGTATAACTTAGTTGTTTCCTAGGTGTTAAGGTTTAGGTCCATATTTTTCTGCATAAAATTGCAAATGACCAGACAAAGCAAAGAAACTTCTGTAGAACTTGAAATTTTAACAGCAATTAAAGAACTTATCCCTCTATGTTTTGATGATATAGCGTTGCATCAAAACCCCTTCAAATCTCTTCCTCTATTGTCAACTTAACATCATTATAACCGTACCAGAAACATGACCCCTATCCTGGTCCCTAATTCAGAGTTGAAGGGGTTTTGATGCAATGCTATATCATCAAAGCATAGAGGGATAAGTTCTTTAATTGCTGTTAAAATTTCAAGTTCTACAGAAGTGTCTTTGCTTTGTTTGGTCATTTGCAATTTTATGCAGAAAAATATGGACCTAAACGTTAATATTATGTGTAAATAATGTACAAGCAAACTTTTGTCAGTTAATGCGAGACAACTCCAACATACACAAATGTTCTCGATTATCTTCCTTATAAAATCTTAATTTATTGAAACATACTGGATTTATCGCCATGTCAATACAATTATTTTTGGGGTTATTTCGCGGTGTCCATCGCTCGTATACTAGATTCCTGGACCCTTGTCTATAACCTGTACCTATATACCCGACGGCCGGACACTTCTTTATATATCTTATCTAATAGAGGAAAATTGACACTATTGTCAAATTTTCATGAAAGGATATAAAACATAAGAAGAAACTCTCAAGTGGTAATATATTTGCCATTACAGGTTTGAATATCAACAGACTTTATAAAAAGTTGCTAAGTATTAAGATGTTAAATTAGGATGCTTTCTTAGTGACTCTTTATGTAAAATCTTAATACAGTAATATTCCTCATGATGAGGGTATTGATGCTAGTAACTTCAACGTCTTCAAAATATGGCATCAATGATTATCACCAGAACCTTATCGTCATGATCATCTAACACCAGTACTCAGTGAACTTCAATGGCTCACTGTTTGTCAGCGGATCAGCTATAAGCTCTTGATATATAGATATAAAGCACTTAACAAGTAATGTCCTATATATATACAAGATCTAATACATGGTTATAAACCCAACAGAGGCCTCCGTTCTTGCAATTCATTATCTATTACAGTTTCATGGTCTAGGACAATTTTAGTAATCATAGTTTCAGCCATGCGTCTCTAAATACTTTTAAGAAAACGTTAAAGACCAAATTGTTCGTTCATTACTAAGATCAGTAAATCAATCAACATGCGACAATACTATGACTTTGGAATAGACCAGTAAAATGAACCAAGTTTAGACAGCTAAAAATTGTTTAAAAACAAGTCCAGTTGTGATGTTTATACAACAGAATAATCGATATAAAATATCTAGCTAAATGAGCTTAAATATATACTCAAATTAGAAACAATACAACACCTTGAAATTATTGAATTCTTATCAAAAAACCATAATTATGCACTAGGTTTATTACAAATTAATGTTTGTTTGTTTAGGTATTACGGCGTACCAACACAAAAAGGTCATATCGCGCCGTAAGCAATCAATGATACTATTAACTCAAACGATATTAAAGATGTAAAACTCTTTATCTTACCTCGTACAGAATACTCGTTTTTCATTGGCCGAGAGCGGTCACGTGCTGACCATGTATTATCCCATATTAGGTCAGTAGATTCTAATATCCAGTCAGTAACAAAATTTATAAATGATAGCGCTGACGAAACCTTATTTTTCTACTCCAAAATTAATTCGAACTAACTACATCGATAAGGGGAGTTCACTGTGTCAATATTGTGTGTCCTTTTCGTCAATAACAGTCGCGTTTCGGTTCCTTTCGGTCAATAAACAAGATGGCAGCCAAGCGACGATTCGGGCAGACGACCGACGAAGAGGCCCAATCTATGCTTTAGTGATACTCTCTTGTCCGTGTTCTTTGATGCTAAAATTCAGATGGGGGTACTCGGTAAGATAAATTCGTTACCGAGTCAGTGAATAAATATTGGGCTCGAGCTACGCTCTCACCCAATATTAATTTACTGACCCGGTATCACACCGTATCCGGTCAGTAACTGACTGTGTAACTAATAATATCTTATTATATACATTTATTTCCTTCAAAAAGTTAAGTATCGCATATGATGGTACAGACTCAAAAAGTTCTTTAAGTGAATTAACTCTAAAATGATTGTCACGGATGTATTTAAGATCCTGACAGTCAATGAGAACGTGTTTAAAATTGAAATGCTCGTCAAATGGTATACATTTAGGTGCTTCCTCTCTTTTGAGAAGGTACGAAAGTGTTGATCGGGTATGACCAATTCTACATCGCGTTATTACTATTTGATATCGTTGATTAGCAAATATTATTGACGAAGATGAATCAAGGGTTGGCTTTGTTATGCAACTTATTAAAAACAGCATTAGTCCGGATTGTTTGCCATTTGACTTAATTAACGTGTTGATTGAAGATTTAAAGTGACTGCTTGGTAATTTGATATCAATTGGTTGAAGGTTTAACGATTATTTAGCTAAAATGTCTACTTTTTAATTTCTATGAATACCAATATGACTTGGTATCCAACAGAGGTGAACTATTTTAGATTGTAAAATTTCATTTTAGTTCGATACTTTACATAAGAATATTGCCTGAACTATGACTTTTATGGCCAATAATACAGAAAGAGAATCTAAGAAAATAATATACTTGTTATGGATACTACTTAAGATGTATGTTAAAGCTAGATCTATTGCTTTGACTTTGGCAGTAAAAAAGATGCATTGTCGGGTAGTCGTATTCGCGCTACAAACGAATTTCCATATGCAGCGCAACCAACTTTGTTACCATCTTTTGAGCCGCCAGTAAATAAATGTGTACTATCATTATATTTTTCTTAGATACTTACAAATTCTGATTTGAAGGTTTCTGGGCTAGTAAAAGATTTACGAATGGTTGATAAGTCAATATCAATGTCTGGTATGTTGTAGGTCCACGCAGGGACATTTTCATCTACATTTTGTAGCACGGATGAAGCGTTAATGTAAAGCATTTCTAAGTCGTAGTTAACGCGCATACCAAATGGTTTTATTTCGTTCGGCTTGTTGTCAACTTTATCAATGTAATTTGGTTTGAAAAACAACTTTTCGCGTCGGTTTTTTATGTTAGAAGGCGTATTGGAATGAAAGCTTTTGTCGACGTAATTTTAATGATGGCTCGTTAGCTTCAACATACAGACTTTCAACAGGTGAAGATTTAAAGGCACCACGTACGGCCTGGTTATGTATTGTATCAAGCATTTGCAAGTACGATTTACGTGCTGATCCGCACACTATTGACCCGAAATCTAGTTTTGAACGAACAAGACTTCAGTATAATTTAAGTGAAGTTTGAGTATCAGATCCCCAATCAGTGAGCGAGTGTTTGCTAGAGAACTCTGGTCATAACTGATCATTATAGCAGCAGGGAGAATTGGATAAATCCAAATCATTTATCATTCTTATCTATTACATCAACTGTTTTTTCAACCATATTACCTGAGGCCAATATAAACTGTAAACTTAAAAAAGATATGTGACCAATTAACATCCACTCGACCTGAACTTTCCAATAATACCACACAAACTAGATTACCTGTTAAAAGAAAGCACCCAGACTCTTACTTAACATTAATTGACATGTCTCAACCCACTTGGTGTAACAGCTTACATTAAAGATTAAATGAATGTGATTCATTTATAAAACCAGATCTTACAATGCATGAACAAAATATGGTTTTTTACCATGTTTTTTTTACAAAATTCAGCAAGAAGATACTAGCTGCTGACTGTTGTTCTAAATCTTTTGTTTACTTCGTCTTTAGATGCTTTATGCAGGACTGAGCCTTTATTATACGTTGATGCTGGGATTTATGAAGGTTATATGATTAAAAGATATTTAAATCAATATAAGAATTTGGATTTACGGATGATACAGTTATTTTACAAAATGCTTTAACATCAGATGATAATTATGAGCTTTCTAAGGAATCTGTTAAGACAAATGTCTAAAAATCGGCCTAATGCTACTTAAAATTACTGAGTAGAACACACTGTAAAATTTGATCTTCAAGCTGTAAAAGATTTATAGCCCAGAAATTTCCTTGGAATCTTGGTGTGTTCACTTAATGCCCGCTAATTCTAAAGCTGTAGATGTGTATCCAATCTATGTAAACAGATATCTGTAGATCGTGTAGTGGCTAGTCTGTTGTATAAATGATTATGGAGATACAGTACTAATTTACAAAATTATTAATGGTATGACGCCCGACTACATGCAAAATCTAATTTGTCTATCTAAAAATGATAACACAAATCAGGTAAAACTGAACAAACATACACAGTTTAATAGCGCAAACCAGGTAAAAATTAACAAACACACACACACCGTTTGGTAGCACAAATCAGGTAAAAATGAACAAACACAATTAAGTCGCGCAAATCGGGTCCAAATGAACAAACAGACACTGATTAACAATCCTTGCACTCAAATGGTAGTCCCTAAACACTCATGTATTCATCGCAAACACATGCAATATGAAAACGTCGAAAGCAATTACTGCATTCTATGTAATCTGTATCATATGGCTTCTCACATGTAAAACACGAGTTTTGTCAACTTGAATCTCCCCATCAGATTCATCATCAGTGTTTTCAAGTGACTGCAAAAGCTTTTCACGTAGCTCTTGTTTTCTTCGTTTTTTTCTCAGCTTGTTTCTTACGCTTTGCCTCTTTTTCTGTCTTTTTCTTGGTTTTTTCTTCTTATTTCATTTTACGCTTGACCATTCGTACATGTTTGCGCTGTTCTTTTTCCTTTTCTTATTCTTCTCTTTTGGGTTTTCTTGTCTTGTAAAAGTTTCCGGTAAGCTGAACCAGTAATTGCCTTAGGCATGGTAATCTTAACTCTAGGTGTTGTTGTAGATTTATCAAGCGACGGTAGACTGAGGTGTTTCGAAAAAGGGGATCGCGGCACACTTACTGGGCGACAAGTATTCTCCGTTCCCTTTTCATTTATGACATCTGACAATACAGATCCATTTACAGCAACCATATGTACAGTTTGATCTGTGGCATCACTGGTCCTATCATCATTCTCTGACGGCATTTCTACAGGGGCAAATGTCTTACTTGGCTCAATCTTGACCGAACTTGTCACGATGTTTTCATCTACAGGAAAGAGACCAGCTTCTTTAAACCCTTTTACAGCAGCATAAATGCTCGCGCTAGCTGTCCAAGCGTGCTTAAAAACACCAGTAAAAGTGGCCTTTGTCACATAGCTGCCGATGTTTTGCATCTGCCAATTGCGGACGGCCTGCTTTCAGTTTCCAGCTGCGACAAATTTTAAATCCAAAGGTTGCATAATATGCGATGCATGCTCCAACAGGCAGTAAAGTTCTATACCGTTGGACAAGCATAGATCGGATGCTTCCATAGTATCATGTGTTTTATGACCATCAATGAGAAGCAGTACCGGTTTCTTCACCTTGCGTTCATTGATAGCTGGGATAAAGGCAGTCTCAAGCCAGCTGCAAAACAGCGAAGAGTCCATCCAACCGTTGTCAGAACGACCAAGGATAGCTTCTTCGAACCCCCCCAACGGATTATAAGTGAACCTTTGACCCGCAAAGACAAGCATTGACGGAATGTAGTGTGCAGCAGGCGGCCATAACAGTTATCTGGGTTTTGTCCGAATTTCCAAAATGGTATACCACTGGTGCCCCCTTGAACCCTATAACCTGATTCCCTTTTAGACATAGACTTATTCCTGTCTCGTCGGTGTTGTAAATACGTGTCGGATCAGTAAGTAGGTCAGAATCCTTCACCTCATTTTCAATGTACAATTTGAAGTGATTGAACCACATTTTGATCTTTTCTGAATTAATTGTAATTGCTCTTTCTTTACTTAACTGAATTGTCGGTCTCACAGTTAGCTGTGGATTACGTTTAAAAAACCGTCTAACCAAGCTCGACCAGGTTTGTTTTCATGGAACGGATTAGGACGCTTGTCTTCATCTAAGATATTCTTCACAGTATGGAGCAACTCCTGTCGGGTACGCCCATACCCTATCCTAGCCATGTGGATACACCAATCTGAAATACGCTGTTCTTCTGATTCAGTGAGAACGGTCTTTATGTCTGCTATATTTATTGTGCACTGTATTTTGAAGCGTTGTTTCGGGTATCACATACTTTTTTGATGCTTGGTTTAAACTAATTGTGTTTGAGCGAACAAGTGTTGCTGCATGAAGTAGTACTTCAGGTGGGTATTTTTGGCGTTTTACACCAACTTGTTGACTTATGGTACCTACAAAATATAATGTATGTAGATCTAAATACATTTTAACAACCTTAATAAGAATTCTGACAACATACACATTATTATTTACACATTTTTTATATAGATGTCGATTATGCAAATTCAATTTTCCAAAGGGGTACGGGTTCGAATCCCACCCTTTCGTGATAACTTGACAATAATGTTCATTGACAAGGTAGATCTACACAGTGTGGAAAGATTCAGGCATAAATGGTAGGTGAGTACTGATTATAGACAATGATCCGGGAAAGCTAGGTTAGGTGCGCTGAACGCCATAAAATGTCATGAATCGTCTTGACATGGCAATAAACTGTACAAGCATTTTCAAAATAATGTTTAATTTAAGTTCGATGCTACATGTACGACTATTTATAATTCAATCAAAATTCTAATTAACATAATTTGTATATATATTGCATGTTCGGTAATTCACACACAATTATATTGCGCTGTTCCTATTTCCGAACACCCCGATATTTAATCATACAATTATCAAAAAGCTACTTGGAGTTGTCTCCCATTTTACTAATACTATACATGCATGCTTTCTAAAAATAAAGAGTAAAATTTAGAATATTTGGTACACATTCGGAACATCATCGACCTTTCATGAATGAATAATCTCGGAAGGATTCGTGGGGGGTCTTCACCAAATATTGGTGATTTTACTACCTACGCGAGGCGGAGCACGTAACGGTTACGCAATAGTTCTTGTAGTTTACACACAGATATTTGTCTAAACATATTTATTTGTTTTAAATTAAAGCAAATATTGTTCATCGGTATCATTGAACTGTGTAATTTTAAATTTACGGATTAAAAACGAAACTTCAGTCATCGCCTAAACGATCGTGTATTTGTTTACATAGTTTCAAAATGGCGCCTAAATATGTCCGAGGTTATTCGTGTAGCGAATGGCCGAGGATGGTCCGAATGATTTGGTACACTGAACGATAAACTCTTATGACGTCATCATTGTGAAATTCAAAACTGCGTAAGGAAATACTAACTTTAGGATGATCAATGCGTATTTGAAAATAAATAGATTTTCTCACAAAATGAAGCGTATTCAAAATGTCGGATATGTTGGAAAAGGATATAGTGGGGTCGATAACTGCAACAATCTTTCACTTGGTGATACAAGCACCAAATTTGGCACAGATAACCAGCATGGTCTACCATTCACAAAAAGCACGATTTCCACTTCGAAATTCAAGATGGCCGTCGTTTCTGCGCATGCGCCTGGGAATCAGTACCCCAAAGCGATTAAATTTCGTTTTGCCGCTTTAAATGTATTATAAGATGATATATTGTAGTGTATTTTCATACTACAAGTGTTAAACATGTTAAGACATCGATTTATATCATGTGATATAATTCCGAGGTCAAGGTCAGGGTCATGGTAAAGGTGACATACACGAAAAAGTTGTATCAAACTTTTTTAATCATTTTAATGATCATGTAGGGTTTGAGATGCAATTAGAAAAAAGGTATTAATCAAATTAACTTAATACAATCTTTGGCAAATCTGTAGGCATAATTGAAATTTACCGTGACCTTGACCTTGATCCAAGGAGGGGGTTAATATCCCGAAAGTACTAATTAAATAATCAAACAATTAGTTAATTTGAGACTATTATTTTGACAATGAAATATTAATATATGTACATATATTGGATTGCCTTCATCAAGGGTTTACTATGTTTATGCTTAATGTTGTCCACATATTGTGTAGGTCAAAGGTCAATTCAAATGAGAAGGTGTATGCATAAAGTCATTTTATCAGAAATTTAACACAATTTACAAAAATGATGCAAGGATTCTTATAATCCTTGATAAAAACTAAAGTTTCAACAATAATGCGTGATGCCCACATGTCTAGAAGTCAACAATTCAGGTCGAAGTCGATAGATAGTTCAAATGATGTTGTGATAATTTTATGAATGCAAACATTGGATGGTTCAGTCTGTGTAATGATTTCATTATTTGCATATGCAAGCACATAAACGAGTTCATTAAAACTGACTCGATAGCATTTGCATCGCTCATGTCATTCCCTCTTGTCACCACATTTGGTTAACTGGTGACAACTTTTGGCAATCGGTGAAAGGTTGGCCAATAGCTCTTACCATTCGCTACTGTTTTACCAGAGCCAGTCGACTGGATTTTGATCTTGATGACCATCAATTGACCCAAAATACATGCAGCGTGGAAGATAGAACCTTTGACATGTTGATAGAAAGACGCCCTTGTATGTGGAATCACATCATAAGATATCTGCTCTGGGGCAGACAAGTCGAGATAACGTCGCAACATTGTCTTAAAGACTGTTCTAATCGCACATAACTATGACAAATATCTGGAGTGTTTTGAAATATTGATACTGTTTGGTAAATATTGACTTAGTGTTGTCAAAGACTGATATAAAATGACTACCAGTAAAATCGTGAAAGAACAACATTCTATAAGATTTTTCAGAGCCGTCATTTTGTCAATTGGTAACCTCCTTACTAAGTACCCCAGACCAAACTTAATCCAACATTATCAAATATGCACATTTTAGTGATACAAATACGTTTATTTCAACATCATCAGTCACACATGCTTTATTATAACAGATTTTGCCTGTTGCTTTATAGTATAAAGTGGCTTGAATCTTCCTGATTACAAGGAATCATTTATTGTAAAACTTATGGATGCATTGATAGTGAACTCTCACACTTTGTCACAACAACAACATAACAAAACACATGGTTAGTATTTTGTCAGATCAGAACCCAATGTAGTTCTTTGTTGTCACTACCACGTACAACTTTTTGCCAATTGGTGGTAACTTTGTTTTAGCTGTTACTCTATGACGCTCTCTTTTGCATCTAATTGACACTCGTAAACATCAAAAACTAAAAACACGTGTACGTCCTTATATATTTGATTCATACAAATGCACCTATGTTATCAAATCTTTAAAAGCATATTTTCCAAAGGCCCTTAATGCTTTCGAAGAAAAACAATGTACGGACAAGAATCCATAAATAAAAATTGCATTGGAAATAGGTTGATTGTCATGTATTGTGATCGTAGTCTGCCAAGTATTTCTGACCTGTATAGAGTTTGCTGTTTGTGTGGCTACGAGAGACTATTCTATTAGGCAGCTCTTTTTCTAGCATGTTCAAATTTGCAAACAGTTATCATTTGATGAAGGAAAATGCGTGATACTTTGCACTATTGCATTACAAAGATTCATTAAACCACATCTCTATCGTCTAACAAAGATGGGTTGAACCTAAAACAATCTGAATTGTCCCATGGAGGGTGATATATTTTTAGTTAATATAGAATATTCATTTGGGCTACTAACAATTGGGAGGGAGACTTAAACTTTTTGTCTGATTGAGACACTTCTCCAAATCGGTTTTTATAGAAATACACATTGGATTTTGTAGACATTGTCTGCTTTATAGTGAATTTTTTACTGCTATACCGTAAAATCACATTGAGATATGTGATACAACTATCGATATATGCTTTTGAATATCTTGGCCACACATTTACAGAAGAAAGAAATCGGTTGAGTACTGACTAAAATAGACATGTAGCTACAGAGATATGTAGCACTTTTTGAATATGTCAAAAATTAGTTTGGATTCAAACCGTAGTCATGAATGATAACGGATTAATTTCTGAATTGTACTAATTGATACGAACGCCACTGAATTAAATCATAGTATCGTCCGTTTTTTCTCAACTGTCATAGCTTGAATAATTTCACGGTGACTGAATTTATTGTTTTTGTACTGGCAGCCTATTTTTTTGTAAAAAATATCTTGACTTAAACTTATCATACGGCATAAGAAGCTTTACTCAATCATAATACACTTTCGGAAACTCATGGGTGTATTACGACAATAATTTTAACAAACGCATCCACCGTGAAATTATTCATGTTTTGACAGTTGAGAAAAAACGAACAATAGCCCGGGGCCATCATTCCTAAATGTGTGTAAATGGAAAGAGTATCCTACATTTAACCAAATAGTTCATTCACTATTATTTGAATTCCGTGTGAGCTGTACACTATTGTGGTAAGCCCTGTTAACATTGGCCCCTTCACGTCGACTAACGATAGTTATATAATATATAAAGGGGTTGTTAAGGTAGCATTTGGGACACTTTTATAGAGTTTATAGAATACCGTTTTAGTTTAACGGCACACAAACAAAGAAAGATATCCTGTGCCAATACAGCAGTAAGCATACTATAAACTGACACTGATCTACATGCTGAGTATCACAGCACAGGCGGTCATATATATAATGTTTTCGATCCGGAACCGTGCCGGATGCCTATGTTTAACTGTTGTGATGCCACCAGATGCACTGGTTATACTTTGAGACTTCTTCTTATAAATAAGAAATGTTCTGAATCAATTAAATGCTATGAATTTCATCCGAGATGAAGCGTTAGTGATAAAATTATTTGGCGTCTTATAATGGCCGCCATTTTGAATTGACAGCCATTAAATGAATATTTTTTAAAGAATTTGACAGAATTGTTTACTAGTTATAAAATATTGAAATTAATTTGATAAATACGTCTATAAAATGATTTAAAAATATACTATTTACGATGAGCAGGACAAAAATCCCAATAATCGGCGGCCATCTTGAAAAAATGGCGGCCATCTTGAATTTGGAGGTGGAAATCGTGCTTTTTGTAAACTACACACTATGTACAACAACTGTGCCAAATTTGGTGCTTGTATCACAATGTGAAAGATTGTCGTGAAAAATGACACTTATCGACCCCACTAATATTATGTCATAAATAATACGTCATGAAATGCATTAATTGTTCTGAGAAAACATAATTGGACATTGAAAAAAATGGTCGGTAATACAAGCATGTTCAGAAAAACCCGCACCCGCTCTATCTCCTGTTAAATGTCGAATTTTAATAGAAAATGTTACAACTCTGAAAATCTTTGTTAGATACTCTGAGATAAAGGGGACTCGTAAAATGTTCTCGTTTACAGTCGTGACACAGCAGCGATGCGGTTAAGAACCTACACCACTGTTTTGCAATGTGCACTAGAGTCTGCATTGGCTTTAGACATGCTAATTATGAGGAAATAAATATACTAGAAAAAATACAACAATTTATCCTACATTCCATTGTAGAATGGATCGTTTTAATTAAAAAATATGAATGATTAATTAACCGCAAATGATAGCACATGGAAATATTTTAGATTATTTGGCAAGAATATAGTTAGGATAAATTGATGCTACGGACACATAATTGTGTTTGGGTTTTACAGCGCACCAACACAAAAAGGTCATATCGCGCCGCATGCAATCAATGATACTATTAATTCAAACGATATTAATGATGTAAGGCTCTATATCTTATTGTATACATTTATTTCCTTCAAAAAGTTAAGTATCGCTTATGATGGTACAGACTCAAAAAGTTCTTTAAGTGAGTTTAGTTTAAAATGTTTGTCACGAATGTATTTAAGATCCTGACAGTCAAGGATACTGAATAAATAATAAATAAGGAGGACGTGTTTTACATTGAAATGCTCGTCACAAGGTATACATTTAGGTGCTTCTTCTCTTTTGACAAGGTATGAATGTGTTAATCTGGTATGTCCAATTCTACATCGCGAAATCACTATTTGATCTCGGCGATTAGAAAATATAATTCACGGAGATGAATTAAGGGTTGGCTTTATGTTACGTAACTTATTAAAACTTGTATTGTTTCACATTGTTTGCCATTTTGACTTTATCCTAACCCAGGCCTGGGAGGTCTTCTCGGCATTCAAGCTTCTTTTGGCACCAAGCTCCTTATATTTACATGGAGAGCCATAAGGTCTGAGGTGTTCTGTACTAGGTGTAGCGTACTGTGTATATAGGATGCTAACATTTTACACCTTGAATCAAAAGCGACAGTCCCTTGCCTTTGTGCTCTTTGAGTGGTATGCGTTTTAGTGTCCACCGGTGTACTGGTATCAAACACATTAGACTGTGAAGAGTCAAGTCCACTTGTAGATGATGGGGTAAAATTACTAAGAACACCTCTGTCTACATTCAAATGTGGAGAATTAGTGAACTCGTGACTCAGGCTTTTCCAACCACAACTTGAAACTTTCAACAAAATAGAAAGCAAATGTTTGCTTGGTAAATGCGACCTTTTCCTATCTGGACATGAATACTTTGGCAGAGAATCACTAAAGTCTAGCACATACTCTGTTGACATATCTAAACTTTTGACTTTAAACTTCTGTTCATCAAGTACAGTGATGTCTGAAACTGGAATCAGCATGGCAGATGACGGCCTTTTGGTACAATGGTCACTGAAAGGTTATGGTCTGTTGTGTAGAAATTGGGGTACAAATTCCGAGTACTTACGACTGGTGTCTAGGCATTTAACATTGTTCTCCCTATACCTGAAGATAAATATATTATGCGCTAAAAGTTCAATGAATTTTATGTCTCACTTTAAATGTACAAAATCTGAAATTTTCATATGAATAATCCATATTTTACGTAATGACTTCATTATTATTTAAATGAATTGTTTAAATTATTATCATATTTATTTTGCACATAATTTTACACTAGTTTTTACAATATTCATAATCAATTTAATCAGTAATCACAAAGGAACTGACCATGTGTTTATTTTTCTCCTTATCTTGATTTTCATCACACAGTTTATGTCGCTGTTTTCTACAAGATGCATTGATAATCTTAATTATAAATATTGTTTCCTTCTTATGTTTTCGCATTGTAGCCATGTGGCAGTTGATAATCTTACCTGTGACAGGTGTCACATTTGCATTTAATACATATCTTTAAGTCTGGTCACTATGGTGGCTGATTTATGCCATGTCGCATTGTTGTCCCGCGGGGCGCCACACGATAACACGAAAGTACGACAAAATGGTCTTTTTGTCGTATCATCGTCCCGCGAGGCGCCAAGCAAAAACACAATCATACGACATTTTAATCATTTGTCGTGTTTTCGCCTGAGGAAGCACAATGTAACAATGTATTTTTACGACAAAACTTTTACAAAGGTACGACACATTTTCGTGTCGTGTTATTGCCCTTAATTTTGTTGCATCTTTGTGTTTTCGTCTCACAACCCGCGGGACGATGATACGACAAACAGACATTTGTCGTATGATTGTGTTTTCGTGTGGCGCCTCGCGGGACAAAGATACGATAGATCTACTTTGTCGTATAATTGTGTTTTCGCTCTTTCGCCTTCCGCTCACACGTGCGTACATCTTCAATAGTCTTCTGCGCGGGACAAAGATACGACTGATTCATCTGTCGCATGATTGTATTTTCGCTCTTTCGCCTTCCGCTCACACATGCGCAGAAGACTATTAAAGATGTACTCTTCACGGAGATTGGTACTGTGGTTGCCGACGATGCGCTTAACCCAACAAAGCAATTTTAGTAATAGCAGAACCATCTTAATACATGTATAGGGAATTTTCTCCCAAATTAAGCATTTGTGATTTGACAACATATGATGTTGCAGTCACTAATGTTATAGTCTCTATAAGCGAACTTTGTTGTTTACTTGTTACTTTATTTTGTAACAAACTTTGATTATTATATTCAGGTGGTTGCGAAGGTAATGTGACGAATTATTTCTTTTACATCATAACTCAATAAGGGACCGTAGTCAATTATTTCCCCTTGTGTACTCTTCAAATATGTAGGTCCAATTAGTTGGATTACTCGGATTTTACCCTTACTTTTCTTTTCAATGTCAATTTCCAAAAATAATCTTAAATAACTTTTTTGTAAATGATTAAGTTTGTTTGAAATTTAAGCTAAGTAATTTTAGGGTAAATAACTATCTAAATTTCATCACTTTTGTAAATATCTTCATTGACAAGAAATATATTAGATGGAATATTTTGTTACCCTTACATAGGACTTTCATGATAAAATCCGAGGATTTCAACTGTAAGGACCTACTTACCAATTGGATTGCGTCAGATTTTATCAGGGAAAGATAACTGACTAAAATCCCTAATTGTGTTTTATCAAATGAAAAAAGAATATACGATGAGCACACTCGTGACATTTTACTCCTACGTACGAGGTAGGATTTCTGAACACGGAAATTGCCGAGTACATACGAGTAGATACGAGTCCATTCGGAACATCTCGACCTTTCATGAATGATTAATCGTAGCGAATGGCCGAGGAGTTCCGAATGGAGTTGGTCCTCACTATTCAGTTCAATGTTGTCAGCTTTTTATATAAATGTTGTTTATTTTCCGTGATGCCAAAAATCCAAATGTCTTCCAATATTTTATTGTATTTTAATGTCTATACGTTGTAAATTGTTCATTTTACGAACAGACATGTATTTTTAATAAATTCATGAAATATAAAAAAAACGATCTTGTGAAGTTGTCTTTTTTACGATATTTTTGAAACGACAATTTGAAATATATGTACTTAACAGCTAAATCCAAAGATTTAGCCTTGGGAGGTCCATACTTTCGTGGAGCTTGGTCATGAACTAATTTCTACGGCCATTCTCCTTTCAACCACTGATTCTTAATCATGTATATCAGTTGTCAGTCATTGACGGGAATCTGTGCCTAGTAACGTGTTAACAGCTAAATCAATAGATTAAGCCTTTCCTGGAACGGTGAGAAGGTTGACTGACCGCCGTGATATAACATATACAATACGTCGCTGGTACCACGTCAAATCCAACAAAAAAGAAGACATGACACCTGTATTGATATATAAAATGTAACTGTTTTGTGTATGTTTGAGGTAATATGTTTGTACTATTTTCACAAAAACCGTACGATAAAATTCAACGTAAGTAAAAAAAAACAGAAAATATTCATACAACGTTCCGAAACTTCGGAAATATCAATATTATTATGCTTTTCATTCATGCTTTACGGATGGATATAGTGTTATTCGATGAAAATGTATTTTATTTATATTTTACATTACGCCGGGCCTCCAATTTCTAAATACTTACAATCCGTAGGGCGTTCAGTCACCGCGAACGTTTCGAAATGTTCCGTAACGATACATTCGGAACTCCTCGGCTATTCGCTGCGAATAATCTCGGACATATTTAGACGCTATTTTGAAACTACCGGTGTAAAAGTAAACAAATATATATAATCGTTTAGGCAATGAGTGATGTTTCGTTTTTAGTCCGTAAATTTTAAAATATCACTCATTGCCTTAACGATCTCATATTTGTTTATTAGATTAGATTATTCGCAGCGAATGGCCGATGAGTTCCTTATGTATCGTTATGTAACGTTCTGTAACGTTTAGTGTAATTGAACACGCTACCGTTCTTCAATGAAAGGATTAGCGTATAATAATACATACATATTCGGCTGTCTTTGGACACAAAGGATTACTTTGTTAAACACATGAACCACTTTTCCTAATGCGTAGTTATAGTAGCCTCAGCGTAATGTCTATTTGTTCCATCCAATCATGTTCAATCATGTTCAAATAGTTGACAAAATGACCAATATCTTTATAATAATGGTATCTATTAATGTTTTGTAACAAAATACCGGTATTAGCATTATAATATATAACTGGTATTTAGTCTTATATAAAGACAAAAGGAGTTTATATCAAATATTGGTAAAAACAAATTGTTTTGAATTATATATTAATATTACCACATCGTATAACGTCAGTTTAATCTGTAGTTTTGACCAAACAAATATTGTATGTCTAAATCTTCCTTAACAACCTTTAAGAATAATACAATTGTTTGTTTGGGTTTTACGGTGCATCAACACAGGAAGGTTTTATCGCGTACAGTATAATATAAGCAAATCATTTAATCATTTGATATTTAGCTCGAGATAAGCTTGGATGTAGTGTTTCATAAAAATAAAATTTGACTTAATATCGGAAAATAATATTCCACCTGTCAAGTTTTATTTTGGAATTGATTTATTGAATACATTGTACATCAAAATTGCTTAAGTATTATTTAAAATGGCCGAGAAACAAGCCGGCAGTGAAACTCGCGTTCAACAACAGTGTCAGCCATGTTTAAATCAAAGTACTGAAAGTACTGTTGGAAGGAATTTTTGAACGATTTTAGGAGTCCAAAGTTACTATTTCGATATCCATCATCATATCTCTATCATTCATAATCGAATGTATTTCACATTTCATTTTACATGCATACTATGCTACTGATCGAGAAGTTGTATATGTTTTGATTCATGGGCAGGGCATACTTTCGTGGAGCTATGCCATGAAATAATTTCTACGGTCATTCTCCCTCCTACCACTGATTCTAAATCATTTTAATACGGCAGTTTTCAGTCACTGAATTGCATCTAGTAGTAATCCAGAGATTGAGTCTTTTCAGGAACAGGTGGATTGCTGGTCACGATGTAACCTAAACAATGTGTTGCTATTGAGTTAAGGCCACAACAAATTGATCACATGTTCTATGTATTTTGTTCTAAAGAATTGAGCTAAAGAGCAATTAAATTCTTTTTCCATATTTTGAATTTTGAGAAGCGAGCGAAAGCGAAGAATAAATTTGTGCGGTTTCTAAGACATTTATTTACCACAAGTTAAAAAGAGCAGAAAAGGTATGGACTTTCTTATATAACATATAACCATATATCTACAGACTATATAGTGTAATCACGTAATAATTAGTTCTAGGTAATATAAAGCAAGTTAACAATTACTCCAGATGAAAATTCAATTGAATTTAAAACTAGTTAGAAGTAGGGTAGAAGACACCTTCATCAGTTCATACGGAAATATAACTTCATTTGTCTTTGGTATTACTTTGTTAATACTAGATAACTACGAAGCACATATTACCCCGGTTCACTATTTGTGTATACAATGTAATTAGATTTTGGTAAATTATGCTAATGTCTAATAATATCACAAGAATTAAATCAAGCCTAATATGTTATTTTGGGACATCAAAATTGTAGGAAATTCAATGTAATTTTTTCTCCCTGCCCTATCTGCTCTCTATGGATCAATCTTCATATTTTACACTACAAAGACACGTATGACGTCACACATCAAGATAAGGTGTGTAGAGTGAGTAAATGTTCAGTTTACGGTCTAAGAGAGAGTGCAGTTATCATATTTCTGAACAATGGATTGTGTCACTGTAATTTCTAATGCCGTATGTTAGCAAGAATACATTACTGCTTTACCGTATCAGTGAAATTTTCTGATTTATTTTGCTATTTAGAACTCAAATTTCTAATTTTTTGTTCAATTTCTACTTGGTCTAGTGTGAAAACATATGATTTTCCGAAATTTATTATGCGTCAATTTCAAGGTGCGGACGCATTTTTTATTTTAAGGTGCAAGAAATCAGACGAACATAACGGTTAATTTGTTGCGGTCTATTAAAAAAAAACCCAAAAAAACCAAAACATTTATGATACTCGCTCCGCGCTGTCACTAAACCTCTACGGACACTCATCAAAAGATTAACCTTACATTTCGTTGCTTAACTTCGAAAAATGTCCAGCGCTCTACGCTCTCAAAGTAAACCCCTGTTGAGATAAACGCTCGTTAAAATTGCATATATATACAATCGTGTGGTAGATACTACTGCGCAATAATACAAAAAACTTCTTTCCGTGCACAGTTAGAAAGTTGTTTGATTCACGTGTAAAAAAAACATTTAGTATCATAATTTTACGTATTTGTTGAAATTACTTTTTCAACTAATCTACTTTTGATAGTACACATATTTTTCTGCTGCACTATTTCTTGATCGCATTGACTCATTGATTTCTATTGAGTTTAAGGTGTTGTTCGTTCTTTTTCAAATTTCCAAGAGCGCTGACATAGAAAGGAATTCAAAAGAATTCCTTCCAAAAAGGACATTAAACGTAAAGCAGATACTTTTTGCGTGAACTGCTCTGAATACCAATGTAATAATTGTTCACAAGGTCACGGAATTTACGCTTTCATGAGTGACCATAAAATAGTTAGTGTCTCAGAAGGACAATGTTATAATTCATCAGTCGATGGCGATAATGAGAAGGAGACTCTGTCGATGTGTTCTAAACATAAAAAACATTTTGAGTTTTATTGTAAGCAGGATGACGAGTGTTTATGCAGCAAATGTGCCATCATTAGTCATAAGAAATGTGAAAATATTATGGATATTGAAACTATGGACGGACAAGGTGGGTGTGAGAAATTAACGAACGAGTTAGTTGAAGCTCTACATTCAACAAACCAATTTACAAAACTTTTAGATGAGACCCACGCGCGTTTATCAGACAATATTCGTGCCCTGTATGGCAAGTTAAGAGATATACAAGCTCGACTTATACAAATATTTGACGATTTTGCCAAAGCCGTACTTACTCATGCGGCATCCTACAGCAAGACTATCAAGAATGATTTAGTAAAGAAAAAAGCCAATTGTGAAACGAAGATAAAATCTTTGAAGAAAACATTAATGTCAATTGAATGCATTATGGATACAGGAACCCCCGCTGAAAAATTCATCACTGAATGTAGGATGATAAATGAAGTACAACAAGCCGTAAATGATACAGCGTCTTTAAGTAAACAAGCATCAGTTGACATAAGTTGTATATTTAGTGAACAAGTTCAAGATCTTAAATCTGAATTGTCGTCATTTCTTAAATCAGAGACTTTCGATATATCGTTTCATCTTTCACCAACGTCCACACTGCAACTAGTAAAATCAGTTAAGTTACAACAGTTACACGACGACGTTGATGAACCATACTACTCTGGACTGGACTTTCTGCCAGATGGTAGAGTGGTTGTTGCTGATAACTTTAATAGTAGATGTCTTATTTATGACGATAATCTGAATATGAAGAGTTCTTATAAATTGCCATATTATCCTTTAACTGTTACTGCTATATCTAATGATGAAGTCGTGGTTACGTCAGGTAAATATAGATTGGACTTTCTTAACGTAAGTAAAACAAATGATATAACATTAAATAGAACATATGATATGAATGTTAAGTATTATTCTATAAGTATGCTAAATGATGACAGTTTTCTTGCTGGTACAATAGATCACATTAAACCTCTCCGTGTTGTATCTATGTCTGGACATGAGAGTGATGTTAGAATTAACTTACCAGACAAGAAATACCCCAGAGACGCTAGCTATTGTACTTATATACGTGGAAGGGAGAAAGTTGTACATTGTGATACAGATAATAATACTATATATTTGTACGAGTATAAGTCAGGTGAGAAGGTTGTAGTGAAAAATCAGAAAATGAAACCGCCATGTGTTGTAGCCGTAGGTCCGTATGATCATATATTTGTATGTAGTATGCGCACAAACAGTTTAGTTGAGATTACACCAAGTGGTCATGTAATATCATCACATCAAGTAGATATGTTCGGTCCTCGTTATATAACAATATCTAAGGACAGAAAACATCTTGTTGTATCTAACTCTGTACGTGGTGATAAAAAATTGTCCTTGTACAAAATTTCATGATTAAGATATAATAGACTGATCAATGCATCATCAGTTCAAATCTACCTGTTCATAAAACCGATAATTTTCCATATACATGTATCTGTAGAAAAGTTTCAAACTCGTTGTTTGCTGTGGTAATCTCGTGGACACATTACATTGACCAGCTATTATGCCACGTGAGTGTCTCTATATTCTGGCAACGCCATTACTTTTTCTATCAGCATATACACGAACGACCTCTATAGTTGCACACGTCACCAATGATTTCTGACAGGCTAACAACATTAATGTTTTCCCTTGTTATTATGATCATGAAAATTATGATTATGAAAATTATAGGCCTTTAATGATAAAATCCGAGGATACCAACTGATAGGACCTACTTACCAATTGGATTGCTTCAGATTTTATCAAGGAAAGATAACTGACAAAAGTCCCTTGGCTGCGAGAAAAAGATCGTTAATCCACAATTCTTGTTTTGTAAACCATCAATCTCAGTAAACAGATATCCTGTAGTGTAGTCGTTCAGGAATTCTAAGGTTCCCATGAAGGGTCACGTTGAGATGACCTTCATGTCGACCAATCAATACGTAGCTTTCATCTAGACGAAACACTATTAATAGCATTTTGTAATTTCTGTTTTAGACCAAAGTTTGCTAGCTAATTTAACAGTGGTATTGTTCACAGTCTGCGATTGGGCGGCTCATTTCAAAATGCGTGACGTAGACGATGTAAACACGTTACTAACCATAATTTCGTCATGAATATTACAATGAGAAAAGGTCACCTGAACATGACCCACGTAAGCAACAGCCAGATCTAAATTAGCGAGTAGGCGAGCGTAAAGGTCTAGATCGAGTTTTAATCAGATTAGTAAACCAAATATGAATCACATAGTTAGAAAGAGTGTGGACCCCAAGTTATAAAATCAGAGAAAGCCGTACATTGACAGTCACTTGTTTAGATGTTTTGACACTCAGTTTTAACATGAATACTCTATAATTTTTCAAACTGCACATTTAAAATACCTACTATATATTTACGTTTAGTTGTAATATAATTAACTCATAGAATGCTATGTCTACGAAGCACGTGAATTTTGTGTTTTGTTCCTGGCAATTCTGAAATCGGGTAGAATATATTCAAAACTAAGGCCATGCCAAATTGGAATTTTGTTAAGGGTCAACTCAAGTTTGACAAAACTAGGTACCTATTCACAAAAACACACGAGCCGAAAATGATAACACATGTCCATTCTAACTAGTATTCGCACAAATAAGTACAAAATGTACTTAGTAGTACTTGAATGTTATATTATTATGAGATTAAAGTAATTCTATAAAAAAAGTATACCCAACATACACATGCATGTACATTTACATTTATCAAATACACAGAAACAAGAAACTATCAGTATTTCCTGAGAAAAATCAGTTATCGAATCCCGGAACAACAGAATTATTTAAGAAAATCTCACCTACAATTTTGTTGTGTTTTTTGGATTGAGGACTCAAAAATCTACGCGCATGCGCACGCTTAACAAAATTCCGTTACGGCATGGCTTAAACATATCAGTGCAGCTTTTCACAAAAATTCTTACAAAAAAGAGTATCGTTATTCAATTTCAAATATTTTGAATGTCGAAGTCGGAAGGATAATAAACGTAAACATGATCTGATATCCAAAAGGTTACATGAACAATATTCTACATACATGTAATTCAAAAATATTTGGTTCTATCAAATCGAGGTACCATTGGGCGAAGCGATACGTTGCGATAGGCTTAGGCAACAAACCCATAGTGTTTTTAAATGAGTAAAATGATGTACTGATTGGGCAAGCCCGTTATTTAAAGTACAAACACACGCATGACCTATCATACGACCTGTATAAATCCTTTGTTAATTCCAGCCCTGCGTTCAGTTACCGCGAACGTTACAAAACGTTCCGTAACGATGCATTCGGAACTCCTCGGCCATTCGCTGCGAAAACTCTCGGAAATATTTAGACGCTATTTTGAAACTACCGGTGATAAAGTAAACAAATATATGATCGTTTAGGCAATGAGTGATGTTTCGTTTTTAATCCGTAAATTTTGAAACATCACTCATTGCCTTAACGATCTCATATTTGTGTATTAGATTAGGTTATTCGCAGCGAATGGCCGAGGAGATCCGAATGTATCGTTATGTAACGTTCTGTAACGTTTTGTGTAATTGAACACGCTACAGGTATTTAAGGCAAGAGACAATGGAATTACCATTCAAGGACTACCAGTACGTAAACAAGTGAAACTTAAGATAAGTTTACTAATCAGATATCGCGCAATTCTAAAACTTGTTCTTGAAAACATAATAAACGGTACAATGCATTTGCACTTTTCATAGTGAAATTCTATATATTTATTGTGTATTTGTTAGCTTTGACAGAATATGTCATGTATCCTTGAATTCGTGCATATGTGCAATATTATAGTGTCTGATTTACGCCATGACGCATTTTCGTTTCTTTGCCGCGAAGGTTAGAGAAAACCCGAAAAAACGAAGGTACGACAAATCCACAGTTTTGTCGAATATTCGCATTTTTGTATGCCGCGAAGGAACGAAAATAAGACAGAATAAATACAATACGTCGGATAAAATGCGTCGAGTTTTCGCATTACATCTGTCGTATCTTCGTTTTTTACGTTTCTTTGCCACGAAGATTAGAAAAAAACGAAGGGACGACAAATTCGCAGTTTGTCGTATCGTCGCATTTTCGTTTTTTTTCTAATCTTTGCAGCGACGAAACAAACACACATATCTGTCGTATTGTTGCATTTATTTTGTCGTGTGTTCGTAGTGAAGAAACGAAAATACGACATGGCGAGAATCAGCCACCATAGCTGTCTACAGTTGTTTAAATCATACGGTAATTTTCCATACAGAACGCGATAAATTTACCAATGTTATGTACTATACACCTAACTATCAGAGGTAAAAAAATGCCAAAATGCATAGTTGATAATAATACCGAACATAAAAACAACTAGGGAATCAGAAATCAGAACATGTTTGTTTAAAATTTTGACAGGTTTATTTTTTACTGAACAGAACAGAAATTTTATTTGACAAAAGCACATATAGATTTATACATGTAGTTATAAGCTAAATAACTCAATATAATGTTTATTTTTTACTAATTTATTTTAGTTTTGTTGTTATTACAACTTACAACATAGATTAATCATTTTCCAGCCCACTTCCTGGTCACAAAGTGCTGAGCTAGTAGGATAAAGTTTCATACTCAAGAAAACGATGGGTATAGGTTTAGGATGGAATTCGAACCAACGCAGAGCTGGCTATCAATTCAACCAGCCAATTCAACGACTTACAACTCAAACATACCAGCTCATTTTAACAAGATTGGTACGGTGACAGATTCGACAAAACGACTTTACTCCTCGTACCTTTATTCTGAAAATCATATTTATTTTTTTCAACTGTATTAGGCTTTTGTTGATATTGACAATCATTATTGTTATAGATGATACGTTCGACCCACAGATGAATGTGTTTTGTAAACCTATAGAAAGATAATAATAAGTTTATGGTCAGAGCGCTTACTTTTATTTTGAATGCTCTGAGCGTGGTATTTGCTGGACTTAGGGCCATAGCAATCGAAAGCGTTTCCTATTTTGTTCACATTCTCCTCGTCAAGAGAGAATAATCATGAACCCCATATGTTTATATAGGGTCCTTGGAATCATGTTAAACATACACATGTACATGCACCTGGGGCGGATCTAAGATTTTTTACTAGGGGGGGGGGCGAACTTTTTCTCGGGGGGGTCCAAACGTTCGAACCATAACTACATTATACACAATTTGCAGAATAATGCAACATGTTAATAATAAAAGCTACATAACTGTTAAATCTATGTTAAGCACCGAGAACATTTGTTTCATGATACATTTTGGAAGTTCCAGGGGAGGGGTGCGGACCCCCCTGCTCCCGCCCGCTAGATCCGCCTTAGTGCATTATTTCTTGTAGAAGACAAAATTCAATGTTTTAGAAGCGAGGTAATCACTGGTAAAAAGTTCAATTATTTAAAACTTGGACATTTGTCTCCCTTTTATATATGCACAGACAAAACTGTTTGAAGAATTGCAACGTGAAAGAATAGTACTGATTTATGCATGATCAGTTTTTATTCAAAATGCGATGGTCCATAACTTTTTGGTTTAAACAATATTTATTGAAGACTATACAAACATTTTGCATGAATTATGCTATGCATACAGTACCCACCAAAAGTTTGGAGACATTTATCACTTTGCAAGCCTACTACATAGGTTTTATACAAAAATTTGATTACCATTTATTTTGAAATGTTTGTTTTGTAATGGTACTAATTGTAGTTGAGACTACCAGACAAGCTTAAAATCTATGTTATGGAAAAGTGTTAAGGAGAATTTGGTTTTGGAAGGGTTTGGGATATCAGATGCTGAACCTTATACATGAGGTGCTTTCAAAAAAATTGATTTCATTATATCATCAACTGTATTAAATATGTTAAAAATAATGGTCATACCGAAAACAATCAATGAAATTTAAAATATTTATACATTTCCTTTGTCTCCAAACTTTTGGTGGGTACTGTATATACATTAAAACAATATTAAAATGAATCCACGCGTCTGCATATATTTTTTAAAACAACGTTTCGACTTTAACGTCTTCCTCGGGTTAACTTTAAAGTACTATAGTGGTTGATTTACACCATGTTGTATTTTCCTTTCTTCGCTAAAGTTCTGTACCAATGAATTTAAATTTGAAATATCCATTTCGTTTTTAAGTTAAGGATTATCTATACAAATATATACGATATATATTGATACGATACGATACGATCGTTTCTTATCGTTTCTTATCGTATCGAATCGAATCGTATCGTATCGTATCGTGTCGTATCGTATCGTATCGTATCGTATCGTATCGTATCGTATCGTATCGTATCGTATCGTATCGAATCGTATCGTATCGTATCGTATCTTATCTTATCTTATCGTATCGTATCGTATCGAATCGTATCGTATCTTATCTTATCTTATCGTATCGTATCGTATCGAATCGTATCGTATCGTAACGTATCGTATCGTATCTTATCTTATCGTATCGTATCGTATCGAATCGTATCGTATCGTAACGTATCGTATCGTATCGTATCGTATCTAACAATTTGGCAACAGTAATCCATCGTGAAACAATCGTACATCCTTTTTTATCACGACGTACAAATACAGTGCCCGCCAAAAGTTTGGTGTCAAAGGAAATTTGATAAATCTTAAAATTCCAATGATTGCTTTTTAAACTAAATTTGTGCATTAGTATTTATGCATCACAATTAAGATGTTCGGCATCTGATATTCCAAAGACTCCAAAATCACGATCAATGTATTTCTTTTCTAAAACATAATTTTAAGCCACTCAAATTAGTAGTTTCGACTATAAAAAGAACATAGCAAACTATTGAAGTAAAACTATAACGCAATTCAATTAGCAGTTTTCCCATTTCGATAAAAGATATTTAGCAAGCCTAAAAGGTAAAAATGTCTCTAATATGGCTGTGGATCGTTGAGCAAGTGACGATCCGATCCGATCCGAACCACGATTCATGTGTAGCGATTCACGAATCGAACCACGAATCACTTGTTAATGGAGAAGCATACTAAATTCATGTAATTAAAAGAGATAGTGAAAAATTACAAGTTTTTACTATAAAGAAAATAATGTTCTCCAAACATGTCTATTACCAGATGTTTTATGGGCATTTTCAGTGATAACATTTTTGTGTAACCGAGCACATCATTATCACCATCATCATCACTAAGCACATAGTCTTGGATCAACTTACCAACTTTAACCACAAAGATTATAGTATCAACTCGACAGACAAAATCAAAGTCACTTTCTTCTTACTCTACTACTTCGTCTAATGACACAATATCAAGCAGTAAATGAACGACTCAGGGTGCTCACGTTGCATCTGGAATGTCAACATTGTCAAGAGTATTTTCTAAGTCATCGGCTTCTATGTTATTCACACCATCCAAAGTTACCAAGAACGACTCAACAGGAACTTCATCAAGTGGTAAGACAGAAACTTCAAGAACTACTACAAATTCTTATTTGAAATCAACAACAATTGGTCTTTCAGGAACAGAAAGTGAACAGGGTAGTTCTAAACATTCAAAAACTATCATAGTACCCTACTAGGTATTGGTATCGTCGTAGTTTGCGTCTATCTGTTCATTAAATACAGAGCTAGAAGTTCGACTGTTAGTTCTATTACAATGGGAACCCGGGTCGATTGCGCAGTTGGTAGCGCGCCGGGATTCGGAATCTCGTGCCCCAGGGGTGCGGGTTCGAAACCCACCCGAGGAGATTTTACCCTTCCATGAAAATTTGTTTATTTATATATTTATTTGAGTTAACGCCGTGTCAACACATTTTAGGTCATTTTACGGCGTCCAGCGCACCTCACTAGCTTTCCTGGACCATTGTCTATAACCAGTACTCACCTACCCTTCCACAAGGCCGGAAACTTCTCCATATTATCTAATCAATGGAGGAAAATCGACATTTTTTTGTCAAATTTTCATGGAAGGGTATAACCTCCCCGGATGGGATTCGAACCTACACCCCATCGGGCACGAGATTCAAAATACCGGTGCGCTACCATATCGCTATCGAAAAATCGCAGGTCGAAAAATCGCATGTAGAAAAATCGTAATTCAATTGTAATAGGGACGTACGAGTTATTTTATCAACATACGTTATGGACTCTGGTGCCAGCGTTCAGTATCTTTGATGTTAGTGAATTTATTCTAATGTACAAATATACATGTAGTCATGAACGCTAAAAAGATAGATTTGGCTATAATCGGAAAATAATTCAGATTTCACATATTTCTTGATATCCCAAGTGATTCTTTTGCGCTAACTTGTGCTTAATGAATACTTTTAAATGGTTTTTTATCACTGTGTGATATTGTTTCACTTTGTTTTAGAAAATTTTCCTATACCCAATCAGTGTTTCGTCTCAAATAAATTTCTTAAAATGATTGTTTGCTACTTAGTTATTCCCAGGGATCATTTGTCTCGCAAGAGCATTCATAATTACCTCGACAGTCTTCTACGCTGTATATCTTCATAGACGATCGCCGAGGTTGTTCTCAATAACATATGAGTTTTTTTTCTTTAATCTGTTACATCCAGTGAATGGATTGTTTGTTCTATCTGTTCGCAAATGACAAAACTTCGCGTTAAAACAAATGCTGAGAGACGGCACTTCTATGAGTATCTTAGACATCTCTAAATTGACCAAACATGTATACATGACACCATGCAACATTTTATTACACACTTGTCGATCCAACTTGTGCAGGTTTAGAAGGACAGAATGATTTGCTTGATAATGCCGCGTAAAACAGAGTGTTCGATTGTAAGGCCAAGTACGTAACACGTTACTTGAACACATAATAAGTCATATTTATAAATTTCTCGATCATGCTACATTACTTTAATTTACAGTAACTTGTCATTCTGTATCATACATAAAATTTGGAGTATATTTGTGATATAAATAGTAAAACCCTATTTACAGCTGTTATAAAGCAATTATTTAAAAACTACACACTTTGAACAGGTAAAAGTGCTGCTGAAAAAAAACACCTAGGAAACAACTAAGTTATTCTTTAAAATACCTCTAGTAACACTAAAAATATATTGTTTTTGATATAAAATGAGAATACAAGTACATGATAGGGTTTCTTGTACTATATATGTTTTGTACATTTTGTGTTAGACAAAATGCTTTATAGCAAAGTTCAAATTGTGTTGTTATATGTATAAATTTTGAAGTAAAATCTATATATCTATGTATTAAGTACAAACAGGGTAACCGATACAGGACCATACCAGCATACTTATATATAATAATTATATATATAGTGTATTTAATGGTTTGAAACTGTGCTGGCAACTTTGGCATCTATTTATATACATTTGTATTGCTATTTAAAAATAAACGCTGCTTTCATATATAATTTTGATACTTACAAAGAAATCCAGCTAAGTGCATGTTCGTACCAAAGAGGTTATCAAGATTCTGGATCTAACCCAGATAACCTCTGGGTACGAGAATGAGTTAAGTGTGGTTCATCCGGATCTGGCCTCTCAAATTGTCGTTCATATCATATTATAAGTATCAATACAAAATATTTTCATCTGGTAGGATTCTAATCATATTCATCAGAGAAATACATGTAAGCCTACGAACAAAGAATATATATCCATGATTACAAAATGGTTCGAAAGTAGGGCTACGGCGAGTATCCGAGTACTCGGATATTCGCGATCCCTGCCAGAAAATCGAGTACGAATATTCGTCACGTCCGAAATCGTCGGATCGCGATGTATTTTTTTGAAAAAATGAAAGAACATTTTCAGCTTAATTACAACTGAAAACGAGTCGCCTTCTAATGTAAACTTAAATTTATGTAGGGACCGAACAATATTGTGTCAAAATTAGATTGATACACTTTTAAACAAAAATGTTATCATTGAAAATATCCATAAACGTCTCGTAATAGACATGTTTGAAGAACATGGTTTTCCTTACAGTAAAAACTCCTGTATTTTTTCTCTAACTCTTTTCATTACATGAATTCTGCTTGCTTCTCTATTTACAAGTGATTCGTGGCTCGATTCGTGAATCGCTACACATGAATCGTGGTTCGGATCGGATCGCCACTTGCTCAACGATCCACAGCCCTATTGGACAGCAAATTCTCCATATTGATGCAAGGAATCAAAGAGCGCAAACTATTCAGAACATGAAAGGACTGAGCGTTGAACTCAATGAGCAACTGAGAGAAAGTACAGGCGAACTACAGATCTATTCACTGTTAAGTTCTAATTAATGATTCAATGCATACAACCACAAACATAGATCTCATTATCTTTTTCATATTTTTTCAAAGAGAACCAGTCGAACTCCGAAATTTAAATGACTTTCTATTCACTATTCTATAAACAGACAGTAAATACCGTTTGTGTACCAAATGATTGCTCACATTTGAATGTATCTATAGGCCTACCAATGACGTAGTAAATAGAATTGTACGCGTCCATGATGTCTGACGTCATAGGTCTCGCGCTGTTTACAAACGAATAAGGTATTGCCTGTGTGTAAAAAGTTAAAACCACCAAAAAACCTTTCATCGGTCAAAAGACCCTATATTAATAATCTATAAAATATCGCCCATGATCGGTCTAAGCGATGTGTATATAAAGCCTTTTCCCTATATGACTTGAGGCTCCGCGAACTTAAGGTGGGTCAGTGTCTAAAAGACATCTAAAAGGTTTCACCAATTGCCGAATTATATAACATTCATTTTCAAATGAATGCAGAACGGTGGTCAAATTCTTATTCCGATTTTTGAAAAGTACACACTTTTTGTGTCATTTTTTTGATATAAAAAAAGGAAAGTGAACGTTCTCACTTTTTCAAAATATTGCGTTCAAAGTAAAATTACCTTCATAACAACGACGTTAATATTACTTTACGCTGACGTTGTGATATTGCGTTATACAGCGTTGTGCCATAAGTGAACGTACAAATTCAAAATGGCCGACGTTACACACGTAATCATTGGCGGATCCAGGATTTTTTTCTAGGGGGAGGTCCAACCTTTTCTAGGGCGTCCGAACTTTTCTAGGGTGTCCCGAACCTCAAACCACTACCACATTGTACACATTTTGCAGAGAAAATGCTACACTTGGATAATAAAAACTAAATAACAATTAAATCTTTAAGAGCCAAAAATTTTGCTTCATTCTACTTAAAAATGACTTACATGCAAGAAATACACTAATGGACAGGTACATTTTCCAAATTCTGGAGGGTCCGGACCCCCCTGACCCCCCACTGGATCCGCCCATGATAAGTCAATCAAATTCCGCATCTACATGTAGATCTACTTACTTCTGCAACAAATCACAAAGTCAGTGCAACGTCTTTGGTTGTCAGTGCAGGTCGTCTTTGGGTAAACCAGCAATGAATTGATATACATGTACATAGTATTTATAAAACTGAGGACTAACTATGATTTTGATTAAAAAAATTGTATCATAGGTGGATCCAAGGGGGCGTACGCCACTCTCGCCCTAATGGCCTAAAATTGCCCAAGCAAAGGTGCTATTTCAATTATGAATATGATAATTAAAGGAATACTTGTATATTTATACATAAGCGTGCAACATTTGACGAAACCGGGAGTACAGAAATACTATGACCTGGCATAGATCTACAATCTAAAACAATTCCTTCTCATTATTGTAAGAATTTAACATATCCAACGGCTTTTAGAAAATTATATGATATATCTAGATGCTTTATATTGTAAACCCTGGCAAAGGATAGTTGAGGCTCTCGAAATGTGTCCGAATCCCTTAGAATAACCTAAACTCAGGAATTTCGGGTGCCGCCGGTCACCTAGACCCCTTATCAAGGCTTTGCCCTGGACCATTCGGGGCCCTTACGGCCCCTTGAAACCCTATTCTGCTTGTTAATTTTCTGCCCCCCCTCTAACTAGAATTTTCCGCCCCCCTCTAACTACAATCATGGATCCGCCTGTGAGTAGCCAAATTTTATTTATATTTCAGTTCCCATATTTTTCTCTTTTCGACCATCGCCAAAATTAAAGCGTAACAAAAGTTGCCAAACGTACAATAGGCGCCAACATGTCAGTGTCAGGTGAAATTAACACGGAATTTCAAGAGTTGTGATTGGCTGAGTACTGAAGCATGATCTTTGTTTTTGTAGGAAATGGGCGGGGACTATGTGTGTAGTTGTCGCCACTGGTATAAAATCAATGTGAATTTAACTTTTTAACTTGCCTCATAGTTAGTGATAGACCTCGTTTGGTGTCTGTCGTTGTGAACTATAATTCCTTTGGATTTTATTATTAATAATTTAATTATTGAATGTGATTTATTTCGGTGAGTTTTTTTACTTATTTAATTCACTTTTATGTATTTACATTTTACATTTACATCAGTACGTTAAACTGTCAATAATTTGACAATGCTTTAACGGTGCGCTAAGAAAGATAGAGTTATAAAAGAGAAATAATAGTAAAAAGTAAGTAGATAAATAGACTCAGTGAAGAAATAATGGTAAAATGCACAAATATAGATATATTAAGAAAGAAAAAGAAAGAAGGTGTATCCAGCAACCACTAGTCACAAAGGTTGCTGGATGGAAAAGGTCAATTTTGAGAGCCCACTCTTGAATGATGCCAAAGAGTGGGCCTCAGCAATTGTTGCTGGTAGATTGTTCCATACTGGGATACATCTAGGGAAGAAGCTATGTTTGTAGCAGTCAGTTGCACAGGTGTCCGTAGTCCTAAATATAAGACCCTTCATAACTATTTTATCATACGGACGTTCTTCTGTTATGCAGGGTCTTAACGGATTGCTTCAAAAACGCATAGCAAAATATTTTTTTCAAAAAGTAAATGAATGTGGGTCAAATTAGCACCAATCGATAGATAAAAGTTTACTTTTATTCTTTCCATAAAGCAAAAGATAAAAATCAGTTTTTTCCCATATGAAAACACCAATTACTTTTCCAGCTATCCATGATTGTCGCCGCTTGCCTCCATTTTGAACTGAATTCGTGTCGGTAAATAAAGTTTACCGAATCGCTTACAGTTTACTTAAACGAATTTTAATCTCTCAAGAGTAGTCGTTCTTACTGTCAACAGTCACAAGTATGCACGGAACGGTCCGGATACTGGCTTTTATACTGTACCTAATATATTCGTTCAAAATCATTTCTTACAAATGGCGTGACCAAATTTAAATTCGGATTGCTTTGGCTATTATTGCACGATTATTGTGACAAACTGAAAGTACTCGTTAATAAAGGATTTTAAATGGATTTTTCGACTGTCTAAGGTTAGCATTTGAAATTATTTTACTTTCATCATGTGTATTTTTCGTTTATCTTTCTATTGGTGTATCGTTTTATTGCAAATTTTTCGAATTAAAACGAGTAGAACGTTCAGACCTGATTCGATGTCTGTACAGTTTGTCAACCAGTTCCGATTATGAACCAGTTCCGGTTAACTTTTTTTGTACGAGAGGTTTTATGAAAATAATATCAGACAGATAATAAAAACAATTGGTCCTTTGAATAGAACAACCTTTTAGCTTCACATTGTCAAATTTTCGTTTTCGAGGAACTGTTTACATTCTGTCAAGCGCCTTAGGACCTAGGCGACTAGGGACGCTTGCATTAAAAATTGGGCGACGCCGGTCAATAACTGTACACATATCGTATTGTAAAATCCTCAAAGTACTCTTAAATGAAAAAAATCAAATTGCAATATGTTCTTCTATCATTACTTCATGTTTTCAAGAAAAATCATGAGCAAATATCCATGCATTTTGTTACGGACACTGTTTTGCTGAGACACGTGTTTCAACCAGTTCCGAATCAGCTGTGCGTGTGCACATCGTATAACTGGGGGTCGATTCAAAATTATTTTGAGGATCTGTTAATTGTTTTTTTTTTCATTTTAATCTTAATTTGTTGAATTTACACATGGCTTCTATTGTTATAAATATGTTTCATGTAAGTTTGACTTAATTTCTTCTCTTTAAATGCATGAGAGCTAGAAAAAAGCCTTATCATACATGTATAAATTGCAGCAGTTGAACTTGATTCTGTTTACAGACAATGTTTGTTAAACATATACACTTTCAAGAATGGTGGTCATTTTATAAATTTCCTTGTACATTCTTGAGAATGAAATTCAACTCAAACAAACCAGACAAAATCAAAGCACTGACAGCACTGTCTTTTTGAACCACAAAGCAGCATTAATACATTGATACATGTAAACACATTTACATCTTTGACTTTTTACATTTAATATATTGAGAAATATTGCATGAGGATTGGCAGCTAATAAGATTACAATATAATTATGGCAAATAACTTCCATCACAAAAATGTTGACAGCAAAATAGTTTTGCTTTTGTGGGTTTATAGTGTAGGTATTGAAGAGTGTCCTATAGTTTTGAATCATAACCATAACTACATATGTCAGATAGTAGACACTAAATGAAGTAATTGACAAGACTTTTTAAAGTTCTATAGTATCACAGGGGTTAGCAACCAAATGGTTTTTTTTAATTTTCTCTTATATATTTATAAGTCTGCAATTTTCAACCTCGCAATTACTTCATATATTTCCATAGCTTGATGTGTAGATATGTGTATGCAATTGGTAAAATTTTGTATCAAGTAGGATTGAAAATAGGACTTTAGGGTATATTATCAATAAAATGCATTCTCTGAGAGCAATTTAGAAAAAAAATGTACAAATATCTACATATATATATATATCTACACATTTCATGGAAACATTGAACTATTATGCTTTAATATATAGATATAAGATAATAATAATAATAATATAAGATAATTTGCTTTAATATATGATGTGAATGTCTTTATTTTCTATTTTAGATGACATGAATGATCAGATATATCAGTTACAGCTGTTGCTTTTGATATAAATGTATGTGGTTGCAGATCCCTGCATCTAACAATACCTAATTCAGTTATACAACTATTGATACAGGGTTAAAACAAAAGAAATATGAATCAAAACAAAATCTAATATAAGACAATGTACCCTGATTTTATACAATTATATATTTAAATATTTAATTTGGTAAATATGATACACATATATAATAGATAAAAATATCAAAATGCTAGCAGGAGTCATTGGTAAACCTTTAACTAGCTACCAACTATTGGGAATGAAAAGGGATTGTGTTTATCTGCTTAGTACCCTTCCTTTATATATCATGTGAGATACATAAATCATTTACTTGGTCCACTGGGTAGATTGTTAGAAGCATCAGTAAATGCTGCTTATTAACTCATGAATATTTTATTGTAACAACGACTGATAAATAAAATAGATAAAAATAAATGGTATTTCTTCTTTTATTTATTCATTTATTTTTAATGAGTTTGCTCATCTTTCATTTGATAGACAAGATTGTATATAAAATCTTATTGCATTCGTCAGTCATATCAAAGAATCATGTTCTGTAACTCCTGTAATGAGAAGAAAGAATGGCATTTTATATGCACTTAAAAGCTTGGTGAGCAAGTCTAATTGCAACAAAATCAATTATATAATTACTTGACAAATATAAAGGCATGCCATAAACATACAGAACAGTAGAAGTTAATTATACTACTTAAATTATTGCTGTATTTAACACTCTTACGTTGAGTGATAAAATACGTTGTTTCACACTCAAATATTTTAAATGATGGAATTTAATTTGTTAATTGCTTAATTCTACATAGAAAAACACTCACCTGTCAAATTTGACAGGTAAATATTTGTTTGAGATGAACCCCAGTCGTATTTTCGGAACCGGTTGAATTAACCGGAAGTGGTTGAAATGGGAACGAAAATAAACTTGATTTGTTGAAATATCGACACAACATTGAGAGAAAACTTTATTGGCATTGTTTTAGTAATTGATTTGTAAAAAATCTGACAAAAAATAAAACTTTGATTCATGCATTTTCCTTGATTTTGCACGGTAAGTAAAAACGTTAATCGGAACTGGTTGACTAACTGTACACTAAAATTTTTGCTATGCGTTTTTGAAGCTATCCGTTAAGACCCTACGTAACAGAGAAATGTCAAAATGATAAAAAAGTTACGTAGGGTCTTATATTTAGGACTAAGGTGTCCGTCGCGTCGGAAAGCCAAAAATTTGTTTATTAAAAAATATATTTTTTTACAAAACAAAATTTTGGCTTTTGGCTTGAACTTTTGTATTTGATGTTTTTATGATAATTAGAGCATGTTTAAGTAAAAATTAACAATTACTTGGAGTTTTGTAATGCGATGGGCACCTGTGGTCAGTTGATGTGTATATTTATGAAATAAAAAATGTGGATACAGTAGGGATTGAACCAGCGTAATGCGCTTCTGGAAAAAAGTCATTTGGTGTTAGACCACTCGGCCATCAACGCATGTACAGTTAGTCAACCAGTTCCGATTAACGTTTTTACTTACCGTGCAAAATCAAGGAAAATGCATGAATCAAAGTTTTATTTTTTGTCAGATTTTTTACAAATCAATTACTAAAACAATGCCAATAAAGTTTTCTCTCAATGTTGTGTCGATATTTCAACAAATCAAGTTTATTTTCGTTCCCATTTCAACCACTTCCGGTTAATTCAACCGGTTCCGAAAATACGACTGGGGTTCATCTCAAACAAATATTTACCTGTCAAATTTGACAGGTGAGTGTTTTTCTATGTAGAATTAAGCAATTAACAAATTAAATTCCATCATTTAAAATATTTGAGTGTGAAACAACGTATTTTATCACTCAACGTAAGAGTGTTAAATACAGCAATAATTTAAGTAGTATAATTAACTTCTACTGTTCTGTATGTTTATGGCATGCCTTTATATTTGTCAAGTAATTATATAATTGATTTTGTTGCAATTAGACTTGCTCACCAAGCTTTTAAGTGCATATAAAATGCCATTCTTTCTTCTCATTACAGGAGTTACAGAACATGATTCTTTGATATGACTGACGAATGCAATAAGATTTTATATACAATCTTGTCTATCAAATGAAAGATGAGCAAACTCATTAAAAATAAATGAATAAATAAAAGAAGAAATACCATTTATTTTTATCTATTTTATTTATCAGTCGTTGTTACAATAAAATATTCATGAGTTAATAAGCAGCATTTACTGATGCTTCTAACAATCTACCCAGTGGACCAAGTAAATGATTTATGTATCTCACATTATATATAAAGGAAGGGTACTAAGCAGATAAACACAATCCCTTTTCATTCCCAATAGTTGGTAGCTAGTTAAAGGTTTACCAATGACTCCTGCTAGCATTTTGATATTTTTATCTATTATATATGTGTATCATATTTACCAAATTAAATATTTAAATATATAATTGTATAAAATCAGGGTACATTGTCTTATATTAGATTTTGTTTTGATTCATATTTCTTTTGTTTTAACCCTGTATCAATAGTTGTATAACTGAATTAGGTATTGTTAGATGCAGGGATCTGCAACCACATACATTTATATCAAAAGCAACAGCTGTAACTGATATATCTGATCATTCATGTCATCTAAAATAGAAAATAAAGACATTCACATCATATATTAAAGCAAATTATCTTATATTATTATTATTATTATCTTATATCTATATATTAAAGCATAATAGTTCAATGTTTCCATGAAATGTGTAGATATATATATATATGTAGATATTTGTACATTTTTTTTCTAAATTGCTCTCAGAGAATGCATTTTATTGATAATATACCCTAAAGTCCTATTTTCAATCCTACTTGATACAAAATTTTACCAATTGCATACACATATCTACACATCAAGCTATGGAAATATATGAAGTAATTGCGAGGTTGAAAATTGCAGACTTATAAATATATAAGAGAAAATTAAAAAAAACCATTTGGTTGCTAACCCCTGTGATACTATAGAACTTTAAAAAGTCTTGTCAATTACTTCATTTAGTGTCTACTATCTGACATATGTAGTTATGGTTATGATTCAAAACTATAGGACACTCTTCAATACCTACACTATAAACCCACAAAAGCAAAACTATTTTGCTGTCAACATTTTTGTGATGGAAGTTATTTGCCATAATTATATTGTAATCTTATTAGCTGCCAATCCTCATGCAATATTTCTCAATATATTAAATGTAAAAAGTCAAAGATGTAAATGTGTTTACATGTATCAATGTATTAATGCTGCTTTGTGGTTCAAAAAGACAGTGCTGTCAGTGCTTTGATTTTGTCTGGTTTGTTTGAGTTGAATTTCATTCTCAAGAATGTACAAGGAAATTTATAAAATGACCACCATTCTTGAAAGTGTATATGTTTAACAAACATTGTCTGTAAACAGAATCAAGTTCAACTGCTGCAATTTATACATGTATGATAAGGCTTTTTTCTAGCTCTCATGCATTTAAAGAGAAGAAATTAAGTCAAACTTACATGAAACATATTTATAACAATAGAAGCCATGTGTAAATTCAACAAATTAAGATTAAAATGAAAAAAAAAACAATTAACAGATCCTCAAAATAATTTTGAATCGACCCCCAGTTATACGATGTGCACACGCACAGCTGATTCGGAACTGGTTGAAACACGTGTCTCAGCAAAACAGTGTCCGTAACAAAATGCATGGATATTTGCTCATGATTTTTCTTGAAAACATGAAGTAATGATAGAAGAACATATTGCAATTTGATTTTTTTCATTTAAGAGTACTTTGAGGATTTTACAATACGATATGTGTACAGTTATTGACCGGCGTCGCCCAATTTTTAATGCAAGCGTCCCTAGTCGCCTAGGTCCTAAGGCGCTTGACAGAATGTAAACAGTTCCTCGAAAACGAAAATTTGACAATGTGAAGCTAAAAGGTTGTTCTATTCAAAGGACCAATTGTTTTTATTATCTGTCTGATATTATTTTCATAAAACCTCTCGTACAAAAAAAGTTAACCGGAACTGGTTCATAATCGGAACTGGTTGACAAACTGTATCAACCAAAGTTAGTTTTAATATTATTCAATGTAAAGAAGTCCTTGGGGCTAGGAATTTTTTCAATTTTGATTGGCTGTGGGAGTGGGATTTGTGACGTCAAAATCAAAGGGTATATAAGGCTTCGCGCGGAAAAACTCGTCAGAATTAACTCTCATTGATTATCTGTTCTGTTTTACACTTCAGATCTCAAGACAGTGCTTGAAGTTCTACTGCAATCTGCTTACAAGAGTTCTACTCGAGTCAGTTGATAGCTACTATTATGGCGAGTTTGTTGTTTGCTGGTGTGTGTGGTTTGAGTGAGGTGATCACATGGGGCTGTCAGAGATCTGGTAAGTTTTCAATTTCATGTGTATTGTTGAATTCAAAATGGCGGACTTTTTTGTTCGCCTTTTTCGAAATTGAAATTTGAATTCATAAATCATTCTGTTGAAGTCTATGCTTATAAACATTTGCAACTTGTAAACAAGCTACGAAGAAATTTGATTCCACAAGGCTCTACAACAAAATGGCTGCCATATTCACATGTAAAACCTGGATCATGTTTACGGGCTCAAAGTTGCCATGGTAGATTTAGATCTAAATTATTTAATTATGTTCTCTGCTATAATGTAGAATCTATTTACTGTCAGTGTCGATCTTGGATTTAAAAATGATAGAATTTGAGAGCACATTTAGGATTTGCTTTCGGATCTTTGCTTTCAATTGTGTGATCTGCTGTTTGTAACTGGTTTATAAGTCTTGTGTACATGTTCATTAAATCCTAGTGAAACTTGGTACATAATGAATGATTTCAACTATTGAGACAAACATAAATATTTGATAATCACAAGACATGGGTATAAGTCTGAAAGACTTCGGTCAAAATTTGACTTCCAGCTATGGCACATGTTGGGCGCGTTGCCTAAGCATTTCTCTAGGTATCGCTTTGTAACAAAATCATAGGAAACGTATTGCTACAAGATATCACTTCATTTCGCTATGTAGCAAAAGCTAGCGTAAAAAATCTTTGCAACCTCAGAGCCCTGTTAAGTGTTAACAAATTAAAATGGCTGCCTCCACAGTTATGTGACTTCCTGTTTGCTGACAATTTGGTTTTTATGTTTTACTGACTATAGATAAATTGAAATTAATAAATATTTGTAGTTGTTCATTTCTATTTACTGAAAATTACAAGGGTTGACCGAGCATTGTTAGTGACCAAGCATAGGTAGTTGACTCTTTAGTTTGAAATACCCTGTTTGCATCTATTTTTGCGTTACTAAGCGCTATAATAAATAGATATAATAGGAAGTCTCTTTAATTTGTTTTCTTTTTTGCTCAATACATCCACCAATCTTTCATTTATAGAGTAGCAAAAAGAAATTACATCAATTGTTTACATTTTTCCATTTTACCGGCATTATTCAAGTCACGTGACAACCACCATTACGTAAGGGAAGTAAATCTGGATCCGTGGTATAAAAAGTCTATACCATACTGTCGTAATAAGTTCAATAATATCAAAAAATTAACTGCTCAAAATTTTTAATGAGTTCAGTCAGCACACAATCATAGCTAAAGTTATGTAAAAAAGTTAACAATAACAAGATCATTTACACAAACATTCATACAGGTCTGAAATTTTTTCTTGTAATACTCGTCTTTTTCAAAATGAGGGCATTTAAAGACAGTTGCCCTCCTGAGAGGTTCTTTGCAATATTTGGCGAAAATATCTTTCTGTGCGAAAAGTAGGTCACTTTTATTTACGTGTAGGTGTCGCTTCAAGTGAAATTTTAACAAAAAGTGAAAATAACGCGGAACCGGATTTAACGCGGAAATAGATGCAACGAGTATATATAGCGATACACAGCGGAATTGTTAGGCAACAAGCTCTGTGTCATCCGTATTTGAACTATCTATGTCATCTGTATTGTGTCTCATGGAAATTGGATCTTGGAAATGTTCAGTTTTGTAAATTTATTCACTCATTTCAAAAATAACTTAATGACAGTACTGTCAGTACATGATTCAGTCCATTTTGTATATTATGTTTATGTATCTTGAAAAGTTTACAGCTACACATTAACGAGTACAGGAATGTAGTTAATGAATGCGATCAACCAAATATGGAAATGAAAGAAGATGTTTATTTCATCCTTATAAGTTGACTACAGTGGATGCTTTGTGGATTGTTTACATCATATTTCAATCATTTGTTTACATCAACTTGTTCAATTGCTTATTAATGTCTCTGTATTTCAATAACTTCAATGTACTGCAAGATTTTGACTCAATTTTGCAAATACTACGACAGACAAATGGTATGGAAGCCTAATTCTGTATGAAAACTTGGAATGAATATATTGCTTCCTTATTTCTCATCTGACCTCTATATTGACCAGTTCTTCAGCTGACTGAGATTAATTGTCTTGGACATGGAAACTATGAAGTCGGGTTTCGAACCATCTTCCAACATGACCTGTTATTAAGAGTTTTCCATGAAATGTTATAATTTGATTAAAAATTATGAGCTTTTTTACAATTATACTTTAAAAAATCTTTTAAATCTTAAAACATTATCTTGTTGAACAACTGTTCATGATTTTTTCTTTATTCCAGGCATATCTTCGGGTGTGACAGATCTCATCAGGAATACCTTTTGTTGTGGCTCATCAGCCCTCGTAGAAGATGAGCCGGCAGTCCCTGGAATCACCGAGGGTTCGTTTCCTTTTTATTATCTTTTTTTGTTGAAAGTTTTGAAGTGGAGATTTGGGATCCACAATATGTAAATTGATGGCAGTATTAATCACTGATGGCAGTATTAATCACTCCAACCTTGAATAGGCTGCAAATTGTCTTGATGTTTAAATTGAAGGATTTCATACCATTGTAAATCTAAAGAATTTGTTATACTGTTTTACTGTTGGCTGAATGCAATATTGTTTTAACTGCCGCATGTTTAGTGACTTTATTTGAGTAGGTCTTGTACCCACCAATGTTGATTATAAAGTTAAATTGATAAGTTTTTTCACTTTGCTGGAAAATTCTAAATTCAATTGTAGTACATCTTGCTCTTACCGAAATGAATTGATTGGCTCTTAGTTTTTGAAAATTCTTTGTTTAATGTATATATAGGCCAACCAAGGAAATAAAATATTTTTGGACAAAACAATGTTAGATCAGTGTTGCACTCAGTCACTGTAAAACTTTAATTCATTGTAAACGGCTTATTGTCATCCTAAAACATGTATTGTATTGTGTGCTTTGTTTTTTATGTAAAACAATGGAGTGAAATCTTGTAAGTTTTAAAGTATCAACTGTTTTCAGATCTTTCCATAACTTCCTCTTGTGCAAAACTTGTTGCTATAATCATTTGCCGTTAACAACTTCTTTGGTAAAGTAATGATACTTGACACAAATTTATTTTTGATATTTACGATTTTATTTCGTGAATTCATGCTTCGAACTTTTAATCAATAACTTTTGGATGAAGGTATGGTTGGATTTAAAAATGTTCTTGCATAAGACATATTCTCTCTATTTCAACTGAAAATGATTGTTCCTAATGATTGTATGTCTGCTAAATGTTCCTTTATGACATTTTTAAACCTTTCAACTTGTAATATCTTCCTATTGTTTTTAATTCAATGAAAGTGAGACTCTTTAAATGAAAGGGAGGTAATAACTTATTTGTGGAACATTTTGTCAGTTAATTAAACATTCAATACTGGGTGTTCTTGCGGCTAATTTCTATTACTAAGGATTCTTTTTTGATAACCATTTCTCAAACATCAAATTAGCAGACTACTAATGAATAGTGATTAAATCTTACATTGTGTTGTTAGTTTTTTCTCAACTGTCAAAACATGAATAATTTCACGATGAATGCATTTGTTAAAATTATTGTCGTAATACACCAATGAGTTTCTGAAAGTGTTAATGAACGAGTAAAGCTTCTTATACCGAATGACAAGTTTTAGTCCAGATATTTTTTAATGAATATTGGACCACCAGTTCAAAAATAGCAAACTTTGACAATTGAGAAAAAATGGACAATACATACATGTTGCCTGAATTTTTTTAATTGTTTGAATAATTTCACTCTGACTGCATATGTTCCCAGATTTAAATCATGAGTAATGTTGGCTCAGTCAGCAGGCATTAAACTGCTAAGCTGTAATATTATGTGTTTCACCTGATTTGTAAACACAATTGTAATATCATGATTATTAGATAATTAACATTTAAACAAAATAAGTCGGTGAAGTTATTCATGTATTTAAATTTTGGGCTTAGTGCTGAACAGTCGTAACTCACTTGTTTTTAAATTGAGTTACGACGATCTTACACTAAGCTCGGGAAATTTTATCAAGGAACCATTATGAATGAAAAATAGTATAAAAACTTATATACTTTTCAATGTGTTAAAAACTTAAATACTTTTCAATGTGTAACTTTAGACTTTGAATGGCATCACAGTTTAGAAATGTGGTCCCTGGGTAGCAGATGGGTCTTAGGGTGGGACTCTCAATTGTAGTTTTGCTGATCAATATTTAGGCGTGTATTTATTTGTTGATTCTAGAACCCTCCTCTGAGAGAGTGTCGGAGTGAGGTTCTATCATTGAACTTGCTATTACATTATGCAAAATAGTGATGTAACAATAGGTTGATATATTACTGTATTGTGATAGTTTACCCCGCAATAGCAATACTGGTCAATAGAACTTTTTATAGTCAATAAATATTTCAATAGTCTTCATCTACCTATTGACTGTAGGTGATAGTTTTTTTGAAAATGAAAGTAGAACTAATCATACTTTAAGCCGCCTAACTCACTTGGTAGCATCCAAGTCTTTTGATCAAGAGGTCGATTCTTGGGCTGTGGATACTTTAGTGGTCATGAAAGCTCCACTAAAGTATGGCCCTTCCTGGAATAAACTCACCAACCCTCGTTCAGTAGATGTGTGTGCTACCTTCTGAATTAGCTGGGCTGCTTTCAAAAAATGATTTTGTTGTTGATTAACTATCACAATACTGTTATTATAGTATTTTTGGTCACTATGGTGACCCCTCATTAAAAAGTTGCTATTTTCATATTATATCTGTTATAAAGTTCATACAAAAACTCCATTGGGACAAAACTAAAAACCTTAATTCGTGGACTTGTTATTTAGATGATTATTAGTCTGATGTTAAAGTTAAGGACATAAAAAATATAGTTTTGTTACGTTAACCTGTCACAACTCAGGGCTTTTTCAGGGGGGTGGGTTGGAAAAAGGCCCCTGCCCAAATTGCAAACTTTTAACGCTGTAAATAGTCCAATTTGGGAAAAAATATCGACAAATCAACTCAATATGGAAATTCCATCATTAATTTTTCTGCATTAAATCTTTTTTTATTCCTTGCTTTGGTGTCTCTGAAAGTGTTGCAGTGCTCTTAAAGAGTTTGTTCTGACAGTTCAATAAGGCATTCAATGCAAATTCTCATGTAATTGTTATTTTTACATGAAATCACATGGTCTCTTTTGTAGAAGCAAGACCGTTCAAAGGGAATTATTAAACAAGATTGGGAATTTTTTTCTTGAAATTTGGAAAAATGGTCATTATTTGGCATTGGGAATGGGGCCCATATTCGGCCCCCTGAGATAGGCTGAAAAATCCCTGCAACTTAAATAATTACACGGTCACTGAATTTGTTATTTTTAATTTCTTTGGAACTTGCTATTTCCCAGATATTCAAAATTGCTGCATATATAGTTAGATCATCAATAAATGATATGGATCAGTGGCTCAATGATTAAAAAGAAGTTTAATAGTAACATATTCAGTGACCGTGTAATTATTCAAGTTGTGACAGGTTAATATAACAGAACTATAATACAAATGAAAAAATAAGTTAAATCTTAATATAAAATTGAGTTAGATATTGAAGATGTTTCCCATGTATTCTTACTTAGTTTTAATTCTTAACTTTTGCATGTCTACAGAAAATGTCCTTAAAAAACTGAAATATATTTGTACATTGTTGTCATGGTCTTAATGCACTAGCCTAAAGCCCAGGGCTAGGGAAAATTGATTTGGGCTGGTAAAAAAACCTTTTTAGTTTATATATTAAAGATGTGTTATGCGCATATTTTGCACATTTCTACGCACCCCGTACACTAAAATCAACATAATAGCTTTATAAAACATCCCTAACAAACGTCCTTGAGCTACAATAAACTTCCCTTTACCAATGCTATCATATAAATAAAACGGTTTTAAATTTATTTTCTTTAAAAAACTGCCAGTTTTTTTAAGCCGACCGGAGATATCCGAGTGTACACGAAGCGAAACGAGGACAGGCGATAACTCCATGACCTTTCGTGACACGCATAATTTACCTGTGTTTACAAAATGGTGGAAATCGATAGAGAAAGTAAAGAGAGCGTCAGAATAACGGAACTTGCGACATTTAAGCGACGAAAACAAATATACAATATAAACTTCGGGTCATCTAGAGTGAATTTAGGACAGGAATTCGTGAGATATCATGAGTTGGAGCTGTCAATGGCCTTGAAGATGGATGAAATCTAGCAAAATCGTTGCTTGAGAATGAGAGGTAAGGTCCCGTCGAATCGAAATTTAACTAAGGAATTGGCTAACCAACTGTTAAGATCATTGTGCCGTTAGTGGTTCTGTATAATAATGTTGAGTTTTGGCAATTGTACTGCTTATATTATACAATATAAAGCTTACAAAACGGCTGTATTGTAGATCGTTTTTAAAAATCATGGCGCTTCGTCCCATGACATTTCGACCCCGTCATTGTTTACAACTCAGAGAATTTGGATGACACGTTTATCTCTTTTTATGTGAAGCAGTACGTGTTCTTTCAATATTATATTTCTAAATGTGAAAGATTAACAAATGTTTATGCCAGTATTAAACATAACTACACAGGAACTTAAATATTTACTAACAACCATTGATTGACCAGTTTACTGTCAACTTGTCTAAAGACGTACTGCATTAGTTTTACTGATTTTGATAACTCACGAGTAATGTTTCACTACTCAAATTGTACATAAATAGTTTATGTATTTATAAGCACGTGATAACAGTAAGGAGCAGTAAACATATAGATTCTCTGAAGAGATCTTTCACTTGAAACTTCACTCATGTATGCAGACTTACCAATTTATGTCAAATTTCTTATTTCTTTAACTCTTGCATAAAGTTTGACCCAGTTTTACCCTTATTATATTTTGAAATGTATTGGTTAGGGTTTTTGGTGTATCATTCAGGGGCGGATCCAGGATTTTTTTCTAGGAGGTCTAAACTTTTCTAGTGGGTCCAAACTTTGAAAAACAACCAGGTTATTCACTGTACATAGGCGGATCCAAGGGGGCGGACCCTGCGTACGCCCCCCCCCTAAAATTGCCCAAACTAAGATTTTTTTCTATCATAAAATATGATATCTGTAGGAAATTTTATAAACATATGTAAAAAAATTCACACGCTACGACTGTGCACAATAATAACAAGACTGGAACTACACTGTTACAATGACATAACATACACTAATGTAAGAACAATTTCATCTAGGCACATATTTGTAAGATTTTAACATGATCAAAAGGCTGTAAAATTATATGATACATATCAAGATGCTTTTATCGTATACCCTGGGAAAGGATAGTTTAGGTTCTTTATATGTGCCTGAATTCATTAGAAATGAGCTTAGCCTTAAGGGGTCGCAGCAACCCTGAATGCCTGGTCAATGCCTCTCAGGACCCAGAGTGGGTCCTTGAATACGGTCCCTAGAACACCAGTCTGCTTGTTCATTTTCAGCCCCCATAACTTGAATTTTCCGCCCCCCAAGTATTACACAACACATTAATGATATAAACTACTTAACAATCAGATTTATGTTCAATACTACAGCAAGCAAAGCGAGACTGAGAAAAATTGTCTCATGCTACTTAAAAATTGCTTACAGTTTCTAAATTCACTTATGAACAGGCATATTTTGGAAATTACAGGGGCGTACAACCCCCCTCCCCCCCCCCCCGCTAGATCCACATGACATTTTATGTTCATAAGTTATCAGGTATGGGTACTGTACAGTACAGTACAGTTAGGATATCAGTGGATGGAATGTCAATATTTTTGTTAGGCCATGAAAATAATATTTTAAGAAATAAATTTTCATTTTCAGACCTAAAAAGTGAAACTGTGATAGTGTCTTAATTTGGTAGAGTGACTGGGTAGAAGAAGATGTCATCTTCATCTGTTGATCCTTTTGAGTAAGTAGGTCTACAATTTTTATATGCTGTTCAAAAAAGGGCTGTATTATGTTATGATGTTGTCTGTCTGTCTGTCTATTCATAATCAAATGCATGTCCGAACAATAACTTAACAATACCTGTATGTCTGTTCACTGAGATATTAACTGTGGATAGCTTTGGGGCAAGGAAGTGCCAACTGATTTTGTGGCTCCGTTTTAATAGGCCAAGGTCTCTGAGAATTCACATGGAAAAACTTTGTGCAGATAATAATCATGTAAAAGCTGTATCTAGTTTCACCTAATCATTATTGTGGATAGGGCATATTGCTGAGTTTTAATGAAAATATAGTAACATGCTGAGGTAAGAAAACAAACATAAATGGTCTGTTTCAAAGCCTAGTGTCCAAACTACTACACCATGAAAACAACTGTGTAGTAGTATTTCACCAGTGTATATATGCATGCAAGTGGATTATTATTCTGTGCATACTAAATGGTCAGCTATTAATTATGAAAATATTGAATCAAAGAATTCTTGAATAACTATTGTTTTTTCATCCTCCTATCATGATGTAAATGTATTATTCTCTTTGATAAAGCTAAAAAGTATCTGTTTCATGTATGAGCATAATTATGTTATTAGATCATAGTGTATAAAATAAAGTAGAGGAATCAAATCTTAAATTTTAAGCAATTTGAACAAGGAGTCATATATGGTGTGGACAGTTATGGTAACAATGTTTGTAAACCATTATTTTAACAATCTGCTTCTTTACAGAGTTAATGGTGAAATGTCCTGATTCATATCACAAACCACCATGAATGGAGTCTACCAGATATTGATGGTACAACTTCTTATTTGCATCATTCAGCTCAGAAGATGTATGTGATAAACCTTGTCTGAAAGCATGCTTCTTCAGATGCCAATTTAATAAAAGATCTAGCTGCTGCCATTCTTTGAACTGCAGGTAATTTTAATTTTGAACCTGTCTTATTTTTTATTTTAATGTGAATATTTATGGATGTATGGACATTACATTTTGAAAAAAATTATTATATGAATGGTAAATCTTGGTAACAACAACTTGGTTCTAATATGGGTATCCACATAAGATAATTAACCTGAAGTAGGATCCATAATGTTTATTGTGATTAATTTAGCAGGAAATAATCTTGTAACTGTTGTTATAGTTTAACTTTAATTGACACATCACTATTGTGAATATGAGTGAAAAATAAAAAGATATCAGGCTTTTATAATTGTTTGTGTTTTAATTGCAGAAGTGCAGTTGAATTGGAAGTCTCTAAAATCTTCTTTTGATGTATTGTGACAAAAGATTTCATATTCACCAACCATATATAGAAAGAGAAATGTACTGGCTTCATTAGATAACGATATGAATGTTAGAGAATTAAGTTGAACAAGGCTGGATCTAAAGGTATCATTAATGAGTTTTTTTTAAATATTTATATCATGCTTAACATCCCCTGAAATTCACTCAGTACCGTTATTTTGGAATCAATATATTCTACATACATATGAATGATCTAGTGTAGGTAGCACTTAACACATACAGGCCTCTAGATACAATTAATGTCTATGAATGGCTAATGATATTATCTTATATTTGTTGTTATCAAATCTACTGTTTTAAGTATTGGGTATCAAAATCTACTTTCGGTTTCGATCTACTTTCCCTTGAAAATACAATGCATAAAATGAAAAAAAAGTAAGCGATGCACATATTTATTTTCCATTAGAGGTGTTTGAAACAGATCAATTTCAATTTTCTTTGCAGTCCACCGACAACTATAAACAGGCAACACATAGAATGTTCTGTGCATCTTTTTCAAATGGACAGTATCAATTATATAGTTAATGTTATTTATTTATGAAACATGTAGCCTTGCATATTGACTAAGATTTATTTTGATTTATCTTGCAGGCTCTAGATATTGTATAATAAAAAAGAAAAATGTTGACAGCACATAAAGAGAAAGTTAGAATATGCTCTGCTGCAAATCATCAAATATGAAAGTCTATCTGTGAATTTCAAATCATATAGTTGTTCTTGTACTCTCATATATGAACTTGTATCTTCTAGTATATGACTACAGTTTGCTAATAACATCACCTCCATATATATACATGCACATTACAATATGAATTTTGTGAAACTGCTACATGGAAAGTGTAACTTCTTAGAAGTAAGGGACTTCCTGCAAGATCTATTTGTTAGATATTGTTTTCAAGTCAAATTGTTATAAGTAATCAACATTGACAAGTCAAAAGAGTGTGCTACTTTTGTCTGTGTACTAGGAATTGACATTTATTGTCCACCAACGATAGATTCATTTATGAAAAGTGTGTAGATTATTTGTAAAATTAGCCTCTTTTAAGACCTTTTTTGTTTCATTGTTGACCACAATTTGAGCAAGATGGTTCTACATTCACATATTTCTGTTAACCATTTTAATTTAATCACTGTTCAACTACATTGTACCTTGAGAAAGTATTTTTATCCTTTCAACTCAAATACTGAATCTGCTCTTATAAGTTGATAGCATACCTATGTTACACTTAAAAAGTAAGGAGAACACTTTATTTCTGTTTTTTAATACTGTTTTTACATCCATATAGTACCCAACAAAACTTTGGAGACATCTTCACATTGTAGGCCTACTGAGTAGCTTTAAAGTTTGTTTATGTTTATTTACTTGCATCTTATCCATAAAGGGATAGTAATTAAAATCACTTTTCTATTTTTAGCTCGACTTTACGAAGTAATGTAGAGCTCTCCTACTCGCCCCGGCGTCGGCGGCGGCGTCGGCGTCCGCGTCCGCGTCCACATTTCTGATTAAAGTTTTTGTGCAGTAAAATACTTTCTTCTATATCTTTGTTATTTCTTAAGATATTAACTTCAAACTTTAAATATATGTTCCTTACTATCAACCACATCTCATGTGACAAGGTCCATAACTCCAAACACGTTTTTTTAAGAATTATCTCCCCTTGAACTGATTGAAGTTTTTGTGCACAGATTAAAGTTTTTGTGCAGTAAAATACTTTCTTCTGTATCTTTGTTATTTCTTAAGATATTAACTTCAAACTTTAAATATATGTTCCTTTCTATCAACCACATCTCATGTGACATGGTCCATAACTCCGAATGCATTTTTTTTCAGAATTATCTCCCCTTGAACTTAGAGTTTTCTTTAAAAAATGTTTGTTTTTACTGCAACTGTTTTATTTCTTTAGGCATTGATTTCAAACTTTAAATATATGTTCCTTTTTATCAACCACATCTCATGTGACAAGGTTCATAACTCTGTATACATTATTTTCAAAGTTATCCCCCTTGAACTTATAGTTTTCTTTAATAAATATTTGTTTTTAATGCAACTGTTTTATTTCTTTAGGTATTGACTTTAAATATATGTTCCTTATTATCAACCACATCTCATGCGACAAGGTTCATAACTCCAAATATATTTTTTCAGAATTATCTCCCCTTGAAATTAGAGTTTTCTTTAAAACATGTTTGTTTTTACTGCAACTGTTTTATTTCTTCAGGTATTGACTTCAAACTTTAGATATATGTTCCTTATTATCAACCACATCTCATGTGACAAGATTCATAACTCCTTATACATTTTTTCAGAGTTATCCCCCTTGAACTTATAGTTTTCTATTTTTTTCTTTGAATTTGTAAAGGTTATATTTTCAAATTTTAAAATATGTATGTTCCTTATCATCAACCACATCTCCTGTGACAAACACTTACTAAGTCGAGCATGCTGTCTCCTCTGACAGCTCTTGTTAGTTTTATAATTAAGAGTAAAAATAGAACAGTGATTATAATGTTTATTTAGAAATGCTTTTTATTTTTTGCTTTATGTTATTGTCTTAATATCATTATACTTATATTGAGACTACAAAAATAGCATACTAACTATGTAATGGAAATAGATATAATAAAAACAGAGTTTTGTAGGCATTAGGATGTCAGATGCTCAATCTTATAAATATGCTGCTTTCATTGACATGAGGTGGACTGGGCATAATTTTGTGGAGCTTGTTTGTAAAAATAATTTCTATGGTCATTCTACCTCCTACCACTGATTGTTAATAGTGAAGGTCAGTTACTGATGGAAATATGGGCTTAGTAGTTAGTTAAGCCTTCCAAGAACATTGAGTAGGTAGACTGACCACAGTGACCAAACCTATACAAATTGTTGCTATGTACAGTACCCACCAAAAGTTTGGAGACATTTTCACTTTGTAGGCTTTCTAAATAGCTTTTATCCAAAATTTGATCACTGTGTATTTTTATACGCTTTTTAGTTTTGCTTTATTTTTTTGGTTATCATTATTATATAACCAACAAAACAAAAATAGCTTAAAATATTTGTTATGAAAAATAATTACAATTAACATGTTTTTTTAGGCTTAAGGATATCAGATGCTGAATTTCAAAATTGTGTATCATTCATGAAATTTGTTTCCATTTTATCACAAACCATACTTAGATTTATCTAAAACAATGATTCTACAAAATTCATTACCAAATTTCAAGAATTGTAGTAAATTTCTAATGTCTTTATACTTTTGTTGGGTACTGTGTAAAAGAGTAACCGAATATAATTATGTAGACAACATAAGAGGTATTGACTATTACTCATATAAATGAAAATAGACATTTAGGCTTACCTATGTATTGTTACACTTTTTGTGAATGTGCTTTATTTGCATTTTAGCACACAAACCACACATGTTATTGATTTTTAAATTTTATGGTACATGTATTACTATTTGCAAATAAATTGAATATCATAAGAGCTGATCTATTTTTTATGTCTAGCATGTGAAAGTTACCTACGAAATGTTCTGTGATACAGTGCCCTAAAAAATTCTTGGACAAAATCTTGGGTTTTAAGATAAATTGATTCATCCTTATTCATGAATATAAGGAAGAAAGAGTCATCTGAGCAAATTCTAAAGTCAGCTTTTATTAGATTATTAACATATGATTTAAACAACGCTACATTGACTAGGTCTAATGATAGTTAATTTACTTGTATTATGCACAATCATTTTTTCTCAAAATTTTATCTGTTCAAGAACTTTTGGAGAGCACTGTGCTTCATTTCAAATGAACATGTGTTTGATACAAACATTCTCTGAAATAGTTATGGAAACTAATCTAAGAAAGTAAGCTCACCCAAAAAGTGTATTATAGCATACTGAATATCTATCTTATTTAGGAATCAGGGGTATCACAAATAAAGATTGTCCACGGTGACATTCCATACAGAATTTTAAATGGAAACTTAAGCTATATGTCAGCTTGGACAATTATGCCAAGATACATTCATATATTGATAATTTCTACAGTCAATGACTGTGGCAAACTTGAATGTCCAGACCATAGGTTAGACCACATTTCAATCGGCTGGAGATTAAAATGGCTAAAAGACGTGATTAAAGATTCCTTTTGATTCTGTTCTGTAACCCACAATGGTAAAGTAGACTTAAATAGATCATAACATCATATACTATAACAGTATCTGTCTCATCAACTGGGATTTTGACACACATGAAGAACAAATGTTCAGGCAATACTTGTTAGATACAGCCTTCAAAAATATGGGAAGCAGCAAATATACACTGCACTTAGACATTCCTAATTACATCGTTACCCTACTAGCTAAAATATTGATGGTTTAGTTCACTATGGTGTACAATCCTGGGAAGCATATTATCAAAAATCTTATGACAAATTAGCATAAAAATAAAATGGTTAAAGTCTATAATTAGTCATAAGACCCTTGATAGTACCGGCCCTTGGAGAATAAAAGTTATAAATAACAAATACAGATGTATAATCAAATATTTTTATTTTATTTTTTTTTGCTAATGAGAAACAAAACAAATGTATGTGTAATTGTTGAGAAATTTAAGTAAAAAAAAAATATATTTCATCAATTATTATTTAAACTTTGAAGTTGATACCTTAAGAAATCAAGATTTCTAGGTGAAAATTAATATCTTTAAAAAGCATTTTAAGTTCGGGGGGGATAATTTTTTTTATGGATTTAGGAACTTTGTCACATGAAATGAGGTTGATAATAAAGAACAAGTATTTTATTTTTGAAGTTGATACCTAAATAAATAAAACAATGGCATCAAAAATATTTTTAAAGAAAATTCAGTCCAAGAGCAAGTAATTCTGATAATATATATATATATATATATATAAATGTATATGGACTTATGACCCTTGTCACATGATATGTGGCTGAGAATAACAAACATACTTAAAGTTAACAGGTGATACCTGAAGAAAAAACAAGACCTGTCAGTTGAGACGACATGCTCAGCTTAGTAAGTATTTGTCACATGAGATGGGGTTAATGATAAGGAACATGATTATATTAACTTTAAAATTGATACCTAAAGAAATAAAACAGTTGAGGTAAAAACAAATATTTTTTGAAAGAAATTTCAAATTCAAGGGGGAGATAATTAAACAAAAATGTATTTGGAGTTATGAACCTTGTCACATGAGATGTGGTTAATAATAAGGAACATATATTGAAAGTTTGAAGTCTACACCTAAAGAAATAAAACAGTTGCAGTAAAAACAAATATTTTTTTTAAAAATCTCTAAGTTCAAGGGGAGATAATTTTGAAAAAGAATGTATTTGAATTTATGAACCTTGTAGCATGAGATGTGGTTGATAGCAAGGAACATATATTTAAAGTTTGAAGTTAAAGAAATACCTTAAGAAATAAAAAAGTTTTAGTAAAATATATTTTACTGCACAAAAACAATCAAACAGTGACATGTGTATAAGTTTATTTATTTATTGGAGTTAACGCCGTGTCAACACAATTTAGGTCATTGCACAGCGTCCAGCGCACCTAACCTAGCTTTCCTGGAACATTGACTGTAACCAGTACTCACCTACCCTTCCACAAGGCCAGAAACTACTCCATACATGTGTATAAGTCATTGTTAAACAAGTTTATTTTAATAACCTTATATGTTAATAATGTAGGCATAGGTGGATCCAGGATTTCTGTGAGGGGGCCGACAATTCTAGTTAGATGGGGCGTAAAATGAATAAGCAGAATGGGGTTCAAAAGGGCCATAAGGGCCTCGGATGATATAGGGCAAAACCCTGACCAAAGGATCAGGTGACCAGTGGCCCCGGAAATTCTGTAGTTTTGGTTATTTCTTAGAGATTCAGGCACATTCTCAGAGCCTAAACTATCCTTATCCAGAGTATAAAATATAAAGCATCTAGATAATTATTATCATATAATTTTTTAAAAGCCGCTGAATCATGTTTATCTTACAATTATGAGAAAGAAATGTTTTATAATGTATGCTATATTGCATGTGTAGCATGCGAAAAAATTATGACATGTATATATATATATTTCCTGAAAATATCATATTTAATGAAAGAAAAAAAATTGCTTCCACTGGATCCGCCTATGGTAGGAAATACATGTATACATAAATATTGTTAACATGTACCTATAATCTAGAAATTTTTGTTTGGACAAAATAAATTTTGAGAGAAATTGTTACATTTTTAAGTTCTTTAGGTATTCATGGTATGATACATGTTTATTTAAACAATCATAGTAGAAAAACAACAATGTCTGCACATAATGCATTTTGATAGAGTGGATTGACCCTAGTATAATCCCAAAAACAACAGAACTTCATCAATATTACATCATATAATTACACACCACCTTAATTATAAGTTAATAACATGGCATATACCAAATACATATATATATTGTGAAAAAAAAAACTTCTAAGTTGATTTTTCCAATTTCAATATCTAAATTATCTGTCTTACATTTTTCACATTCTAAGCAACATGATAACTGAATTTATTCCTAAGGCAAAACTTATACATTGAATAAAATAAAAGAAAATTTCTTTAATTACAATGTATATTACAAAATGTAAATTTCTTAAATTATAATGTATATTACTTCCTATTCATATCAAATACATAACCAGAAATTAAAAGCATTACAATCATATTTTTTCATTATATATATTGCAAACAGAGTAGAAAGGCAGCATGGATGATAAAGAAATGGGAATTAAATTACAAACATAATAAATGTTCATGTACAAAGTTGGGTTGATATATATTATTGTGTTCCAAAAGTATGTATGTGTGTATTGAGGATTTTTAAGTCACCATCATTATAAAATATTCTCGAGCACTAGACATTTAGTCAAGTCACAAATGAAATGGAAAGTGTTGATTGATCAAATGAATATCTTATGAACTGATACTAGAAGTGTCAGTCATTTCCAACTATGTATAAGTAAAAATATATTCATGGCAGCATTTAAAATGAAATTTCAGTCCTCAGACATTCATAAAAAATGACCAGACCATTAATATTCTATAAATCACTGAAATTGTAGCATCTTTGTAGATGCAATCAATGATCTACTGCCTTATTTCAAAGACAAATTCATATTCTTCACAATTCTTACAAGAGACAGTAAAATTAGGCTAGCACAGTACAACAAATGCTAGAATGAATAACTGATCATAGAAAATGAAAAGACAAAAATCATTATTCAATATTTATGCATATATTCTCGTAATACTTTAACCTTTGGTAATTGTATTTAACCTGTTATTCTAATCGAAGTAAAACGCATTTTCATACAAAAGAAGATAATACGGTAGATTTCTTGGGCTCCATGGTGTGAAGCATGAGAACAAACTTCATGCCTACACTAAGTGTCCTTCTTAAGCTGTGCTTTTCTAAAAATATAATAATAAGAATTGCTCCATTGTAGTACAGATGAACAAGCTATTGAATGCTGCTTTTCAAATAAATAAGGTATTTCAAAAAAGTGTTCTTTGACTTTATTTTCACAGAAATAAAATCCTGCACACAGATTAAAAAAAAAACAGAACAATGTTTCTTTCAAACTTGATGACTTCAGGCCCCCTTTTTCTCCCTTACTGTCATTTTATTGGTTCTAGTCTAAGAATATATCATACATTGCTGATTGTGACCAAGGTTTAGATTTATATAAAGTATTATTACACTATGTTATTTACTGGATGGAAACCACCAGGCTGTCTCACTGCTGCCCTACATCTATAATCAGTGGTGGGCATTTCTCAACCATCTTGAATTGAGCTCTTTTACATTTATCACATTAATCATCCTTCAAACCATCTGTCTCAGCCTGAAATAATTAAGCAATTTATAAATTACAGTACTTAAAATCCTACGTGAATGTCATCAATGATATACCATGATACTTAGACCTAATAAAAGTCCAAAAAAGCTACAAATATTGAATGATTATTCAAACAGCTATACATAAAATGTGATTACATTTATCAAATTTATGGTTTTAAACTGTTCTGAGTCCAATTAAACACAAAATTCATATTTATAATCTTGACTACTAGGAAAAGAACTTATACAGTCGGTTATCTTATACATGCTGGGAGTGGATGGCTAACAAAGTCAAGAAACACCACTGGTTTTACAATTGCGAAGTTTTATAGAGATACATATAGTTTTAAGAGTTTATATTTACCCCAATGCTGTTTCATTTTTCTTTAACATTAGCTGATACACTCTCTCCACAAGTTCTCCTTGATAAAGCATTCCTTCAAGTAGATTTTTTTCTGCTCTTACTACCACAGCATCCTTTTTCTCCCACAAACTCTAACAGGTATCACAGAACTTGTGACATCACTTGGAGCTAGAGAACTAGAATCCATGACCTAAAATTAAGATAACAATACTTTATCACACTCCAGTATATATGACCGTTTATGGTGATGCATTTTTTTATCAGTTTGACAATTTTTCTATTTCAGTCTGTAAAAATGAATCTCTAAATTATCACCTGTCAAGTTCAACATTAGATTTCATTTATCAGATAAATTGGCCGGGGGCATGATAAACCTTACATTAACTTGCCCACAATAGCTTTCGGCTGCCCCAATATTTACCATCTATTTTTCTCTTTTATTGACGGAATAAACATTTTAACAGAACTCAATTTGATCTTTTAATTTTCTTTTTATAAGAAACTAGGGAGGGGTCCAGAATTATTTTCTAGAGGGGACCAAAAATTTTTCTAAGGGGGTTCCAAACTTTTAAACCACAGCCACATTATACACTGTTTGCAGAATAAAACAACATATTGATAAAAAAATCTTCATTGCGTTAAACACAAAGGTGAGTGAAGCAAGCATGAGAAAATTAATTGCATCTTACTACTTAAAAATGGCTTACACTAAAAAATACACTCATGGACGGATACATTTTGGAAATTTCAGGGGTGTAAACCCTCGCCCTGGATCCACCTATGGAAAGTTGTTATACCTACATTTAATTTTTTTACCTGTGAAAGATTGTCTAGTTATAGTAGATCCAATATATATAGCAGTCAGTCAGAGAACAGCAAATGAAACTCTTAAAAATGACTATATGCAAAATTTTGTCCAAAGTCCTTAAATGCTGACTTGCCCGGCGGATCAGTTAATGTAACAGACTTGTCCTGCTGATTTTTAACTTGGCATCACCAAGTGCTCATCTGTAGTTGGGACTAAACATTAATTATGCATAACCTAATACTCCTACCCTTGTACCGTCATCACAAATAAGATTTGAAAATAAACAAACATGATTCAACTATGTACATGATCACTCGAGTACAAGATCTAGTAGGCAGTTAAAAACTTTCTATATGTCACGGCATCATAATCGAAAGAACAAACTTATATTCAACAATCAACACAGTGACATAAGCGAGTCATTATCTTCGATTATGCCGTATACGCTTGTTCGATTTTGCATGCCTCATTTTAGCATAAAAACAACCAAACTGAGTTTTCTTTAATCGATAGACAACAAATAATGTCAACATAATGCAATTTCACGAACACAAAATAAATAAATAGCTTTACTTACATAAAGTATCAAGAATCGATAGGTAAACGTCGCTTCCGTCATTGTTTTGTTTACCTGTCATGAAAATCTCGCTTACCGCGTGACCTGCGCGTGCGACCTCTGGTGAATTCATTAAACAGGTCACATGCATATATTTAGCATCGGGTAATGTCGGCAATTGGAGAGGGAGTCAAAATGCGCTATTTTCAGTCGCTCGTAACTCGGCTTTCTGTGGCCTGTTGACAACCAATAGACTTTGATCGGCTACATTTTTATATTGTCTTTACGTGGGAAATGAAACCAAATCAGGGTTAATTTGTTATAGGATGCGCATAAGCCATCTTTAAATTATTTTAGCTTGATTGTAAAACAACTTGTTGTGACCTAATCATTGATAACCAACTCCAAGTTGGTTTAAATCCCATGTAAAAACTACCCAATCATTTCCTTGAGAACAAAACTTTATCCCACTAGCTCACTGGGGGTAGCAACGTCAATGAGAACCATAATGAGGCTTCTCCATTGTGTCACCATTGTAAACAAGCAAATTTCATGTCTGCATTTCTTTTATATTATACATAAAAATCATTTATTTTTTTGTTCAGATAAACTAAAAAATACCTTATCTACATGAGCAAGTCAGGTTTTTGTTTGGTTACACTTTCAAACACTCGTTTCGCGACTTTAAATTGGACACATGACCAAGATCGTCAACAAAAATGGCGGTCTTCATTGAAATTTACAGAATTACCAGGTGCTATTATCCATAAATTACCGTCTTCTAAAGATGTTTTATGTGTAAAAAGTTATTAGTTTTGATGAAAGGACATGTTTAGCGACCTGTACAGACATTTTTTGGTAGATTCTGGCATGACGGACAACCAAGATAATTGGTAAGAATTTTCGCATTTTTTACCTTGCAATACTATAAATTAAACGAGTTCGCAATAATTTGCAATATGATTTTCAGAAACTGCATGTATTTACGAGAAGTTTGAGCCTAAATATGTGTTGATATCTTTTGCCTTGAATTGCCTAAGCGAGGTTTAAGTTAAGTGTAGTATATTTCGGATAGTCTAAAATTCGGATAGAAAATGTTTTTCCATTTGTATTGTTGTGTCGATGAAAATTATGTGATAGAATACAGAATGAATTGTTAGCATCAAACTTGCTTCATATTGATACAGCAATATTTTTTTTATACTCTATAGCCGTTAGAAGAGATCTGTAACAAACTTAATTTTCATGGACCTGAATCCCTATGCCATTGATTGGCTGATGATGTCAAGTTGCTAAATTTCCATGAAATTTTAGATTTGCTTAATTTTAAACATAATTCAAGGTATTATCACAAAAATTTTATGTCTAAGATTATTTTTGTTGTTGCAGTTCACCTCAAGACATCTCATGTTACTGTGACAGACCCTTCTCTAACCAGTGGGCACCCACCTCTCACTCCTAGTGTATGCCTCCTAGCTCTTTCAAGCAGAGATTGTTATAAACATCATCAATGTCTACAGGTAAGATGCTCAATAAAAAATTGAAAAAAAAAATCATTATTTTATTATTTAGAACCTTGTTTTAGATAATTCAATTATGCAAAACTTAGCCTAACATTTTGAGGCATGATGTAAGATCCTTCTGATTTAAATTGTGGTTGAAAACTCATATTCTCTGTTCACTAGGAGCAAGATATTAACAACTTGTCAAAACCAACATACAATAAGCATTATCATTTGGAATCTGGATCTTGAAATTTGACATAATGTTTCATGAAATTCTGAGCCTTCAATATTGAATGACATTTTACCACGTCATCACTTTCAAATATTTAGGGAGTTCTGCCTTAAAATTGTTAGATTTAGAAGAGAAGCTTTTTGCCAAAATGGCACGAATTCTTGTTGTTGTGTACAATATGTATATTGAACTTTTTTAGTAGTAAGCTGTTATATCCAGGAAAAAAATACCGGTAAGATGAAAAAAAATGAGTACAACTTTTGATTATAATTGGTGATTTCTTGCTTATCAGGGTTCAGTTTATATTTATTGATTGTGGTGCTTTTACTGCTCCAATATGTTATTTCCTTTAAGTCATTTCCCAATTATCATAACTAGTTCATGTAAAGTCTATTTTGTGTTATGTCTTTAAAATTAAACCACTATGCCAAATCATTCTGTTTCTGTCATTTTATACTCCAACATACAAGATTCACTAGTTCCCATCATCATTAGTACAATAGATAGTGATTTATTGATACTTTTGTTAATTTGTATTAAAGTTATCATAATTATCAATGACAATCAACTATTTAACATACACCATAATAAAATCAATTAAAAAACAAACTAGACTTTTTTTCTTGTGTTTTCAGGTTCCGGGTTACCCAGAATTCCATGATATTTTGTAATTTTACAAGCTGCTTCAGGATTATCAAACTGAAGATCTAAAATATTTGGGAATGTAGAAAAGTGACAATTTGTTAAATTTGCAGTATTCTGTGAAAAACAGTAGTGTTTAGATTTTTTATAAAAATCACTTTAGACACTTGTAGACACCAAATTGTGTTTACAGTTTTGTTACCATGACAATCTTACAAAATTATATTTATCTAAAATAAAGATTTTTGTCTTGGTGATTTAATAATAATTTGCAGCGACACAATCTTTTTTAATAGAAATTATTATGACATTGAAAAATGATATTTTCTTACAAGAATATGATGAAAACTGCAATGGCAACATGCAGTCTACAAAATCTGAGGGTGAATGGTTGCCCGGGACAACCACATTTTATTTCGGGCAACCAACTTTTTTTTGGGGGGGGGGGGACCAAAATTCTGTGAATGAGGTATTGTGCTTGCTCTTAAAAATGAGCTGTTCGGAAAATCACTTATTTCGTAGACTGATGTATTGGGCAAACCATAAATTGATTTCACGGCACATATTTCAATGTCCATGGTAACTTTCAAATACAATTACTTTGTTGTCCTTAGTGATTGACACTTAATTTAAAGTGCTTTGGTCTAAATTTTAATTTGTCTTTCTGTTGATGTTAACATTATGAGCTCCTTGTGACACCTTGTGTTTATTTTGACAATAAATATATGTACTTTGCAAAGAGACTTCATGTGTCCTTATTTTCACCTCATGTTTTTGTTAACCATGGCAACTTAAAAATGCCATAACTTTTTTACTCCAAGTAGTATTTCTTTAAAATAAAGTGCATTGATGTGCATTTAAAATGCTCTTTCCAATGATGTATAACATAAGGTATATTTCTTAAAGATAAAAAATGACCTGTCTTTGCTACTGGGGGACCAGGAAGCAGACTTGAAAGTGGAGTTGTAAGAACTTGTTTCACAATCAAGCTAAAATAAATCAGTATAAACTAAGTAAGTTCTTTGAACCAGCCCTAATCAATTTCCACTTGTTCTTGGGCTTTCAGGCTAGTGCATTTAGGCAACGATAGCAATGTACAAAGAGGGATGAATACTGTTAGCGACGAAATGAAACCGATACCAATGAAACAATGCGATACTTTAAACAATACCAATATGCAACTATATATATAGTACAAATTACAATGTTTAAATACAAATAACTAAAAAACTCAAAATATCTAAGTTATTTAATCCTTAAGGAAAAATAGAATCGGCACTCCTATAAAAGACTAAACGTTTTGGTGTCGTATAGCCTTTTAGTAATTATGAAAATACAACTTTATTTAAAATCATTCAGTTCGAATATCTCGGGCAAAATTCATTAGAAATGAGTAGACCTCTAATAATATTGATAAATATTTTTACACAGTGTGTTAACGTATGACGTCATGCATCCAGATCATCTGTATAGAGTTGATGGAGCCGCTCTGTCTATGTCTCTGTTCAACTGCTGTGTGTATCAAGAGTTTAAAGATTATGGATGTTATGCATTGCATTTATTATTGACATATATTATAAATTTAGTATTGTGTTAGAATGCGTACTAAAATTTTTTTAGGATTTAGAAAAAAAGGATTGACACGGCGTATGTAAACGTGAATACTCTACTGTTTTCTTACAAATAGATAGGGCTGTGGATCGATGAGCAAGTGGCTATCCGATCCGAACCACGAATTATGAGTTATTCACTCGTTGATGGAGAAACATATAGGAATTCATGTTATAACAAAAATTAAGTGAAGAATTATAGAAGCTTTTACTAATTGGAAATTCATGTACTCTATACATTTATAATACAGGGCGTTTTATGGAAATTTTCAGTGATAACATTTTTGTTAAAATGTGTATCAATCAAAATTTTGAATTAAATCTAAGTTTTCATTAGTAGTGTGGCTCGTTTTTAGCGGTAATTAAGCTGAATATGTTCTTTCATTATTTCCAAAGGTAGATTGCGATTCGATGATTTCGGACGTGAAGAATATTTGTATTTGATTTTCTGATGGGAATGGCGAGTAACCGAGTACTTGGATACTTGCAGCAGCCCTACAAATAGAGCAATGTCATGGTGATAAATGTTGATATTTAGACCCCAAATTATTGATTTTCTCTGTAAAACTTCTATGTTGAGTGCAAAAAAAATTTGACTTCCAAAATATCTTGATGCGGTACAAATTTGGAAGTATTTTATGTACTATGTATAAAATAAAAGTGGACCAAACCTGTTGAATTTAAGTGCATAATTACAGTCAATACTTGTGGACAATTTTGTTACTGACTTAACAATATTCATACCTAAGTAATCCAGAAGAAAACAAATTGAATTTGCACCCCTTTGAAATATACTGTATATGTCCTACCTGTTTTTAAGACATGAATTGACCTTCAGTAATATTATGAGTTATTGTAAAGTTAAAGTTTATTGCATTTGTTATTGAAGAATTTATTATGTTACTAAATACTATTTTAGGATGAGGCCGGTATTCCATTCATACGGGAGCGCAAAGTGAACGTTGGCGCTCAAGGTGAAACTTGAACGTGAGACATAAGTTTTGAGGCTCACACTTATCAATTCATCCGGTTAGCAATTGAAAACAATTGGTACTTTATTGTATGTCTAGTCATATGTTATGGCATAAAAATTTAATTGTTATTACAACAGAATTCTCATAAGAATGCTTTTAAAAACTTCACACACTTAAATTAACATTGTTTTGGAACTGAAATTAATTTATGTTAGGTGTACATGTCAAGCCAAGAATGTTTAATCTTGTCAGAAATTATCTGCGATGTGTTCTGTTCATATACGCCCGGTCAATAAGGGTGGGGCACTGATCATAAGTTCGATTCCAGGCGGGGCATTATTTTGTGCAGCTTGGTCATGAAATTATTTCTTCATCCATTTTCCCTCCTTCCAATGATCCTTGATTATGTAGGGCAGTTGTCAGGCACTGACTGTAGTATGCACATTGTAAGTTTGTTAACAGCTAAATCAAACTTTTATTTAGCCTTTCCAGGAAGAGTGAGGTTGACTGACTGCAGTTACATGACCTATACAATGTGTTGCTATGGCGTTAAACTCAGCAACAAACAAACGTTAAATGAAATTAAAAGCAATATATGCACAATAATGTGTCTCAATATACAATTGTTTGGAAAGTAATTATTATATTAACATAGTGGACAATTTATTATGTTGATAGATTGACCTTTCCTTAGTTTGGACAGTGATTACTATTTTTAAATTTTATTTATTTATTGGAGTTAACGTCGTATCAACACAATTTAGGTCATTTCACGGCGTCCAGGGCACCTAACCAAGCTTTCCTGGACCATTGTCTATAACCAGTACTAACCTACCCTTCCACAAGGCCAAAAACTTCTCCATATTATCTAATCAATGGAGGAAAATCGAAATTATTGTCATATTTTCATGGAAGGGCATAACCTTCCCAGGTGGGATTCCAACCCGCACCCCTCATGCACGAGTATCCAAATCCCAGCGCTACCAACTGCGCTATGGACCCGGGTTTTTTAAATTGCAGTGTGAAGTAAAACTCAAAGATTTTGATTCTCATTCATACAGTATCTGAATTAAATAATAACATTATGAAGACAATGTGAACATCTAAGTAGCTTAGCCTTCTAGAATTTCTTTGTTTGTTAATCATTATTAATCTTATTCAAATTTTGGTTTAGGCCACAACAAATTGATCATATGTTCTATGGATTTGCTTGCACCTTAATTTTGACGGTTTTTACAAAAAAATATTTTTATTTCCTCAGTCGCTCATAAAAATTCTAACTGCTATATAAAGCAACTGAATTCAGATTTTTTTCTTTTTTTTCATCGCTAGCTGGCAACATTTTTTTCTTGAAAAATCCGTTGAACATATCATCAACTTGTTGTGGCCTTATGGAGATTACGGTTGGATTTCTGATTCTTGTTTACTGTTAAATTGATACTATACATTATAAATGCAATGCCAACATCTTAAAAGTTCATAAAACTTGCTTCAAGTTGAAAATTTATTAATCTTCTTAACTATTTGTCATCAAAAACGATAAGCCTTATGTTGTTATAGAAAAAGATTGTGGTATAGATTAGTCGTTTACAATAAGCATGAATTAATGTTAAACTTTTGAATTCCTTTTCATACTTAAATTGACTTCTACATAATTTATCTTCAAGGTTTTCATTTGTGATACAACCATATGCATTGTAACATCATGCTGAGTACCAGTATGTATTCAAAGAATAATCAGATCGTTTTGATTTGTGATTTTTAAAACAATGTAAAAAAAGTTGTTCTTGTCCAAGTTCAATGGTAGAAAGACCCCTATATTTCATTTTTTTACTTTGGACAGTGATTATTTTATTGTATAGGTATAACACTGTGTGTATTAACCTAGATGTCTCATGGTATGTTGACCTTATTAAACACAGCAAGATTGATGTGAAGTTAGGAACATTTAGGGATTATTGTTTGTAAAAACAATGTCATGTAATCATTATTAATACTTGTATAGTTGAACATTTTAACTTAGCGTGGTAATTTAACAAAAGACAGGTCTAACTAAAAAACAGGGAGGAATGATTGTTTTCAGAAAAATTATAATATTTTTATCTTTATTTAAACAAGTGAGTAATATTAAAACTCATTCACTGTGCCACATGTACAGATCATTTTGTTTTCATAATGATAAATACTTAGAAACTGCTACACTGTGACTGTGTGAGTATTGTTGACTTATGGGTTTCCTTCATAAGTGGATGAGTCCAAAATTAAATACATGTACTGGCCATGTAAATGAAATTGATTTGTAGTTGTCATTTTGTCTGTGTAGTGAACATGTAGTGTATGACAAGGATAAGTGATTCTTGTTTTAATATTTATTTGAATTGATACTTAGCATTTGATATTTAAAGTTAAATAAGTATAAATGTTATTTTGAATAATGATAAGTGTTTTACTTATACACATTCTGTGTATTCTAGGTCATGCGTGTTTTTGTACTTTAAACAATGGACTTGCCAACTAAATAGACAAATAAGCTAATGCATGAGCAGCATTTTAATGATTTAAACATACCACTTGGATATTTAACATTTATTTTAAAAAGTTTATATGCACACTATAAATTTGTATATAATGATGTGTTTAAAAAATAAGTGTAAACTAACTAAACTATAAAAATTAGTAAAAATAATTCACCCCTAAATATTAGTGTGTAATGAAACCGGCAATTTTTATATATGCAATGTTTACGTGGACGACCTGTAGTCTTGGTAATGTTGTTAGTAAATATGGACTGAATGTGATGTTTGTTTGTATTAGTCTTACACATCATGAATAGGGTACTTATTGTAATTGTGACTTGTGATTTTAAATTCTCGTTTTTATTATTTGAATAGAAGGAAACAATTAAAGCACTCAAGACATTGATAGGGTTGTCTTCTGTGATCATGGACAGTGATCACTATATAGTCTTTGATGATTATTTTATTTATTGTATCATACACTGTGTTGAGTTGGGAAGTTTACTTCACATTCTTTTTTGAATTAATTGAAAAAAATAACTTATATGTATATTCACATTTATAAATTCTTCATTTGTTAGCCTTTAGTTATTGTTGAATGACATTGATTAGAATATTTATTTTCCATACTAGCTCGGTCTATTTTGCTGTTAGGATTTTTGGTCTCATTTTATTATAATGTAAACATGATTCGGACTTGCACACGTACCAGTCATGGAAAGTAGGGTTTTTTTTTTTGGTAAACTCTTCAGTCATGAACATTACATGGTTGCCTTCTGTGATTACAGACTGTGATTGATTTATTTAACTAGTCATGCTCATCATGCACTGTTAAGTTAGAATTTGTATTTATTGTTGTTTTTGAATTGAAGGAAACATTATCAGCTTGAGAAATATTGTCACATGTTTTGGTTTTAAACAGTGATTGTTATTTGTTGTACACATCTTGAGTAGATTAGGTCTGGAATTCTAATGGTGGGCATCTGAATTGGTTAGCCTTTTGATGACTTAACATAATGCATATATGTTAGCCTTTTGTGCTTATGGACAATGATTATTACATTAATTGATCACACTTGCTCAGCCTAGTTTCATCTGATGTAACTTCTGTAATTATGGGTAGTGATAATGATTTTTTTGGAGAAGTTACTTTGAATGTTAACTTAATTATTTTGTGTTAAACTACACCATTGTATGAACTTTAATAGAATATATGCACATGTTAGTCTTCAGTGTTTATGGACAGTGATAATTAAATTTGTATGTTGAACTTACCAGTAGTAGTTTAATGAAGAAATATCTGATATGTGTTTTATTTTTAATTGATTGTAAGCATTATACTAACAGATGTAAATTGAGTAGCGGTATTAGCCATCACTATGTTTTGACCATGAGTATTAGTTGGATTGTAAATTTAAAGTGTTGCTTAACGTTGGAATTTTTTACTTTAGTTCTTACTCAAACTTAACTTTTTTGTGAAGGAAATAGATGCACATAATAAGATATAGAGCTTTACATAATTATACCCCTGCTTCGAAGAAGAGGGGGGTATACTGTATTATCCTTGTCCGTGCGTCCGTCCGTTACAAAATTTCCGTCATAGTTTTCTCAGCAACTATAACATGCAGCAGCCTAATACTTTGCATATTGCTTCATCCCATAGTCCCATGTGGTGTAAAGCGATTTCATGCTCCTTGCTCATCTACTTCCTGTTTGTCGCATATTTTTAGATTTTTGCGGGGGTATCACTAGTGAGCATTAGCTCACAGATTTACTTGTTAATAATGTTTGAATAAATGGTATCGTTGATTGCTTTCGGCGCAATGTGACCTTTTTGTGTTAGTGCACCATAAAACCCAAACAAACAAATTAATTACTCAAACTTAACTTACAAAATAAATTCAAGTTTGCAAATGTTTTTATATCTTGAAACAATAGGAGCATTAAAAAGAAATTGTAATGCAGGAATCTGAATAAGTTGATACTTTATCATTCCGAGAAAGAACCCCCCCCCCAAATAGTATTGTTTTTTGTTTTGTTTTGATTTTATGTATAATTGGTGTGATTGTTCACTTATTTTGTTAAGCATGATTGTTAAGTATTTTTATATTTATCTATTACAGATGAGTTTGTGTGTATGGTTGATGTTGGTACGTGTGTTGATGATGGTATGTGTGTTGATGATGGTACAAGCGTTGATGTTGATGTCACTGGTTGTGACGTTTCTATTGATATGACTGCTTGTGATATTGATGTTACTGGTTGTAATGTTGATGTTACTGGTTGTGATGTCGATATTGACGTTGCTGCTTGTGATGTTGATGTCAGTGCTTGTGATGTTGATGTCATGGTTGGAGATACAGTGGTTGATGGAGACGATGATGTTGAGGATTTTCGACACGCCGATGATGGTGATAGTTTTTCATTACTTGTAGAGACTTCATTTGATTTGGTCGATGACCCCTCTGACGAATTGACTTTACCTTTGACCCCGGACATGGACTTGGACTTGTCTGTGACTGCTCCCGAGTTTGACGTTGTTGACGTGACAATCGATCAGGTTGAGGAAGTCTCTGTCCCTGTTATTCCTCCTCGTGTATTATTTCCTGCCTCGACTGATCCTGAGGTGCGCATTTCCCGTGTGTCTGGACGTAGGATCCGGAAGCCACTTAGATACAGAGATTGAGCAGAAACTTTGTATTCATTTGTCATCATTTCAAATCCAGTGAGAAATGATATCCATGCCACTTATGATTTGATGAGCTAAATGGTTTGTGTCCATTTGCCAGATGTTACAGTTCAAATCCTGTGAGAATTTGCTTTTCCACTGATTTGATGGCTTTTGGTGATCCTATTGTGTAACATAGATAGTTGCCACCAGATTACCCCTCCCTCCTAGGTTGTTGTTGATACCTTTGTACATGTGATAACTAACTGGTATTATTTACAGACATCAGCAGTCTTCAGAGATAGACTGTGGCACATTCAAAGTGGTTGTAACTCTTCCATTGTTGATTGTGTAAGTGGCTGTGATAACCCTTCCCTCTTAGGTTATTGTTGTTGATACCTATATACATGTGATAGTTGACAGGTATTATCTGCAGACATCAACAGTCATCATAGACCCATTGACATCATTGTGTAAGTTGTTAAGTGATGTTATGGTAGTATATACTTGCTGATTTATACATGCTGGGTAGGGCATGAATTGTATTGTATTTTTAGTTTAAATATGTATTTAGTGAGTTGATTGTTTGTGCTTGTATTTGTCTAGTTAGGTGATATTTGGCTTGTGTTAATAACTGACCGAGTTGGTCAAATTGTCCTTGTTGGGATATCTGCTTATGGATAAGGGTCCTATTCATATTCAGATGTTTTAACCCGAGATGATTTTGTAAAATTTGAAGCACTTCCTTTACAATTAGTTTGCATTACTTTTCAGTCAATTGTTAGGTTTGCCGAGATAGGTTAATGTGAGCACAAATGATAAATTTACTATTTGTATGTTTGAGCCTAAGTGCATGCAATTTTAGTCTTGCCTGGTATTTAAGTTCAGAAAGTGTATCTACCTTAATATTTCTTGCATATTTGTTGTATGGAATGGTGTGGGGGATCTTTGATGGAGGGATTGTGGGCGGTTACTGTATAGTGGGGGGGTCTTTGATGGTTGGATTGCGGGTGGTTACTGTGTAGTGGGGGATATTTGATGGATGGATCGTGGGTGGTTACTACATAGTGGAAAATCTTAGATCGATACATTGTGGGTGGTTACTTTATAGTGGGAGATCTTAGATTGATAGATTGTGGGTGGTTACTTTATAGTGGGAGATCTTAGATTGATAGATTGTGGGTGGTTACTGCATTGTGGGGGATCTTAGATTGATGGATTTAGGCTAGTTACTGCATAGTGGGGGATCTTTGATTAATAGATTGTGGGTGGTTACTGCATAGTGGGGGATCTTAGATTGATAGATTGTGGGTGGTTACTGTTTAGTGGGGGGTCTTAGATTGATAGATTGTGGGTGGTTACTGTATAGTTGGGCATCTTAGATTGATAGATTGTGGTTGGTTACTGTATAGTTGGGCATCTTAGATTGATAGATTGTGGTTGGTTACTGTATAGTGGGGGGGGTCTTAGATTGATAGATTGTGGGTGGTGACTTTATAGTGGGGGATCTTAGATTGATAGATTGTGGGTGGTTACTGTATAGTGGGGGATTTTAGATTGATAGATTGTGGGTGGTTACTGTATAGTGGGAGATCTTAGATTGATAGATTGTGGGTAGTTATTGCATAGTGGGGGATCTTTGATTGATAGATTATGGGTGGTTACTGTATAGTGGGGGATCTTTGATTAATAGATTATGGGTGGTTACTGTATAGTGGGGGGGTCTTAGATTGATAGATTGTGGGTGGTTACTGTATAGTGGGAGATCTTTGATTGATAGATTGTGGGTGGTTACTGTATAGTGGGAGATCTTTGATTGATGGATTGCTGGTGGTTACTGTATAGTTGGGGATCTTAGATTGATAGATTGTTGGTGGTTACTGTATAGTGGGGATCTTTGATTGATAGATTATGGGTGGTTACTGTATAGTGGGGGATCTTCAATTAATATATAGTGGGTGGTTGCTGCATAGTGGGGGATTTTAGATTTATAGATCGTGGGTGGTGACTTTATAGTGGGGGATCGTAGATTGATTGATTGTGGGTGGTTACTGTATAGTGGGGATCTTTGATTGATAGATTGTGGGTGGTTACTGTATAGTGGGGGATCTTTGATTAATAGATTGTGGGTGGTTACTGTATAGTGGGGGATTTTAGATTGATAGATTGTGGGTGGTTACTGTATAGTGGGAGATCTTAGATTGATAGATTGTGGGTAGTTATTGCATAGTGGGGGATCTTTGATTGATAGATTATGGGTGGTTACTGTATAGTGGGGGATCTTTGATTAATAGATTATGGGTGGCTACTGTATAGTGGGGGGGTCTTAGATTGATAGATTGTGGGTGGTTACTGTATAGTGGGAGATCTTAGATTGATTGATTGTGGGTGGTTACTTAATAGTGAGGGATCTTTGATTGATAGATTGTGGGTGGTTACTGTATAGTGGGGGATCTTTGATTGATAGATTGTTGGTGGTTACTGTATAGTGGGGGATCTTAGATTGATAGATTTTGGGTGGTTACTGTATAGTGGGGATCTTTGATTGATAGATTGTTGGTGGTTACTGTATAGTGGGGGATCTTAGATTGATATATTATGGACGGTTACTGTATAGTGGGGGATCTTAGATTGATAGATTGTGGGTGGTTATTGTATAGTGGGGGATCTTAGATTGATATATTATGGACGGTTAGTGTATAGTGGGGGATCTTAGATTGATAGATTGTGGGTGGTTATCTTCATGCCAGGAACTGATACATATTCTTGGTGTGAAGTTATTGAGATAGTGGTATGTTTCCATATCTCTGCAGCTGTTACGCTTGTCGTTAGCTTGAAGCTGTCATTGCATTCCTCCCTCTATAGACAGCAATTTTCGTTGTTTGTATCTAGTTGCATATGTGTTATTTTGCACGGATTTACAGACAATATGGTCAGGTTACTACAAACATCTAGATCGAGTCATCTTCATGCCAGGAAACTGATACATATTCTTGGTGTGAAGTTATTGAGATAGTGGTGTGTTTCCATATCTCTGCAGCTGTTACGCTTGTCGTTAGCTTGAAGCTGTCATTGCATTCCTCCCTCTATAGACAGCAATTTTCGTTGTTTGTAACCAGTTGCACGTGTGTTATTTTGCATGGATTTACAGACAATATGGTCAGGTTACAACAAACATCTAGATCAAGTCACCTTCATGCGAGGAACTTGATACATATTCTTGATGTGAAGTAATTGAGCTGATGGTGTATTTCCATATCTCTGCAGCTGTTAGGCTTGTCGTTAGCTTGTAGCTTAAAGCTGTAAAGTGGGGGATCTTCAATGGATAGATTGTAGGTGGAAACTGCATAGTGGGGGATCTTAGATTGATAGATTGTGGGTGGTTACTGTATAGTGGAAGATCTTAGATTGATAGATTGTGGGTGGTTACTTATTAGTGAGGGATCTTTGATTGATGGATTGCTGGTGGTTACTGTATAGTGGGGGATCTTAGATTGATAGATTGTGGGTGGTTATTGTATAGTGGGGATCTTTGATTGATAGATTATGGGTGGTTACTTTATAGTTGGGGATCTTTGATTAATAGGTTGTGGGTGGTTACTGCATTGTGGGGTATCTTAGATTGATTGATTTTGGGTGGTAACTGTATAGTGCTGGATCTTAGATTGATAGATTGTGGGTGGTTATTGTATAGTGGGGATCTTAGATTGATATATTATGGACGGTTACTGTATAGTGGGGGATCTTAGATTGATAGATTGTGGGTGGTTATCTTCATGCCAGGAACTGATACATATTCTTGGTGTGAAGTTATTGAGATAGTTGTGTGTTTCCATATCTCTGCAGCTGTTAGGCTTGTCGTTAGCTTGAAGCTGTCATTGCATTCCTCCCTCTATAGACAGCAATTTTCGTTGTTTGTATCCAGTTGCACATGTGTTATTTTGCATGGATTTACAGACAATAAGGTCAGGTTACTACAAACATCTAGATCGAGTCATCTTCATGCCAGGAAACTGATACATATTCTTGGTGTGAAGTTATTGAGATAGTGGTGTGTTTCCATATCTCTGCAGCTGTTAGGCTTGTCGTTAGCTTGAAGCTGTCATTGCATTCCTCCCTCTATAGACAGCCATTTTCGTTGTTTGTATCCAGTTGCACATGTGTTATTTTGCATGGATTTACAGACAATAAGGTCAGGTTACTACAAACATCTAGATCGAGTCATCTTCATGCCAGGATAGTGATACGTATTCTTGGTGTGAAGTAATTGAGCTGATGGTGTATTTCCATATCTCTGCAGCTGTTAGGCTTGTCGTTAGCTTGTAGCTTAAAGCTGTAAAGTGGGGGATCTTCAATGGATAGATTGTAGGTGGAAACTGCATAGTGGGGGTTCTTAGATTGATAGATTGTGGGTGGTTACTGTATAGTGGAAGATCTTAGATTGATAGATTGTGGATGGTTACTTTATAGTGGTAGATCTTAGATTGATAGATTGTGGGTAGTCTCTGCATAATGGGGGATCTTAGATTGATAGATTGTGGGTGGTTACTTTATAGTGGGGAATCTTAGATTGATAGATTGTGGGTGGTTACTTTATAGGGGGAGATCTTAAATTTATAGATGACATGAATTGTATTGTATTTATAGTTTAAATATGTATTTAGTTACTTGATTGTTTGTGCTTGTATTTGTCTAGTTAGGTGATATTTGGCTTGTATTAATAACTGACCGAGTTGGTCAAATTGTCCTTGTTGGGATATCTGCTTATGGATAAGGGTCCTATTCATATACAGATGTTAAAACTTGAGATGATTTTGTAAAATTTGTAGCACTTCCTTTACAGTTAGGTTGCATTACTTTTCAGTTCATTGTTAGGTTTGTCGAGCTAGGTTAATGTGAGCACAAATAATAAATTTACTATTTGTATGTTTGAGCCTAAGTGCATGCAATTCTAGTCTTGCCTGGTATTGAAGTTCAGAAAGTGTATCTACCTTAATATTTCTTGCATATTTGTTGTATGGAATGGTGTGAGAGATCTTCAATGGAAGGTTTGTTGGAGATTTCTGTGTACTGGGGGGGATCTTTAATGGAGGGATTGTGGGTGGTTACTGTAAAGTGGGGGATCTTTGATGGATGGATTGCGGTTGGTTACTGTATATAGGGATATTTGATGGATGTATTTTGGGTGGTTACTGTATAGTGGGGGATCTTTAATGGATGTATTTTTGGTGGTTACTGCATAGTGGGAGATCTTAGATAGATAGATTGTGGGTGGTTACTGTATAGTGGGGGATCTTTGATGGATGGATTTTGGGTGGTTACTGCATAGTGGGAGATCTTAGATTGATAGATTGTGGGTGGTAAATGTATCGTGGGGGATCTTAGATTGATATATTGTTGGTGGTTACTGTATAGTGGGGGATCTTAGATTGATAGATCGTATGTGGTTACTTCATAGTGGGAGATCTATGATGGTTGCATGTGGGGGATCTTAGATTCATAGATTGTGGGTGGTTACTTTATAGTGGGAGATCTTAGATAGATAGATTGTGGGTGGTTACTTTATAGTGTGGGATCTTAGATTGATAGATTTTGGGTGGTTACTGTATAGTGGGAGATCTTAGATTGACAGATTGTGGGTGGTTACTGTATACTGGGGGATCTTAGATTGATAGATTGTGGATGGTTACTTTATAGTGGTAGATCTTAGATTGATAGATTGTGGGTAGTCTCTGCATAATGGGGGATCTTACATTGATAGATTGTGGGTGGTTACTGTATAGTGGGGGATCTTTAATGGATGTATTTTGGGTGGTTACTGCATAGTGGGAGATCTTAGATTGATAGATTGTGGTTGGTTACTGTATAGTGGGGGATCTTTGATGGATGGATTTTGGGTGGTTACTGCATAGTGGGAGATCTTTGATTGATAGATTGTGGGTGGTAAATGTATCGTGGGGGATCTTAGATTGATATATTGTTGGTGGTTACTGTATAGTGGGGGATCTTAGATTGATAGATCGTGTGTGGTTACTTCATAGTTGGAGATCTATGATGGTTGCATGTGGGGGATCTTAGATTGATAGATTGTGGGTGGTTACTTAATAGTGAGGGATCTTTGATTGATGGATTGCTGGTGGTTACTGTATAGTGGGGGATCTTAGATTGATAGATTGTGGGTGGTTACTGTATAGTGGGGGATCTTTGATTGATAGATTTTGGGTGGTTACTGTATAATGGGGATCTTAGATTGATAGATTATGGGTGGTTACTGTATAGTGGGGGATCTTTGATTAATAGGTTGTGGGTGGTTACTGCATTGTGGGGTATCTAAGATTGATAGATTGTGAGTGGTAACTGCATAGTGCTGGATCTTAGATTGATAGATTGTGGGTGGTTATTGTATAGTGGGGATCTTAGATTGATATATTATGGACGGTTACTGTATAGTGGGTGATCTTAGATTGATAGATTGTGGGTGGTTATCTTCATGCCATGAACTGATACATATTCTTGGTGTCAAGTTATTGAGATAGTGGTGTGTTTCCATATCTCTGCAGCTGTTAGGCTTGTCGTTAGCTTGAAGCTGTCATTGCATTCCTCCCTCTATAGACAGCAATATTCGTTGTTTGTATCCAGTTGCACATGTGTTATTTTGCACGGATTTACAGACAATATGGTCAGGTTACTACAAACATCTAGATCGAGTCATCTTCATGCCAGGAAACTGATACATATTCTTGGTGTGAAGTTATTGAGATAGTGGTGTGTTTCCATATCTCTGCAGCTGTTAGGCTTGTCGTTAGCTTGAAGCTGTCATTGCGTTCCTCCATCTGTAGACAGCAATTTTCGTTGTTTGTAACCAGTTGCACGTGTGTTATTTTGCATGGATTTACAGACAATATGGTCAGGTTACAACAAACATCTAGATCAAATCACCTTCATGCGAGGAACTTGATACATATTCTTGATGTGAAGTAATTGAGCTGATGGTGTATTTCCATATCTCTGCAGCTGTTAGGCTTGTCGTTAGCTTGTAGCTTAAAGCTGTAAAGTGGGGGATCTTCAATGGATAGATTGTAGGTGGAAACTGCATAGTGGGGGATCTTAGATTGATAGATTGTGGGTGGTTACTGTATAGTGGAAGATCTTAGATTGATAGATTGTGGGTGGTTACTTATTAGTGAGGGATCTTTGATTGATGGATTGCTGGTGGTTACTGTATAGTGGGGGATCTTAGATTGATAGATTGTGGGTGGTTATTGTATAGTGGGGATCTTTGATTGATAGATTATGGGTGGTTACTTTATAGTTGGGGATCTTTGATTAATAGGTTGTGGGTGGTTACTGCATTGTGGGGTATCTTAGATTGATTGATTTTGGGTGGTAACTGTATAGTGCTGGATCTTAGATTGATAGATTGTGGGTGGTTATTGTATAGTGGGGATCTTAGATTGATATATTATGGACGGTTACTGTATAGTGGGGGATCTTAGATTGATAGATTGTGGGTGGTAATCTTCATGCCAGGAACTGATACATATTCTTGGTGTGAAGTTATTGAGATAGTGGTGTGTTTCCATATCTCTGCAGCTGTTAGGCTTGTCGTTAGCTTGAAGCTGTCATTGCATTCCTACCTCTATGGACAGCAATTTTCGTTGTTTGTATCCAGTTGCACATGTGTTATTTTGCACGGATTTACAGACAATATGGTCAGGTTACTACAAACATCTAGATCGAGTCATCTTCATGCCAGGAAATTGATACATATTCTTGTAGTGCAGTTATTGAGATGGTGGTGTGTTTCCATATCTCTGCAGCTGTTAGGCTTGTCGTTAGCTTGAAGCTGTCATTGCATTCCTCCCTCTATAGACAGCAATTTTCATTGTTGTATCCAGTTGCACATGTGTTATTTTGCATGGATTTACAGACAATATGGTCAGGTTACTACAAACATCGAGAACCAACTGCATGCCAGGAAACATTTATATCCTTGGTGTGAAGTTATAGAGATGATGTTGTTTCCATATTTCTGCAGCTGTTAGGCTTGTCGTTAGCTTTTAGCTGTCATTGCACCCCTGTCTGGACAGCAGATTACACTGTAAGTGAACAGTTGCAAGTATTAGATTTTGCTCTGTTTCACTAACTACTTTGGTCACCATTTCAAGTTTGGACAGTCTGTCAACTTGTATTGAATTTCAGCCTTACACTGTATTCATGGTTTCAGTGTAGTGTTATGAGGTGGTAGAAGAACATAATATGGAAATGATGCCAAATAAAAATGGTTTTTTCATACTGGTATGTTCTGTGGAATGTTGAGATTGGGTAGATAATGGTTGTTGACTTCCCTATTGAGCACATACGGAGCTACTATGAGCCAAGGAGAGTATTGTTATTTCAATTAGATCTTTCTATTTTCACCTAGAAAACATATCAATTGATTATCCATTAACTAAAATGAGTGTTTGGAACCACTTGCCTATCTTCATCAATTGTTTACAACTGTGTTGAACAAATCTATGCTTGGTGGGGAATGTCACAATAACTAAGATCTCGACCAGTTAGCCTTTTTTCATGCGCCATGATATTTGGATCCGAGAGCAAAAGGCGCCTTTGTTCAAATATCCAAGTGAATTGGCAAGTGATTAATGTGAAACTGTAAATCCATTTCTGTAGAATTGTGATGTTGGGACTTATGTTTGTGATCTGACCCTGCTTTGTTGGATTGTTGATTTGCTTACGTCTGGCTTTAGTTCTGAGGTACCATATCAGTTTTGTATAATTAGAAATTTCATTATTAGATTTTCTACTGCAATCCTATGGTCTAGCTTGTATACATTCATAACTAAAGTTTTTGTATTGTTAACTTTCATTGTAAGATTTGATTTTGAACATTAACTACTTTATCTTGACAAGCTAGATATTCATATCTCATTGTGTTTTCCAATTTTTGGAAAAGAGCTTAGGTTTGAAACTTTCTTTTCAGACTCCAGTTACAAGCCTCAACAATAACTGTAGATGGATGAAAATGGAATGGTTAAATTGAGAGACTTGCTGGTATTTTCCACTTTGCAACATGTACATACCTGGAACTGTATTCATTCTCAGAATAGTGACAGTTGTGTGGAGCTGACATTGATTGTGTGTTATGTGTTGAATTCATTGTCCTTAAGTTATGTGTTAATTTTACACCTGTTCACATGTTTGAAGTGGAAATGAAGTGCTTAAGCTCTGTTTAAACAGTTTAGATTTACACGGCTGATTTTCAATATGTGTATTTTGTTTAGCATTTTTTCTGGCTTGTAGAGGTAGAGTTTAAAATTGAATTTGGGTTTGGATGGTATAAATTTTATGTTCTGTGGTTTGACTTTCTTAATGTTTGCGGTAATACTTAGGGTTTGATAGGGGAACTGTTCTAGCAAGTATTTTTTATCCGAGAATTTAATTTTGATATATTTTTAATTTTATTAAATCTTACTAGTTAGATTTTCATTTTTCTATGTATTATGTATGTTTAACTTGGGCTGAAACACTTTATTTCCCTTTCATACATGTCAACTGGTGTGTCGATCATTAAGACTGTCAGACATATAGTGCCATTGTGTTCATCGTTTAGAATATCAGACATTATTGACTAATGTGTTTATCTTAGAGAGTATAAGACAATATTGAGATGTGTAAATCTTTAGGACTGTTAGACATTTGTGCCACATGTGTTTATATTTAGGACTATCAGAAATTAGAGGAAAGTGTATTTATTTGAAAGTGTCTAAGTTATGATAAGATCTGCTTTTATATATTTCACCAAGCTTGAAGTATATAACCCTCTGTTTTGTTAATTTTTGTCTCTGTCCCTGTACTATTAGAGGTAGAGTTTAAAATTGAATTTGGGTTTGGATGGTATAAATTTGTCTTGTGGGTTAGGCTTTTAGAGGTAGAGTTTAAAATTGAATTTGGGTTTGGGTGGTATAAATTTGTCTTGTGAGGTTAGGCTTTTAGAGGTAGAGTTTAAAATTGAATTTGGGTTTGGGTGGTATAAATTTGTCTTGTGGGTTAGGCTTTTAGAGGTAGAGTTTAAAATTGAATTTGGGTTTGGGTGGTATAAATTTGTCTTGTGGGTAAGGCTTTTAGAGGTAGAGTTTAAAATTGAATTTTGGTTTGGGTAATTTAAATTTGTCTTGTGGGTTAGGCTTATAGAGGTAGAGTTTAAAATTAAATTTGGGTTTGGGTGGTATAAATTTGTGTTGTGAGTTAGGCTTTTAGAGGTAGAGTTTAAAATTGAATTTGGGTTTGGGTGGTATAAATTTGTCTTGTGAGTTAGGCTTTTAGAGGTAATGTTTTAAAATTGAATTTGGGTTTGGGTGGTATAAATTTGTCTTGTGAGTTAGGCTTTAAAGGTAGAGTTTAAAATTGAATTTAGGTTTGGGTGGTATAAATTTGTCTTGTGAGTTAGGCTTTTAGAGGTAGAGTTTAAAATTGAATTTAGGTTTGGGTGGTATAAATTTGTCTTGTGGGTTAGGCTTTTAGAGGTAGAGTTTAAAATTGAATTTGGGTTTGGGTGGTATAAATTTGTCTTGTGAGGTTATGCTTGGTCTGAATAGAGGAATCTCAAAGTTTGTCTTGACCTCCTAGTAGGGAAATCTTAGTATAAACAAGGACCCTGTTTATATTAAGACATCCTAACTTGTGATGACTGATTTCTCAGTCAAAACTTTTCTTGTAGAAAAAGTTTGGATCGGGACTTTATCATGGGTGACTTCTTTTCAGGTCAAGCTTTAATCAAGCCTGGCTCCTTTTTACATGTATGACTAATTTACTATCAGTTTTGTATAATTCATTTCATGACCGTTTTCTGTTCTGTGGTTTGACTTTCTTAATTCTTGCTGTAATACTTTGGGTTTGATAGGAGAACTGTCTTTTAGCGGTAGAGTTTAAAATTGAATTTGGGTTTGGGTGATATAAATTTGTCCTGTGAGTTAGGCTTTTAGAGGTAGAGTTTAAAATTGAATTTGGGTTTGGGTGGTATAAATTTGTCTTGTGAGTTAGGCTTTTTGAGGTAGAGTTTAAAATTGAATTTGGGTTTGGGTGGTATAAATGTGTCTTGTAAGTTAGGCTTTTAGAGGTAGAGTTTAATATTGAATTTGGGTTTGGGTGGTATAAATTTGTCTTGTGAGTTAGGCTTTTTGAGGTAGAGTTTAAAATTGAATTTGGGTTTGGGTGGTATAAATTTGTTTTGTGAGGTTATGCTTGGTCTGAATAGAGGACTCTTAAACGAATTTCCTAAGTTTTTCTTATTAGTTAGCAATTTTTCATAGATAATATTCTAAAGTTTAAACCTTGATTTTGTATGAACATGAGACAACAATTTCTTAAAATGCCATTACATTAAGTTTTAAAATAAAATGTTTAATATAAATAAAAAAAAATGTTAAATATAAAGAGTGAAATGTTTAATATGCTGTAAATTAAAGCAGAAGGTGGTGATTGGTATGGCTATCGGCACATTCAGAACACCTAGACCATTATTGGATGAATAATAATTATTCATAGTGAAAGGCTGAGGGGTTCTGAATGGCTAACAGGGGCGGTTGGAGGCCATATGTAAGTGTCATCCAAAATAATCTTACAACTAAAGTAGCTGGGATTTTTCACTAATAAAATTGAATTCTATTTCAAATGTATTTACTGAAAGAATAATGATAAAAGTTATTATTTATTTTAACAGTTGAAAGGGAATGCATTTATGTCTTATGCGGTCTTCTTTCATCTCTTTATGTATTAGTAAAAAAATAAAAACGATTACTGACATGTTATGGTTATAGTGGATGACACTGAACTGCTGTGATAAATTTAATGTTTATATTGCTTTATTTTGTTTGTTATCTAAAAATATATTTTTATTTTTAAGTAGGACTGAGTATCTGAAATTTCTTAATTCATTTGTATCATATCTTGTCAACTTATATGAAAAGAAAATGTAGTACTTAAGCTCTGTTTTAACAAAGTTGATATACACAGCTGATTTTCAAAACTTTTACTTGTTAAGCATTTTGGACTGATTGGGATTAAAATTGTATTTTTATCGAATTGGGATTTTCGGGTTACATCTTTTTGTCTTGTGAGGGAATGCTTGGCCTGACTGGAGAAAACTAAGTTTAAGTCTTGACCCTCCTAGTAGGGATATCTTAGTATGAGCAAGGACCCTGTTTATATTAGGACATTCCAACTTGTGATGACTGATTAATCTGTCAAAACATTTCTTCTTGAAAATGTTTGGAATGGGACTTTATCATGAGGGACTTCTTTCCAGGTCAAGTTTTTCCAAGCAAGTTTCTTTTCAACATGTATGGGTAATTTACTATCTGCTAGTTTTGACTTAGAATGCTTAAATTCATTTCATGTCCATTTGTCTGTGTTCTATTGGTATGAGTTTTTTTTTAAGTTTGCTGTTAGTATTTAGGCTGGAAGGGGGACTGGTCCAGAAGAAGTTTTTATCAGATATAACACTTTTATTTTGATGTATGTTTAATTTGCTTTATATTAACTAGCTAGGTTTTCAATATTTTAGGCATCATCTATGTTTAACCAGAGCTGAAACACTGCATTTCCTTTACATACTTGTCAATTGGTGTTCATTTTAAGACTATCAGACATTAGTGCCAAGTGTGTTTATCTTTAAGACTATAAGACATTAGTGCCAAGTGTGTTTATCGTTGAGACTATCAGACATCAGTGCCAAGTGTGTTCAGACATCAGTGCCAAGTGTGTTTATCTTAAGACTATCAGACATCAGTGCCAAGTGTGTTCATCTTTAAGACTATTAGACATTAGTGTCATGTGTGTTTATATTTGAGAATATCAATGTTAGTATAAGGTCAACCTTTATTTCACCCAATGAGCTCAGGAAATATAACCACATGGTTTTCTGACTCATAAGTTGAAATAAAAAAAGATCTAATTTCACACTTGACAAATGTTTTGATTCTTTTATGCATTGTTCTGTGTTTTTTGTAAGTCTTTCGTTTACTACCATAAGAGTGCATTGTATTCTCACTAATGTAATTATAAAGTATAGGACAGTTTCATTAAAATTTCTGATTAAAGTTTTCTTAAGTTCATTTGCTCTTAGTATATTTCATTTAAGTTTTTTTTACCAAATAGGCATCTTTTAGTAAATATTTGCACCTTTATTTTTTATGTTTTTATAAATCATGTGGCAAAATATTCCTGCAATGCCGTTCACGTTAAATCATTTTGACTGAGCTCTTTTAATACATTTAGATTATTACGGTTAGGTTTTGAGTACTTATTTCCTTATATGCATTTTATTTCCCTTTTATAATGAAATTCTTATTTCCACTCTTATATTTTACAATACAAATGGTAGCTCTATATAAAAAGAACATGTTCAATATGTTATATATTAAAGTAGAAAGGTGTGATGGTATGGCTATTAGTCATTTGGAACACTTTAACCACTCATTAAATAAATAATTGTTCATTTGTTGTGAGTGGCTGAGGAGTTCCAAATGGCTAAAAGGTGAGAAGGGAGGCCATAAATACAGTGCCATTCAAAATATTTACACTAAAATAGCTGGTTACCATATATTCAATTAATTAATATTTCAATTTTGTTTTTGAAATCATTATAATTTTATTGTAACTTTCGAAAGGGATTATATATTTTTTTACTAATAGATTTTTACTGGTGTAAATATTATGATTGGTGGCACTGTACTTCATTGTTTATGTTCTGATGTATTATATGATTTTGCTTTTTTTTTGTTTAAAACGTTTTTGCTGTGGTAATTATTAAATAAATAAATAATAAATTTAATTCATTTAATATTTTATGGCTAGTTTTAGTAGTAATTTATTTCAAGTTAAATTTTTGTACCTGTATTCCAAAAACTAAAAGATATTTCTTGCTTGTATTTTTCATATTAATATTTTAAATTTTGAACTACAATTATTTGTAAGTTTAGTTTGAGTTCATTAATTTCATTTTCCATTTTAATTGCAAGATAAGTTCATGTTACATTTTATGGTTAGGTTGGATTTAATTCACTTAAATTTTTATGGTTAAGTTTGATTTGATTCATTTAAAAAATATTATGGTTAGGTTGGATTTAAATTTTAACAGTTAAGTTTAAGTTTAAATAATTTTAAGATTTAAATTTTTGTAATTTGACCGAACTGCATCCCCCAAACTATATAACGCCTCTTAGTTTTAGTTTGACATGTGTAAAATGCTTACCACTCTGTATTGAGATCAGACCACGGGTTCCGGAAATGGTCGCAGCGCTCTCTATGGAGGTCTGTGAATTTGTTGCCCGCAAACCACAGACAGGTATTGCATATCAGGTGCATTATTCATAGTGTTATCGGCATTATGAGTAGTGTATCTGTGCATGTGCCAAACCGATGCAGCTCAAGAGAATGAGCCGTGAATTCACGGTTCGACTCGCCCACCCCAGGTTGCATCGACTACTGCTTAACGTGGGTAACTTGACCTTACATGATGTACTAGCATCATGTAAGCCAGTCACAAGTCTGGATAAACAAGGAGTGAACCACGATGTCTATTTTTATAATTATGAATAGATAATTATAAATAGGTATAATTTGTGTATGTACCCAATCCTAATTGTATTGAATTCTTTGACTTTCCAATTAAAGTTTCATTGAATACTTTGTTTTCCTTAAACATCAAAGACTAGCAATATGACACTCTTTTAGTTTAATGTAAAACACCTCATATTTGAGATTTATCTTTAGTAATGAGGAGTTCTGAGTTCAAGTCTCGGTAAGAGTATATATTTGCTATGTCACCGCTGGTACTGAGGATGTGTTCGAGATTTATTTGGCTTCAACTTTCATCATCATTTCTTCCATTGTAGATAAATAAACATGTTTTTCCTCAAACATCAACGACTAGCGATATGACACTTTTAGTTTAATGTAAAACACCTCATACTTGAGATTTATCTTAAGTAATGAGGAGTTCTGAGTTCAAGTCTCAGTAAGAGTATATTATTTGCTAAGTCACCGATGGTACAGAGGATGTGTTAATATTTATTTGGCTTTAACTTCCATAAATATAGTTAAGTTAGATGAACAAGCATTGATCATATTATTTGAGTATTGAATGTTTGTTTCTTGTGTTGAAAGCAGTAGCAACACATCATAGGTTATATCACGGCGATCAGCCCACCTACTCACTGTTCCTGGGAAGGCTAAATCTCTGAATTTAGCTGTTAACCAACTACTGAGTGCATACTTTCGCCAGTGACTGACTACTGCCCTACATGATTTAGAATCAGTGGTAGGAGGGAGAAATTATTTGATGACCAAACTCAAAACTAATGCATGAACTAGGAATGATTTTGTCCATGACCTTTACAGACTCAACTTTAACTCTAAGACCTGACATCCTAATAATCCCTTTTTATACTATGGATAATCTAAAGGTGTATATTGTTCCTCTGTAAACACTAAACAGTATGTGGGAACATGCAATTCTTATTTGTTTGTCAGCCCAAATAAATATATGTACTGTAATTTAAGTATTAAGTAAATCTATGGTATGGAATCCACAAATTGTTTCAGTAATATATTAATAGCAATTCAAACTGATGATGTGCTATGACAGCCACAGTGCCACTGAATTGTGCTAAGAAGGATCCCATTTAACTTCCTGTTACCTGAAGTCAAAGTAAAAGTTCCATCTACATAAGAGCAAAATAATATTCAAATCCTATAAAATTACTAACTTAGCAATCCAAACAATTGTGACTTAGATTGAGCAGATGTAAAGATCAAAACTATTAATCTGTTCTTATGAATACAATAAACTTGGTGGTTGGGGTCGGTTATATTAACAATAGTCACCACCTTAACCCATAAGCACTAAGTATAAGGAGATGTATGGCAATGACTGAAACAAATGATAATTGACGTTTGAGTAAAAATATTTATACAGATACAGTACATTTACAGTAGTTAAAACGGGCTATTGGTACTTTGCGAAACGGAACGGAACGAGAGGCACCACACGGGGGAAATTAAGAAATGAAATGTAAATTCTTAAAATCAATTTACAGTAATCATAATAGTAAATTTTACGAACTCTGTATAATCTTAGTCTATCCGACGTAACTCGTTATACTCAAACAATTATATATGTAGTTATAATTGCCGATCCAGGATCTACAAGTCGCCTTTTTGCATGTATGTTTTAAGATACACAGGTATTGGTACTTTGCGAAACGGAACGGAACGAGACAAAATATATTTATATCAATACATGGATATTCATAAATAACCTCCGACATGGAATTTTGCCGGGTATATCACATAATCATTTATAGTTTAATATATGTAGTTATAATTGCCGACCCAGGATCTACAAGTCGCCTTTTTACATGTTTGTTACAAGATTATAGGACAATATGTATGTTTGTAAAGGGAAGGCTTTTTGCATATTTCCTTGTATGTGCACGCGTAATTATTCTTCAAACTACTGTTTGCGCCGTTGTTGTCATTATACCAATTTAGCCCATTCTCTCTCGTTTCGTTCCGTTTCGCAAAGTACCAATACCCACACAGGTATTGGTACTTTGCGAAACGGAACGGAACGAGACAAATATATTTATATCATTACATGTATCTTCCTAAATAACCTCATCATGGAATTTTACCGGGTATATCAAATAAACATTTATGGCTTTATATAAGTAGTTATAATTGCCGACCAAGGATCTACACGTCGCCTTATTACATGTATGTTATGAGATTATTGGACAATTTGTATGTTTGTAAAAGGAAGGCTTTTTGCATATTTCCTTGTATGTGCACGCGTAATTATTCTTCAAACTACTGTTTGCGCCGTTGTTGTCATTATACCAATTTAGCCCATTCTCTCTCGTTTCGTTCGGTTTCGCAAAGTACCAATACCCACACAGGTATTGGTACTTTGCGAAACGGAACGGAACGAGACAAAATATATTTATATCAATACATGGATATTCATAAATAACCTCCGACATGGAATTTTGCCGGGTATATCAAATAATCATTTATGGCTTAATATATGTAGTTATAATTGCCGGCCCAGGATCTACAAGTCGCCTTTTTACATGTTTGTTACAAGATTGTAGGACAATTTGTATGCTTTTAAAGGGAAGGCCTTTTGCATATTTCCTTGTACGTGCCTGCGTGATTATTCTTCAAACTACTATGTTTGCGCTGTTGTTGTCAATATACCAATTTGCTCATTCTTTCTCGTTTCGTTCCGTTTCGCAAAGTACCAATACCCACACAGGTATTGGTACTTTGCGAAACGGAACGAAACGAGACAAAATATATTTATATCAATACATGTTTCTTCATTAATAACCTCGACACGGAATTTTGCCGGGTATATCAAATAATAATTTATGGCTTTAAATATGTAGTTATAATTGCCGACCCAGGATCTACAAGTCGCCTTTTTACATGTATGTTATAAGACTATTTATATAATTTACTTCTGAAAATGCAGAAACAATAAAGTCTGCTTACATACCTTATAAACTACATTAAGCTGCCAGTGACGGCAAGAGTCCGGATTAGCCACTTACAGCAGGTGACTGTTTAAACCAGTTTTAATTAAACTGCATCAAACAGTTCATTCTGACATACTTGAATTCGTCATTTTCGTAGAATTTTTATTTGTCAGCAGAATAGTGTTAAATAATATTCTTTTATTTCATAACAGATTAACATTGGGTATATCACTACTTTCTGTGGTTAAAACATCTTAAATAAAGCTTTAAATTGCAACAAATTTTGATGATAGATTCGATAAAAACTTGGTTACGAAACTCTACGACGCGGCCGACATTTTGTTTGAAGAATAATCACGCGTGCACATACGAGGAAATATGCAAAAAGTCTTCCCTTTACAAACATACAAATTGTCCTATAATCTTATAACAGTCATGTAAAAAGGCGACTTGTACATCTTGGGTCGGCAATTATAACTACATATATTAAGCCATAAATGATTATTTGATATACCCGGAAAAAGTCAATGGCGAGGTTATTTATGAAGATACATGTATTGATATGAATATATTTTTTCTCGTTCCGTTCCGTTTCGCAAAGTACTAATACCTGTGTGGGTATTGGTACTTTGCGAAACGGAACGAAACGAGAGAGAATGGGCAAATTGGTATAATGACAACAACAGCACAAACATAGTAGTTTGAAGAATAATCACGCGTGCACATACAAGGAAATATGCAAAAAGCCTTCGTTTTACAAACATACAAATTGTCCTACAATCTTATAACATACATGTAAAAAAGGCGACTTGTAGATCCTGAGTCGGCAATTATAACTACATATATAAAGCCATAAATGATTATTAGATATACGCGGTAAAATTCCATGTCGAGGTTATTTATGAAGAAACATGTATTGATATAAAAATATTTTTCTCGTTTCGTTCCGTTTCGCAAAGTACCAATACCTGTGTGGGTATTGGTACTTTGCGAAACGGAACGAAACGAGAAAGAATGAGCAAATTGGTATAATGACAACAACAGCGCAAACATAGTAGTTTGAAGAATAATCACGCTTGCACATACTAGGAAATATGCAAAAAGCCTACCCTTTACAAACATACAAATTGTCCAATAATCTCATAACATACATGTAAAAAAAGCGACGAGTAGATCCTGGGTCTGCAATTATAGCTACTTATTTAAAGCCATAAATGTTTATTTGATATACCCGGTAAAATTCCATGTCGATTTTTTTAGGAAGATACATGTAATAATATAAATATATTTGTCTCGTTCCGTTCCGTTTCGCAAAGTACCAATACCCACACAGGTATTGGTAGTTTGCGAAACGGAACGGAACTAGAGAAAATTGGCTAAATTGGTATAATGACAACAACAGCGCAAACATAGTAGTTTGAAGAATAATCACGCGTGCACATACTAGGAAATATGCAGCCTTCTCTTTACAAACATTCAAATTGTCCTGTAATCTTGTAACATACATGTAAAAAAAAGGCGACGTGTAGATCCTGGACCGACAATTATAACTACATATATAAAGCCATAAATGATTATGTGATATACCTGGCAAAATTCCATGTCGGGGGTTATTTATAAATATACATGTATTGATATAAACATATTTGTCTCGTTCCGTTCCGTTTCGCAAAGTACCAATACCTGTGTGGGTATTGGTACTTTGCGAAACGGAACGAAACGAGAGAGAATGGGCAAATTGGTATAATGACAACAACAGCCTAAACATAGTAGTTTGAAGAATAATCACGCGTGCACATACAAGGAAATATGCAAAAAGCCTTCCCTTTAGAAACGTACAAATTGTCCTACAATCTTATAACATACATGTAAAAAGGCGACGTGTAGATCCTGGGTCGGCAATTATAACTACATATATAATTGTGTATAATGAGTTTCGTCGGATAGACTAAGATTATACAGAGTTCGTATAATTTACTATTATGATTACTGTAAATTGATTTTAAGAATTTACATTTCATTTCCTAATTTCCCCCGTGTGGTGCCTCTCGTTCCGTTCCGTTCCGTTTCGTTCCGTTTCGCAAAGTACCAATAGCCTTAAAACGCTCTTAACAAGCAATCGGTCAAAAACAGAACTGATCGATCACGATGTATTCATGGACTTGAGTCAATTAAACTACACTGTGAAAGACTAGAACATCTTGAAACGGACACTTTGTAAGCAATCTGGATGGATGTAAAATTGTCAAAACAAAAACCTTTTCTCATTGGATATATCTATAGACCACCATCAGCTACTACAAATTGGATAAAAGAAATTGACTCAACACTGGAAAAGACTTTCGACACTAATAAAGAAATTTTGCTACTTGGTGACTTTTATTTCAATTTACTGAACAACTCAACATCAAACTGTGCTTGGATTAATATAATAATAATATAAAAGACTTTGTATTTATCATAGTACTACTAATACAATAGCTTCTATTAAATGTTAAACACTTTAGTATATATACAGTCTAACCTGCATAAGTGACTCTTAGCATTCAAACATGTTATTAAGTTACACAACCAAGTATTGATGTTATTCCGTGATATTATCATAGTAGTTACTCAGTTTAACCCGGGTCGATAGCGCAGTTGGTAGCGCGCCGGGGGGTGCGGGTTCAAATCCCACCCGGGGAGGTCATACCCTTCCATGAAAATTTGACAATAATGTTGATTTTCCTCCATTGATTTGATAATATGGAGAAGTTTCCGGCCTTGTGGAAGGGTAGGTGAGTACTGGTTATAGACAATGGTCCAGGAAAGCTAGGTTAGGTGCGCTGGACGCCGTAAAATGACCTTAATTGTGTTGATACAGCGTTAACTCCAATAAATAAATAAATAGTTACTCAGTTGTTCTGAGTCTAGATTCTCTGTCTATATGACATAACCGATGGTCACAATATGCAGGTCAGGCTGTACATCACACTGTAAACAACATTGATATTGTTGCCAAAATTTAATGACCGTCACTGGAAATAAAGTTAAATGAGACATAGACATAATTTTATTGCAAAAAAGACATTTGTCCATAGGCAATACAAACATGTAATATACATATAAATATATAGACAATTGTTCAATTAATTGATAAACCAACACACGTAACTCCTGCATTAGAGACTTTAATTGATCATTTGTAAACTAATATACCATGTAACATTGCTGAAGTTAATATACCATCTTTATCTATTAGTGACCATTTTCCTGTTTGTATAGCACGTAAAATTGACAATAAGGTGGACAAAGACCCATTTCATAATACCATCAAATATAGATCTTAAAACATTTTAATAGCTTTAGGCAAGATCTCCAATATCAATCTTGGTCTGTTTTAGAAACTTTTGATGATCCTGATGATGCCTTAGACTTCTTTATAAGAATCTTTTCTAAAACTCTTAACCAACATGCACCAGAGAAAGCAGAATACAGTAAAACTTGGTTATAACATACTCGGTTATAACATACACTCGGTTACAACATACCATTTTTCCTGGCCCATTCTTCATATTTTGTATGTAACATACTTAGTATGCTATATGGATATAACATACCTCGGTTATAACATACCTTTTTTCTTTGGCCCAGCGAGTATGTTATAACCGAGTTTTACTGTAATTATGTTTTAATCAAATTTTAATCAAAAGAACATAAAGTACAAGAATTATATTATTTTCAGGCATTTGGTTACATTAATGATAACTAAAGTATCTGAATGTCAAACGAGAAATATTCAATGCCCGAAATGTGTCTACTTTGAGGCAAGGTTTTCGGTTAATCTCATAATAAAAGTGTATCAAGAAAAGTCAACTTCGAATGACTTATACAATGTATATTACCGAACTCTTACAAAATAAACCATTGCCATGTAAATTAAGAAAAATTAAAATAAAATTTCGTGTTCTGAAGATACCCTGGTGGGCGCTGCTATTATTGCTCTATGACTGACCCATTAACAGTAGTGATTTGGGGCAGGTTATCAAGACTCCTGCGCATGCGCACAACTACTTCCGGAGGTCAACGGTTGTTTATCCTGACGATGGCAGATACGTCAAGTATGTCAAACCGCCAAAGTTTAAAACGGCTGTCCGTTGATAGCGTTAAAAAATTAGCATCTGATTTCAATAATGACGTTAATAAAAGAAAAGACGACATTATTTCTGACATTTTAATCAGCCAGTTGCCTGAAAAGGTTTTAACTCCACAAGTTGAAGACATAGACTCATAGTCTAGAAAACAAGTTGCTGTCTTTTAATTCCGTTGTATATAATTATGGCTTCTACTACTAGTAATTTGAATTTATCATTTTCATCTGTGTACAATTACATGATTTCGCTTGACAAAAGTGAAAATTTCAAAGGATTAGATCGGGCAGTTAAACATTTTGATGCTGGGGATTTCCAGAGTGGGCTAGAATGCACTTTACCGGTACGTCCCTACTGTGCATGCGTCATTTTGCAATCTTCATTGAGTCGGTACTGACGGTGACTGTTAAAAGCGGGGGTTCGGGGGGCGGCAGCCCCTGATAAAAGACAGAAATATCATGAAATTAAAATAAGATCACTTACCTTTCTATTTAAACAGGGTTAGGGTTAGGGTTGGGGTTATATTTCTACTTCCGGTGAATTACTACGTACCGGTAAAGTGCAGTAGCCCCCCAGAGTGTTAAACACTGCATGGTAAGTGTTTTTGTCCAAGTTTGTATGGTAACATTAAATTCTACTGATGGAAGAGTATAATGGATATATTTCAATATCATCAAATAAAGTTATTGATTGATATATTTAGAAATAATTAAAATTACCATTTGATAATCATTTTATTTTTATGTATAACAATTTAATGTCTAGTCAAAACAATATGGTTATATTCATATGATTTTGAGTAATCAAGGATAAAAAAATATTCCAATTAGTGAATTGATGAATATTTATTCACATGCAAAATCCCCCAACATGAAATAGAAGGCTGTGTAAACAATTCCAATATAGAAGTTGTAAAGTGAACAATAGAGTGTTATATATTACTTGACTAAATATGTATATTTCACCTCATTATCATATTCTACTATACTTAATGTGACATCACCTGGTCCATAAACTTGTATTAACTTGGTACACAAGTCTCACCAGCCAGTCCGAAAACTTTAATATTTCCCTACAAAGCTTTGGAGGAAATGCAGTTATATAGATTGATGATTATTTGTCATTTTTCATACTGCAAAAGTGTGGACATCCTTGGTGAAGATGAAATTAAAATCTATTTCTGACTAAAAAATTTCTTATTGTTAATTTTTATATTTCATATCATGGTCTATGATAGAGTTAAGTTATTATTTTTTCATTTTAGCTCAGCCCATACATGCAGTCACATAGGAGCTCTGTTAATAGGATTGAACAACCAAGACAAATTGAAAGAACTACATGTAGAAAGCAGTACATCTCAACTATGCAAATGGATTGTCCCTAGGAATATTGAAAAACAGACACCTGTTCCTGTAAGTGACATGAATATGGCAAAACCAAAGGTAAATATTTATTAAAGAATCCCCTATATCATCTTAGAAACACAGCTCTTATTGTATCATTAACATTATCAATCCATACAGCCAATATTCTATATCAACTTAGTATGCAATGAAATTAATAATAATAAATATTCTTCACACAAATTTCAATTGTGAATAATATTGATGTCATTAGGCTATTTTTTGTTTCATTTCACTAAGATATAATCATATTTGTTTGGGCAGGTCAATGCAGGTAAGATCTATTGAAATATGCATATAATGCTTATGTGATGCCATGAAGTGTATATCCTTGCTGTAAATCTTGCAACTTTAGATATTTTAATACTTGTATTGACATGTATACAATTTTATTTTTTTGTACACTTTAACCTCTTCCATTGCAAGCTGTAAATATATGTCAGTAAATATTTAATGGAAACATATTATTAATTTATTGATGCACTAGTTACAAAATATCAAATAACTGTCTTTTTATGATTACAGTTAGACAGTCAGTGTGAAAAATCTGTCATTAAGTATGATCCAAAGGACAAGGATATTAATTGCAGTCAACAAAAGCTTCAGTCTTTAAGAAGTTTATTTCCAGAATCAGGTAAGGTATTGTTAATGTCATAGCCTATAATGTAATATACATGAGAAGACAGGTAGTTTATACAAATGTTTTGTGCACAAAGTATATCGGTGCTCATCTAAGTCAATTTTTATCAAAAGTTGTTTTTTTTACAGATTCTTAAAGCTTGTCAAAATACCCTTCACCTCCCGAAATAATTTTATTATATTCCAAGCATTAATGAAGGTATTCAAATTTAAAGGAAATATGCTAAGTCAAATTTTTTATAATTGGTTTTCACAAAACTAGTCTAAGTCTAGTATGTATTACTTTTTCACTATATTATTTCCTATTAACTAAATAAATGTTAGTGCAAAACTAGTATAGCTTGACTTAGCCTAGTTTTGCACTAAGAAATAATTAAAACAACAAGCGTTTTTATACCCGAAGAAGTGTTTTTAATATACATTTCATTTGTAAACAATAAAAACAATAACTTGTGTATGATTCATAAAACATGTATACATAATTTACTCAATGGTATAAAGAAAGCAATACACAATATTCCAGAACAAAGATTAGTGCAATAACTTAAGAAAAGTGAGTATAATTGTTAGCTTTATACAATTGAAAGTCAGCACATATGCCATTCATATTTAATACAGACTTTTGGAAAAAATATGTAAAAAATGAATGAAAATTTAACATGATTACATTGTGATAGTACATTTGTACCTTGTATATAGTAAACATTATGACATCTCAAGTGCAGAATTATAGACATATAACTTACTACATGTACACAATGTTAAAAGTTGAAAGTTATGTAATTACTGGAATTTCAAGTTTACAATACTTAAATGAACAGATTTTAATATAAACTAAAAAAGAGCAATTTATTGTGATAATTCTTAAGTAAGTAGTAAATCTGAAAACATTCACTCATTGCTGTAATATCAAGTTGCAAAGTAAATCTTTATTTTCCACCCTTGCCCATTCTTGCTCCTTTCAAGCCAGAAAATTGCCTCCATGCCATTTTTCCTAGATATATAAGAATCAAAGTGAATTAATGAATTTTCAAATTTGTTATATTGTATATTTATAAAATGTACACATGCATCCTGGTTTTAATTATTTAACTATTTTATATTTTGACTATAACGTTATTAAACAACGAATTCTCGACATATTTTATCAGAACTGGTACAATAGAATTAATAATTCAAACCGTCTTAATACATACTGTTTATTTAAACATTCATTTGAAACAGAAAAATACCTTAATTATGTAACTACAACAAAATATAGAACAGCATTATGTCAACTACGCGTATCATCGCATAATTTAGCCATAGAAAAAGGTAGACATCTCCGTCAACAACACTCCGAACGAATATGCAAAAATTGTAGTCATAATATCATAGAGAACGAATTTCACTTCATATTAACTTGTCCAAAATACACACACCTAAGACATACATTTAAATATTTAAAACGATATTATTACACATTCCCTACAATTCAAAAATTTACAAACCTCATGGCAAATCAGTCCAAACAAACAGTACTTAATTTATCAAAATATATTTATCATGCAAATAATCTCAGAAAACAAACTATTTAATATTTCAATGACTTGTAACCACTGTCTTATACCATGTTTTCATTATATGTTTATCCATGTTTGTTTGCTATAAACATTGTTATTGTTTAATGCTATAAAGAATATTGTATTGTATTGTATTGTATTTTAAAGGTATATTTCATTTATGGGATGAGCTACCCGTTGAGGTACCTGAACCAACAACAGAGTGTGAAATTGTTACTTCTAAGGATCAGAGACAGCTGGAAATGGAGTCATTGATATACTCAGAAACATATAGTATGTTATAATTTATAATATATTACATTTAAAACACAAATTAAACATCAAAGATACAGGAATGGTTCATTCATGCTAAGTAACCATGCAGTTATACATATTGATTTACGCCAAAATACATGTACAATTGTTTACAGAAGTATACATGTGAAATGAATGCATGTTCATGTGGGTACTAACTATATGAATGATGTCAACTTTCCACTTTACTTAGAATAAAGCATATGACTGGCAAATATCAGACGTAAGATTTGATGCAATAACCGTTTCCTATTTTCTTCATTGAATATGTAATATTTCATTACAACAAATATTTAATAGTGTTCTTAATTACATATAGTTTAAAACAATACGATAAAGGAAACAATAGACTAAACAACTGATTTCGTTTTCATAAATTTTAACATTGTACTTTCAGTTCCACCTGTATCAATCTCACATGATACTGTCAATTATGAGGAAGAGAAGACAAGAGGTCAAAGACTGAACAGTGTATGGAAAGACCTACATAAAGGTCGCATCACCAGTTCTTTGTTTGGTGCTGTGATGCAATCCAAAATACCTCCGCCTGAAAGTCTTATAAAACAGATTATCAATGGTTCAAGTCTTGACCAGTATGTACAATTGTTTTCATAAATCGAACTAAAACTATTTTTTTACATTCCGAAACCAGTACTCATCTACCCTAATAAAGGACGGCAATTTCTTCTTATACCTTATTTACTAAGAAAAATCAACATTATTGTCAAATTTCAATGGATGGGTATAAATAACCCTTCTGGGTCTGAATCAATGTATGCTTTTTGAAATGCCAGTGACTTGAAACAGATCTGTCGCCTATTGCACATGTATGAAATTAGGTCAATATTGTTTGATTAACATCACATTTAGTATTTAAAAAAGGCCAGTTTCCACAATTCTAATTTTTTGTATTGGAAATATAAATACTTCTAAATTACAATTTAATAGAGGTGAAATGGTTAACCGATATACCGGTTATTATTGCAATGCGACTTCTTACAGTTTTTAGCTGGTTCGTTTTTTATACTAATGTTCCATACTGAGTGTTTTTAGCAGAGTCTGAAATTTATATGTTTGAATAAATGTTAAAATGTGTTCAGAAACTAGAAATATTTTTGATAAAGTGAGAGAATAATTATCTAGTCCATTCAAAACCTGTTATATAACTTATTCAAACATTTGCATAATACGTGTATATCATTTGAAAAATAAATCATCTATGTACAGTGTTGATCCAACTAAGACGATGTATGTGCAATAATTCATGCTTTGCATTTATGCACAAAGAACAATGTGTATTGCAATATATTGCAGTACATGTTTCATGTATGGCAATATATTGCAATACAGTTTTTACCGTATTGTTACACCCTACAATTTAAACAATACTAGCTCACATATTATGTTAATTTCAGATATAACTGCTTACCACCAGCTGTTAGATTGGGAACTGACAATGAAGAATCCGCCAGAAAAGATTATATTTCATTTAAATCACATCAAGGTTTAAATATTGAAGTAATATCAACTGACTTGACATTGTGTGATAGCCAGTCATTTTTAGGGGCTAGTTCTGATGGGAGGGTTTTTGAAAATGGAGAGGCAGGTGTCCTAGAAATCAAATGTCCCTTTTCAGTAAATGGTCATCCTGTTAATTTCATGGAAATCCCTGAGTTAATAAAAGTAAGTAATTCCACATTTTGCCTGGAAATGACCGCAGGTGGTACAAAATTGAAAAGATCTCATCATTATTATGCCCAGGTTCAAGGAGAAATGAGCATCATGGGCTTACCATGGTGTGATTTTGTTCTTTGGACTAGTGCTGAAACAAATAATTTATTCATTGAGAGAATTTTTTTTCGATTCAGATTTTGATACTGATATGCTACCTAGACTGGTTGCTTTCTATATGCAATATGTGTATGCTTGTTTGTAAATTTCAAAACATATTGATATAACATTTTTAACACTTAATATTAAATGGTTTTTTTAAATGAATTATTGTTTGATATTGTTTTAAGATCTAAACCTTGATGTGATTGAAGTTTGTATAATGTCTGTTACATTGTCCAACATCAAAATAGTATTATATTATAGTTATATTCTATTGACCTGTCAAATCTTTAATAATTACATGTTCACATCATGTGTTAGTATTTATCTTTTTTGTAAACCATTGAGCCACTGATCAATATCAATTATTGTTAATCTAACTAATACATATAGCTATTATGAAGATCGTTGAAAAAACAAGTTCATAAGAAGTTAAAATAACAAATTCAGTGACAGTGTAATTATTTAATTTTGGATGGGTTAATATAATAGAACTCTAGTATAGTGCAACAATATTGACCTGAGCTTGATTTATAGTGCGTACACATTGAACCCGACCTCACCTTTCTCATTTGCATCAAATTACCATTTACACGTATCCCGGCGAAAATCAATACCACGCATACTATATGCTTCGGCTCGTTACGTATTTAAGATTAAATAAGACATGGATAAAGTACATATACACATCACGCATGTAAAAAACTCACGATTCAAATGCAATCAAACAGGAAACTCGTGTTCTTACATTTTGAATGTACATGTAATTGATAATAAAATGGATGGGGGATGGCGGTTGTGGGGCTAAAACCCACAAAATTTGAATTGGTAGCTAGCCTCATAGTATAATCATCTGGTCCAGTCCATGTGTAATAAACACTCATTGTACACTTTAAATGTACTTTAAAATTAATCCCTGTGTTATCATTACATTCGAGCCTTGACGATATAATCCGAGCACTAATACTACATTCGTATTCTATGTAATGAATATTCTTGCATAAAGGTCAGGTTGGGTCAACTTGTACGCACTATACCTAGTTGTAATAATTACATGCTTCACTTACACTAAATCATGAGTTTTAGAGTGCATGTATACTATTATACATATATTTGTAACAACCAGTGTCACTATACCACAAATTTGTGAAAATGACATATTATTGTATATTTGTTATTTTATTATTTGTTTATGGGGAACACATTAGTCCGCAATATTGTGGCACAGTTTCAAAGTAATTTATTGTTATGAAAACAAAAATTTGTTGCAGTACACATATGTTTTGCCAAAACTTCCCATAAAGCCTGATTTACAAACAAGGCAAAAAAACCATGTAAATACTGTTTTAAATACATGTCGTATTATAGGTCATGCGTGTGTTTGTACTTTAAAAAATGGACCAATCCACTAATAGGTGAATCATAAAGCTAATGCATGAACAGCGTTTTACTGATGTAAACAGACCAGTGTTGTATGTAACATTTATTTTAAAAGTGTGTATGCACATAGTAAATTTTATCTGAAAAATGATTATGAAATAAGTGTAAACTACATGTACTTAAACCATAAATTGTAAAAAATTAGTCACCCCTAAATACTGGTGTATAATGAAACTGGCTATGTTTATATATGCAATGTTTACGTGGTTGACCTGTATTTTATTGCATATAGGTCAAGCTCAGGTCAATATTGTCAGACTATACTGGGTATTATTGATTTTGTACTAACTTTTTATGTACACACTGTAAGATAAGCACATAATTAACAAATACTGATTGATCATTTTGTTAAAAGATGACATTACTTGATTAATGGCTTGTCAAAATTTGAAAGCCGACAGCATACTTGAAATATTTGTGTAGAAAAGGGAGCTAAACTTAGTGGCATGACACCATCCAAAATATGAAAAATCTTTCCACGGCCAATTGCTCTTTCAACATGAATTCGGAGTCTAGCTATTTCCTGGGTGGTGAAAACTTGCTCATTAGTAAATTGTTTGATAATTGTTAGTTCCAAGGAAAGGTGGTATCACTAGTTTACATTTCTTTTTTAGCAAAGCATCTTTAATTAAAAAACCTTTATCTGCCATAACACAGTCATTTTCATCCAAAAGCCCTGAATTGATTGTTATATGTGAATCAGATGCTCTGCCACCCCATGCTTCAGAAACAAAAGTGAAAAAAAATGACACTGGATGGTGTAATGCCAACTAAGAATTTCAGGGTATTGTGATGTTTGTAATTAGAAAATGTCAACGCTTGATTTAATATGCTTGATGACCTCTGAACAAATAATTCTGTACAATTAATTATAATACGAACTTTGTCGTACTTATTTTTAAAACATTCGGGCATAGTTCGGTCTATGTTGGATCTTGAGGGGAATGGGTTTAACAATTTAAGTTCAAGGCGCAACAATGAAATCCATGTAATAAAATATTTTGACATGGTACTAGTTAAAATACAAAATCTATCAGATAAATCTTGGAGCAAAAGCCCTAATTTCAGCCGCATTAAAGTGGCAAGAAGCTGATCTTGTAAAGACAAGTAAGCTTGATTGGTCCTTTGTCTGTCACTGTTTGTACAATTGCCTTGCAGTAGGTCATTCTTTTAGCTTTTTCATGAAGGAAGCTAGAATTATAAATTTACATGAATTATTCCAAACTCCTCACAGCGGTTACGTCACGCGTTGCTACTTTAACCACTGCCTTCACATGAATCACGTGACGCAAGTAGTACCATGTGACTTATGTTTAAATTTAAACGAGCAATAACGGTCAGTCTAAAATGTGTTAGGCGTAATGTAGCGAAAAATAACATTGAATGATAAAAATTGTGGTTGATTTACAAGTACTGCGAAAGAAATAAGATAAATTAAATAGAAATATATCATTATGTACCAAAATTGTTTAGTTCATGAATAAATTACAAGTACAATAATCCATTTAATATTTACTTTGCGTAACATTTTGTTATCATGCAATTTTACGCACTTTAGGTAACCGGTGTCAGGGTAAAATTAATCTTGTTTTTTTTACAAGTTATTTATTTATACTATTTATTTTTTCCCTTTATGTACTTTGAACATCATATTTTACTAAGAGAAGGCTAAATTTATTGAAAATATTGAATTGTAAAAGAAAAGATGAAAAAAGTTTTTCGGCTCTCTGAGAGACGAATTTTACTTGTGGTGGCAGTGGTTATTGATTTGATAAAGGGAGATAACCGCTGCGGGGAGTTTGGAATTATTCAATACATGTAGTAACAATTACTTTCATGTTCATTAATTTATTTCCTCACTGTAAAGTAAAATAAAGATACTGTTTGTAATGCTTGTTTACATAAACATCATATTCATAATTAATATTCTTAACAGCATTATAATTATGTAAATTTTTGTTTATTCTTTGACAATTGTACAAGTAGTTTCAGACAGTAATTAGTGTAGTATAGATTATTTAATTTCCTATCAAATTGCATTATTCCAACAAAAGAAGATTTGTTAATACATGTAACATGTTACTATCAATATAGTAAGCACTGATAATTGTTGATATTCAATATTCATAACTACGTCAAATATTAGCCATTTATTCCATATAATGTCTGACAGTCTAAGTTATTATGGTTTGATTCATAGGTTTTGATTAAGTACATTAACATTTTATGCAAGAAATATTTTCTCTGGTTGTACATTAAGCCATTATTCATCTTAGTGCTGTATCTGGAATGCGGGAAATTTAACCATTTGGTAAATATTTGAGCTGTGTATTGTTTTGAAGTTTATAAATGTAGAAGTTAATAAGGTAGTGGACTGACAGCCACAATATCACATAAAGATGTAAACATATTTACAGTAAATCTTACTCAAAAAGCCACATAAATATCATGTATGATGGAAGGCCTGTGAAGAACCTAGTTTTTGAATCATTATCTTGAATCTGATGTATACCCCACTTATGTTCAAGTATCTTTTTCTCAGAATCCAGCAGTTGTTTTTTCAAAAAGTCATTTTCTTTACAGATAGGATCAATATCACAGTTTGTACCTGTCAGAAAATTATTAAAACTCAATTCAGTCATAGAAATTCAGATTAAAATTAGCAAGCAAGTCAGGCTAGTAATTAATGAATTTTTACAAGCTCTCAACATATTTTAGTTTTGACACCATAACCGTTTGTTAGGTTCCTGAAAGACAAACATGTTGGTGATTGAAATAAACATCCCTGATTATCTTACGCAGTATGTGCATACCGAACAGTGAACTTATTGCACATGAAGCTAGCTTCAAAAGCCAAATGACATAAACAATGAATAGAGCTGCATAGTATTTTATAAAACAGTAAAGAATGTTTTCCGCAATGTTGATGTGCACAAGCATGTCGGGCTAGTAAAAAAGGATTTTACAAGCCCCACTGAAAAACTACAAGTTTTTTGCTGTCGGGCTAGTGCGAATTTCAATCACTGTCAATTACATTATATTAAAATGATTGTGTCGTAGTTTTATGGCAGTATTCATACTTGTAAATATTCTGTCATTAGCCATGTACTCTCTTTACTTCCAGTGGGATAAGTAGTTAAAGTATATACTCCCTACAAGACTTTAGTGACATTTATAAGCCTAACCTTAAAGTTTAAATGCTTACAAAAAGCGTTGCTATAAAGTTGCTTGTTGTATCACGTAAAAGGGTTATTGATAATTCACAAACAATAAATTAGTGCTGTGACCTATCTTGATTATGTAATTGACTTCTTTTTTAGCTATTTTTGAATTATGATTATACCATTTCATGTTAATTACTAATATGATACATAAAAAAAGAAAGTACTCTTGTCTTGTGTATCCTGTGAAATTGAAGCTTCTTATATTGAGTTGTCTTCACCATTCGAAGACAAAGACTTAGTATATGAATGGACAGAAAGTGAAAATGATTGATGACTGTGCATTTTATCTTTTTATCTTATTTTCATTCTCTTCATTTTCTTCCTGCATTCCAGAAAACAAGTTCATTAATAATGTTTGCATATGAAATGCACTTTATTTACTGCTGAATTTGCTTGATTTATCCATGATAATGTTGATATCATGCCTTATTTTATGCTAACTTATTTCATATGTTATTGTCCATTACCATACACAACATGACAGTTGTGTAAATTTTGTAAATATTATTAAACGTAATTCTGGTATTCTTTAAAAGAATCATTTTATGTTTACAAGTAAGCCACATTACTTTTTTTCGGGATGCTATAGGAACACATTGCATATGTCATAAAACGGCTACCAGTAAACCTAACCTAGCTTACCTGGGCTTCTGACACAGTTTGAGCTACATTACTTATTCTTACTCATATGGTAATTCATTTTTATACAGTAACATGATGAAATTAGAACATGTGATAGCTTTTTCTATCCATATGAGATCTGCAACTAATTGTCAGTAAAATTCCATGTTACCTTCAGTGATCAGTCAAACCAGGAGAGCTAATATCTCCAAGTAACATTTTTACTTACATTGCTTACCAAACATTAATACTTCATTAATGAGTTGTACAGAGAATATTATTTTTGCACTGATTGTATTAAGCTTGTTTATTTGTTTTCAAATTTTTGCACCTTATTGTTGTTGGCTAATAAGAATTTCATGTTCATTGCTTTTCAGGTCACTGCTCCATGATAGGGACAAAAAGTGGGAAAGTAGTATCTTACAGTGTCCGCAATAAATTCTGTAAAATTTGTGACACTGCTATTAGAAAAAAGAAGAACCACTGTCACATAAATGTTAAAAGAATTGGACAGGTAATTGTTTGTTTATGTATAATCTTAGAAATCAACTCACAAATGTTACTGATAACTTAATGATTAGCAGTAAAATCCTACCCCATTGGGAAATTATGTTACAACGGATATTCATTCACATACATACTATTATATGCATAACTTTATATAACTTTCTATAAAAGCTTAAGCACTAATTCCTGGATGATAATGCGATAACTAACTCACAGCTCTTATACAGGGTGACCACAGACTCTGGAAATAGGGAAAATGCCAAAATAAAATTCCCTGCATGGACAAATTAGGGAATAATGAAACTTGCCTAAACTCAGGGAATTATCAGGGAATTTCACAATCAATTGAAATAAAAATGCTTTTTGACTTATTGGTTCTGTCTTTGATGTTTATTCCATGGGCTGTATTTGATCAAGTTTTCATGGGCTGTACTTATATCAATTGTCATATAAAATTCAATACTTATTTTTCTATTACATTCATCATAGAAAAAAAGAAAACTGTTGTTTAGAATATATTTTGACAAACTAGACAACAGGTAAATGAAAAAAGTGACTCTTATTTTCAAATGTTCTGAAATATGCATTATTTAAATGAAATTCATCCATCACTTATAAAGGTTGATAAGTCACAAATTATTTATAAAAAAAGAGTGGAAAGTTAGGTTACACTATGAACAATAGACTTATCACATGATATGTACATTATATCTAATATTTAAATTGAATGTCTATATAGTACAAAAATTCTAATTCAGGGAGCATTTATTCTGAATAGCAAATTTACAATGAATGCCTCCAATCAAAGTTTTACACAGAATGTATGCAGCCAATATTCATAATAAACCAAAATGTATAATACAAATACTATGAAATTATTTCAGTTGTATATTTTTTGTCCTGCCAAAAACAATTAAATATATAAGTAGGTAAACATGCTGGGACATGAAGAGACATTAAAGGAGAAGAACTCTATAAGAATTTTCTTCCGTTCTAATCCTTTCAAGGAATATCTTATTTGTACATTTGTAAGAGTTGTATATTTTTGTAATCTTGTGATATTCTGAGAATAAATATGTTTAAATTAAATTCTAACATAGGCACGTGCGTTTTCACTCTTTATTTAATGTGACGTCATCTATGCTTTATTATTCAACAAAGTATAGCTCGTGACGGCTGTTGAAATTTTACTTCCCACGTTAAATGCGCAAAGCCGAAAATGGCGCCCGAGTTTATAAGGGTTGACTTTTACAATTTGGTTTCTATTCTATAATTAAGATTTTAATATTTTTTGTTCGGAATAAGAAACACCTATCCGTGAGAATTGTGTAAATAAATGCTATTTTCGGCCTTTGCACTGGGGTGGATTTCAACAGCATGACGTTTCTGACAGTTAAAAATAGTTCGATAAATATATCTTTTCTACGGATGTATTTTACGATGTTAGAATCGAAATAACTTACAGTTGTCTATATTTTGTTGTCTAATAAAATATAGGCACTCGTTTGATGCGCTTATTAAATCACTCGTGCTAAAGCACTCGTGATTTAATCATACGCGCATCACAACTCGTGCCTATATTTTATTAGACAACACAATATAGACAACTGTAAGTTATTTCTTAACTAAGAGACATGTGTGTCACTGATAAGTATTTTCCAGAATAAAGCATATCTGATTGTTAACATATTTTTGTATGATATAGGGGGACATATCTTTACAATCAAGTATGCCTTGCAAAGATCAAGGAGAAATACCTTTAAGTCAGGGAAAAAATCAGGGAATTTCATTTTAGAATTCCCATGGCCACCCTGCTTATACATTATTTAATTCGTATCAGAATTATTTTTCCATAATTATTTAAGTTTTCAGTTATGTTTTATAATGTTTCAGGAAGTTCCAAAGGAATGGAATCAGATATGGTGGTAGAAATGGTGGATAATGCAATTGAATCTGGAATCTATATTGACACAATTGTATGTGATGACGATGCTGCTACCATGTCAAGAATACATCAGGAAATTGATGACAAAATTAAGAAAGTCTCTGACAAAAACCATATTAAGAAAAATCTATCCAACTCACTTTATCAACTTCAAGGAAGTCACAAAATATCAACAAAAATCATCAAGTACATTCAACAATCATTCAGCTATATGTTATCCCAGAACAAAGTAAACCCTGCTGGAGTTGAAAACGGTCTTACAGCATTATCATTTCACCCTTTTGGTAATCATTCATCATGTAGTGAAAGCTGATGCTTACACTAAAGAAATCTTAAACAGAAATATACATCATTACCTTATGGACAATCCTTGACAAGTATTCCATTACAAGAAAGTTTAACTAAGATATTTAATAGAATGAAAAAACATTCAACAAACCTAGCAATGCTAGGAAGTACTCAAGTCAATGAGAGCTTTAATAGCACTGTTGCACAGAAAGCACCCAAACATAAATTCTTCAGTAAGACTATTGGTTATTGTGTGGCAGCAAGTGTCGCTCAAAAGAACATGGGTCACAGTTATCTCATGGAGGTATGCATACTTGTACATTTTTTTCTATATACATTTTTTCTCTACTTTCTTTAACATTTTGTGAGAAAAGTTATTAATGCATAAATGTTTGATTCTACTTTCCTTGGTTTAATTATATAGTTATAAAATTAACAATTACTTTGCATACACAGTTATAGAATCTGATTGGAAAGTATTTAGTTGCTTTGTTGTAGTAATCAAGTTCTATGGAAGGCTTTGTTGTCAAGCTAACCAATCCAAGTTGGCGTCTTTCACAAAATTGGTTCAGATTGTGATAAAACTACTCAATCAAAATTTATGCATAAAATAATGAAATAAGTCAGTACAATAGAAATGAATACCTATGAAAAATTAGTTTTATTAACTTTTTATTTCAGGTTAATAGGAGATTGGGATTATCTCCAGGAGAGTATACATCAAAATTGAGTTTCATGAAAACAAAAGAATTAACAAAACGCAGAATGAAATCATCAACAGTAAAATACAAGCTGAATATACTTAAACTTAAGGAAGAAAGGTTAAACTTCTACTACTGTGTATTTCATTATTTCATCCCATGTTTTACTGGATTTAACGCTGTGTCAACACAATTTAAGTCATTTTACGGTGTCTAGCCACCTAACCTATCTTTCTTAGACCATTGTCTATAACCAGTACTCACCTTCCTTTGGACAAGGCTGGAAAATTCTCCATATTATTTAATCAATGGAGGAAAATCCACATTATAGTCGAATTTTCATGGAAGGTTATAACCTCCACAGGTGGGATCTGAACATGCATCCCCTCAGACACAAGATTCAAATCCCGGTGCACTTCCAAATTGGCTATCAACCTGGGTTATATTCCATTCCATGAATACAGCTATAAGATATAAATCAATGAGGTAAAACTAGAAAACAAAATTTTTTTTTAATGCTTAGTGCTTTTTATTGAATAAAAATGCAGTCATTATGAATTCACACAAATTTTCATATTATATTCATTAAATATTAATATTTTATATTTGTTCTGTATATTGTTGGAAAGTTGTCACTTTTTACTCACCTCTTTTATCATGTTACATTGTAGGAGGAGCATGACGGCCTCTAAAGAAGTACGGGAAGGATCTTTGTACAGAACAGAAATGGCTGTTGGAAGTACTTCTCCGGCACCAAGTATGATACCAGAGCCAAAAACTAAACCAGCCTTGAAAAAAGTTGAATCTCCTGTTGATTCAACCTCATTTATATTTTTTGATTTGGAAACAACAGGTTTGGGTATGTTGCTCTTGCAAATTTTGTTGTGTTACATATCATTATAAATGTTCTGTACTGAAATAAATCATAACCCATTTACACACATCTTGAGGTTTCTTCCTGAAATCAAAATTCTTAGGTCCTAACATAAATTTCTTTACTATTCCTATGAAATTTCATCCAAGTAAAATGTTCATATGCATAGTAACCAACTGCCAACAGCGATAAATATAAATAAATTTGTAGTGTGATTGTTGTAAATCTTATAGAACCAATAAAACTTGTTAAAATTCTATATGACCTGTTCCTTTATCTCAATTATCATGTTATATACATCATATATGTATTCATTCTAGTTTAATGAGTACTGAAATAATTAGTTATGTTGTTCATCCTTATAAAATATATTATTCTTTGAACTAGTTACAGTAAAATGTGTGTGTGTGGGGGGTGTGTGTGGGTGTGGGGGTGTGTGTGTGTGTGTGCGTGTGCGTGTGTTTTGCTGATACATTGTTTATATTCATTTGTTTGATGAAAGATGCCTTTGTATTTGTTACTGAAATATATTATATGTTCTGTGTTTTATGTAAGGATAATATTAGAAATTTAGGTGGCTTGTTTTTCTGATGATATGCATTACACTGAGTGAAAACCCAAGTGAAATACAGTTGGTATATGTTTGAGATGTTTTCATTGTCAAGTTATATACTTTGAGTACATTTTATCTTACAATATATATATTATGTATGTCTTTCAGGTCGAGCATCTCACATTACCCAGATTGCTGCTATACATGATGATGATAAATTCATGAAATATGTAATTCCAAAGAAGACTATTTCTGCATCTGCATCAAATATTACTGGCATTAGAGGTATGATGCATTAGAAGATGTTGAAGCTCTTCAAATTTTAACTAAAACAGTAATTTTGAAAAATGAATTATATCAGGCTGTTGCATTTACATTTCAATCTTCTTATGATTTGTTGGAATACAGTAATGAAATGCACAAAAATTTGCCTTCATTGATGCCCATGGTTGAAAAAAAGTATTGAGCTTAGGTCTTGCTAAAAAGATTGCTGGAAGTGGGCTGAATTTTGAATGCATTTTGCTTGCAAATAACAGATGTGAAGATGGTATTCATGATTTGTTTACAGAGAAATGCTTTGGCAAATCTCCTAGGGTAACTAAGTCCAATAAAATCATAGATTCTGTCAAACAGTTTGTAACTTCATTGTGCCCAACCAACATGATAAGTGGGAATGTTTAAATTATATTCTAATGTATAGAGACATGCTAGCAAACTAATTTAGGGGCTACAGTGTCATGCATTTATTATTATTGAAAAAGACACTGATCTTTCTTTTGTTTGTCTATCATCTGTACATTATGTGTAATAATCTATATGCTTTACAAGTTACAACTGAATGAAAACATTGCATGTTTAAAGAAGTGGTCTGATGACCTGATTTAACAGTCTGTATTGATAGTAATTGATTTTTATAATTTTGGCTCAGCCATTGATTATGTGTACATTAAAGGACATATGATATTTTATCAGTATGTTTGTTTCTCAATGATTCATGTCAGATTAGAAAATGAATTTTATGGCGAAAAACTTGATCATTTTGTCAAACTAGTTTGAGCACTTTATATTATACTTGAGGTCTTGCCTTTTCAATTGATATAGTATTTGTTGCACCGTTTAACAATTCAAGCAATTGAAAACTCGTCAATAAGACAATTTTTTTATTTGTATTGTTAAATTTGAACTTTACTATCTTTATAATAAAAAAATTATTTACCAGTAAACGACAACTGAAATAACTCGACTATTTAGAGGATAGTGTGGCTATACAACTTAGAGGTTTGATGGTATCTTGTTGGTCAAGTTTATAGAGCAACATTTTTATATCTTTATAACATTTGAAGGAATCCACTTTATATTTCAATCATCTTAAAATAAAGTTTAATGGCTTGCCATTAATGGTCAAATATGCACATGCGTAACTAGCTAGAATTTTTACTGAATTATTGCACTTTAAAAATAGAAAATTCTGGGTAAAAAGTATTTTTGAGCAACATTTCATCAGAGATCTATCTTGCTTACTCACCCACTCTGAATAGGTGAGTCAAATGTCCCTGGACTGTTTTTGTTTGATACTGAGGCAATTTATTCAAACGAATTGGAATGCAAATATACATGAGCATGTTAAAAAGATTTGTGTTTGGTTTTTATACCCCCGCTTCGAAGAAGAGGGGGGTATACTGTTTTACCCTTGTTCGTGCGTCCGTCCGTCCGTTTGTCCGTAACAAAATTTCCGTCGCAGTTCTTATGGTCCTGTCTGAGAGAGACAAAGATATAATTATTATACCCCCACTTCGAAGAAGAGGGGGGTATACTGTTTTACCCTTGTCTGTCCGTCAGTCCGTCCGTTACAAAATTTCCGTCGCAGTTTCCTCAGCAACTATAACATGCAGCAGCCTAATACTTAGCATATTGCTTCATCCCATAGTCCCATATGGTGTAAAGCGATCTCATGCTCCTTGCTCATCTACTTTCTGTTTGTCGCATATTTTTAAATATTTGCGGGGGTATTACTAGTGAGCATTAGCACACAGATTTACTTGTTGTAGAATTTATTACCTTTATTACAGAACTGTGACAGTAAAGTTTAAGACATTGTCATTTAAACAACATCAAGAGATAACGTACAGTACCTACCAAAAGTTTGGAGACAAAATAAAATAACTACAATTCTTGAATTTTAATGATTATTTTTGTAGAGTCATCTTTTTAATACATCTAAGTATGGTTTGTGATAAAATGAAAACAAATTACATGAAAGCAACACTTTGTAGAATTCCACATCTGACATCGTGAAGCCTCCAAAATCATGTTTATTGTAATAATTTTCCATTACAAAATTGTATGCTATTTTAGTAGTCTCAGTTATAAAAAAAATGATCACCAGAAAAAATAATGCAAAACTACAAAGCATTTCAAATAAACAGTAATCAAATTTAAGCTTAAAGCTATTTAATAGGCCTTAAATCTGAAAATGTCTTCAAACTTTGGTGGGTACTGTGTAGGCCTAGTATAATGATAGGTAACTTGGTAAACATTTGCTTTTTAGTTTTTAGATATCAAACATTAAATATTCCAGGTCAGGGAAAACATTCTCTAACATGAAATATTATCAATGGTGGATGTTTAAGCTGGAATGTGAAAATGATTATAGTCTAGGAAGGCTAGGTAGGTAAGTCAGTCACTTTAGATGATATATAAGAAGTATTAACGAAGAGTGGACAGTGATTCAAAGATATAAATATCTCAATAAACAGCCAGAGTTTATATTTACATGTGTTCAAGGAATTGTCTTATCTTGGATCAAACCCATGATCTTCAAAGTCATAAGAGGACAATTGTCATATTGTATCACCTCCTAACACCTACTGGGAGGGACTAAAGAAGGTTGCTGTCCAGAGGCTGTTGCTCTGCAGAGGTTGAATGTAATTCAAAATTAGACCGATGGGAAAAATAAATAGTTGTCTTCGTGAAGAGGATTTTGTTCTGTAGATGGCAGCTCTGTAGAGGTTATACAGTATTGTGAATAATATATTTTTTATCTGATTTCTTCATAATTTTCAGTTAAATGTTGACAGCGGGACAATCATAGTTTCACATGTCTGCTTTAAGTTGATGAATTAAGTTTGTGACTTTATGTAAAGTGTTTCACCTTTTATAGGGTGACAAACATAAGGTAAATTTTGGTAAACTGATAAAAGATATTAAGAAAAGTAAGGAGGTATATGTTTTGTTGTTGTTGTTAGGGTTAGTTGTAGCTACACATTGTACAAGTGATATCACAGTGGTCAGTCAACCTACTCAACATTCCTGGATAGGTTTAATCTCTGAACTTTGCTGTTAGCAAGTTACCAGGCACATTCTTCTCTCAGTGACTGACAATTGCCCTTTATGATTAAGAATCAGTGGTTGGAGGGATAATGGCCATAGAAATTATTTTGTGAGAAAATGAATGGAAAATATGTTCACCAGGGTCCCAAGACCCCTTGGTCAGTAGTAGACTTGTGTGCTACCAACTGAGCTTGCAGGCAGCCTTTATATAAATCAGACATTTGCTGGCAAAGGATAAAAGTTTAGCATTTGTGAATCTGGCTATAATTGGTTTAATCACAAAAAATAAGAGATACCTATTTATTATACATTACCTTAGTATTATCATATTTTTATGTCACATGGCGAGAAAAATTTAGCCTAACCTGGGTCTCAAATTTGGGATCCTTTACTTAAAAGGCAAATGACTATCCTGACTAAGCAATCCTGCAGCTTACATATCCTCCCTAGAATGTGAACATGCCAGTACAGTTACATTTATATGGTACTTGAATACTTTAGATATTATTAGAGCAGCAACCTTGGTACATCGGTAAGCACAGGTTCAGTTCCCTTTCTACAGCTGGTCATACACTTCCATGATAATTGATTAGAACATATTATCAATTTACTTCCAATGAGATGTATTCAGCTTCTAGTTTAAGGGTAAGTAATTAAAGAGACTGTTGTAGGTATGTTAATTAGGTGAGCTGGCACCGTAAATAACTAATGAGAAATGTTGATGATGTAAAATTTGAATAAACAGAAAAATATTCTTAAATATTTCAGGGTAAAACTGTTGGCAAGAATCATAGAGTTGATATCATGGTGAATGTATAGATGTCTGGAGAGCTTGGTTTAAAGTATCAGTCTTAGAAAAGGTAACATTAAGATATTCATTATGAGTATACTGTCAGAAGAAGATGACATGGTCATCTCATGTCCTCATTTAAGCTGAAATATATTGTTGCAACTAATCTGTTACTTCAGACATTGATTTCATTTGAGAGACTAAATACTTTATTAAGAAGGCATAGAGCAGAACACTGAAAAAGCAGTTTGGACAGAAAACATATATTCACTGATAAGCTGCGTAATGATGCAAAACATTTCCCAGGTGGAAAAAACTAAAACCTGTTCATTTTGACTCTATGCTGTCTTCAGGTTTTATTTCAATTGTTAAAACTAGTTTGTGAGAGATGACTTATTTTGATGCCTTATTTCATGTTGTTGGATTGGTAATGATGAAAAGTCAATCACACCTTTGTCTGATCACCTTCAGGACAGAAAATACCTTCATATTCACAATGAAATCAATGGTTCAAACATAACTGCTTGTTTAGTGACTTATAAACAAACTACATTAAATAATAGCTTCAGATTGTTTGTTTACTATGAGCACATAACTGTATGGAAGTAATTTGGATAATTGCCAGTCACATATCACACCATACTCATGATAAATTGTTCAAATTGGAACCTGAATGAAGTTATTTTGTTCTTGTTGACCACAGTAAAGAAGTAAATCCTCATAAGATACTGTCTGTGATTTTTGCCAATTCTGAAGTACATGTTTATATTAAAAATGAATGAAACTGAAAACACATTTTCTAAACTTTATTTTTTTAAAAATACAAAAATGTAGCTGGAAAATGCATTACTGAGGCTATGTCTAAGTTTGGCCAGTTAGAGAATATCTTAGTTTTTCAGGTATGAATTGTGTGCTGTAGATATTTCTGAGACTGAAATGAAGATGAGTCATTTTTACCATATATAAAACAGGGAGATGTCCATGGTTGCCATAGTGATGTCATCAAAATGAAGGCTGGGAGTAGAAAACTTTGCTGAAAGTATGGACAGAAACTTGTGATGTAATGTCTTAGTATCTTAAAGATCTAATCTTTGAAGGTATTAGTGGAATTAAAGTAACAAATAATGCTAATATATTTCTAATGCTCAGAGTATGCCCACCTAGTGGTTGCAGGTCTGAGTTATTAATTCTTAAGCTAATGGAACTAATTCAAGGGAGTTAACTTAGTAGATATTACTCTATATATATTGCATAATTATCTCCCTTGGTATTCATTAATATTGGAAAACTGAAACTTGGCATAGTTTAATTTTGTCATTCTGACATCTTATATTTTGTAACAGAGCTAAATTTTGATGAAATATAAGACAATATTTATTAATAAAGTCAAATTCTTTAATAATATACAATAGAATTCTGTCGCAACACATTCACATTTGGACAGCTGTACTGGAAAAGGTCACATTTTTGAATTTCAAATCTCAAATTTTCAAAATTGTATGAATTAAAAAAATGACTTCATATTTTAGTTCTTATTACTTGTACAATAAAAATACAAGATATAAAATGTAGCAATGATATATTTTTTTTAAAAATAAAAGTTTAAAAAAAGTCAAAATTTCTAAAACTGGAATTTCAGAATTCTTTTAGAGGGAACTGGCCCTAGATTGGTGATGAATTGGAACGCAATGTCCATTATTGTATGCAAGAAAATTTTCAAAATGTTATGAATTCAGGTTTGTGTTTTATACAAAATTTAGTGAAACAAAAAAATGAATTTCAGTAAATACAGAGTTACCTCCCTTATAATTAAAAAATAAAGCAGAACTTAAAACAATTCTATGATGTATACCTCAAATTGCCATAAACATTTTAAGAAATGGTATAAACAGTTTATTTGTATCATTGATGAAACATACTGGTTCGGTTTTGTTGCAGATTGTTAACTCTGTGCAATACCTTATTACACACAGTCCAGAAAAAGGTTCCTTTTTCATAAGAGCACAGCATAAATATTTTTTGTGAACACTAAATGCATAAATTCTTCATACTTAAATATATTAATTATACAATTAAGGTGTACATGCAGTTTCCTCTATGACAAGTGTCACACCTTGAGTATGTTGGTGAGTCTCACTTCTCTAATTTGTTGTTGTTGTGGCGCTATATTTAGTGCTATTACTCTCGATGACTCGCAGCTTCCAGATAATGTATATAATAAAAGTTAATAGATCACAAAGATCCTGTGGTAAAGTATATAATGATTTATTCCGTTGTAAGGTAATATAATCACAAAGTCCAACAATTAATAACAATGTCACAAATAGCAAATTTCCACAAAGTTATTTAACAATAAGTTCTACGAAAGTTGACTACTAATGTCTATTACTAGTTTTCTACACAAAGTATATTCTTTAAACGTACACGAAGTTATAATCTTTAATTTTAAAATTCATTTATATCTTGTAAATAATTGTTCTGAGTATTTATAGGAAATGTATTGTAAAGGAGTGGGGCAACTATAATTGACCAATGAAATTTTGTTAGGGCTTGAAACCAATAAAATAAGAAGTCAAAATACAAATAATACTTAAGTAATAACTGACAGCTTTGAGAAATATTAAGATTCAAACATATGAATTGCATAATAAAAACATAATAAAGAGTAGCAACTTAATCCAGGAAGCCAACAGATGTCGGTCAGGAAATTATCAAACATTTAAAAAGAAAGCTTGAGTGACATAATCAAAATTATAGTATTGTTTGAAAAGGTGTAAAAAATATATATATTATTTACATAAGTGACTTTGGCTTCTAACATATGTTACAAACAATGGCTTGGGGATTAAACATTTTAATATTTAAAAATCTAAACTTAACTTTACTTAAAAATAAATAAAGAAAAATAATATAAAATACATTCCAATGAGTATATGTCGGGCTACTCTGTGATAATATTATCAATGGTTCATAAATCTTTAGTAGGAGAGTATTGATACAATATTTATTGTTAGTTGGTAGTAATAACTCCTGTGTTTTTCACAGCACTAAGACAATGGCATAAAACAGTTTATTGACAATACTTTTTTATATGTTGGTTGTTCCTATAATATATTATACTGGTCACTAATTCTTAGTTTTATATTAGTCTTCAGTTTATGTTTTTATATTTGATCATTTCTTAATCTTTTTCATTTTTATACGCCCGTTTTGAAAAAACGGTCGTATTATGTTATGATGTTGTCCGTCTGTCCGTCTGGCCGTCTGTCCGTCTGTCCGTCTGTCCGTCCGTGGACAATTGCTTGTCTGGATGATAACTCAAGAAAGAATGTACCTAGGTTCCTCAAATTTTATGTGTGGATAGCCCTTGGGTGGAGGAGGTTTCCTATTGATTTTGAGACCCCAGGGTCAAAGGTCAAGGTCACTGGGACTTAAAATAGGTAAAACTTGTCCGGACAAAAACTGAACCACCAATGTACCTAGGTTCACCAAATTTTATGTAAGAGTAGCCCATGTGTCAAAGATGTTCCCTATTGGTTTTGGGGACCCTGGGTCAAAGGTCAAGGTCGCAGTGGCATCATATAGGAAAAAAACTTGTCCTGACAATAACTGAACAACCAATATACCTAGGTTCATCAAATTTTATGTGAGAGTAGCCCATGTGTCAAGGATGTTCCCAATTGGTTTTGGGGCCCCTAGGTCAAAGGTCAAGGTCACAGGGACATCATATGGAAAAACTTTGTCCAGACAATAACTGAACCACCAATGTACCTAGGTTCACTAAATTTTATGTGAGAGTAGGCCATGTGTCAAGGTTATGCCCTATTGATTTTGGGGCCCCTTGGTCAAAGGTCAAGGTCACAGGGGCATCATATTGAAAAACATTGTCCGGGTAATAACTCAACAATGACTGTACCTAGGGTCACCAAATTTCATGTGAGAGTAGCCCATGTGTCAAGGATGTGCCTTATCAGTTTTGGGGAAACAGAGTCAAGTTTAAACCTTCAACCAGAATATATCAAATTACCAAGCAGTGACTACAAATGTTCAATCAATATGTTAATAAAGTCAAAATGGCAAACAATGAAACACTTGTCCAGACAATAACTGAACCACCAATGTACCTATGTTCACCAACTTTTTGTGAGGGTAGCCCTTGTGTCAAGGATATGCCCTATTGGTTTTGGGGCTCCTGGGTCAAAGGTCAAGGTCACAGGGGCATCATATTGAAAAACCTTGTTCAGACAATAACTCATCAACGACTGTACCTAGGTTCACAAAATTTTATGTGAATGTAGCCCTTGTGTCAAGGATGCTCCCAATAGGTTTTGGGGCCCCAGGCCCAAAGGTCAAGGTCACAGAGGCATCATATGGAAAAACCTAGTCCAAACAATAACTGAACCACCAATGTACCTAGGTTCACTAAATTTTATGTGAGAGTAGCCCATGTGCCAAGGTTATGCCCTATTGGTTTTGGGGCCCCTGGGTCATAGGTCAAGGTCACAGGGGCATCATATTTAAAAACATTGTCCGGGTAATAACTCAACAATGACTGCACCTAGGTCCACCAACTTTCATGTGAGAGTAGCCCATGTGTCAAGGATGTTCTCTATTGGTTTTGGGGCCCCTGGGTCAAGTTTAAACCATCATCCAGAAGATATCAAATCACCAAGCAGTGACTTCAAATGTTCAATCAATATGTTAATAAAGTCAAAATGGCAAACAATGGAAACAATGCTATATTTAATAAGTAACATGAATTTAGTTTACCAAATTTTATGTGAGGGTAGCACATGTGTCAAGGATGTTCCCAATTGGTTTTTGGTCAAAACTGGGTCAAAGGTCAAGGTCACAGGGGCATCATATGGAAAACCCTTGTCTGGAGAATAACTAAACAATGATTGTACCTAGGTTAACCAAATTTTATGTGGTTCAGCCCATTTGTCAAGATGTAATGTGTTGATAGCTCTTTGGTAGAGGATGTTCCCTTTTGATTTGGAGACCCCAGAGTCAAAAGTCAAAGTCACTGTGACTTAATTTATATTGAAACATTTTCCGGACAGTAACTCAATAATGATTGTAATTTTATGTATCAATACTCTTTTACTCTTTGGGCCAAGGGCAAGAACTTTTGGTTCTGAGGCCCCAGGGTCAAGGTCACTGGAAGTTTGTATGGAAAAACTTTGTGCCGGTGATAACTCAACCATGGCTGTACCTAGGTTCTCAAAATCTTTGCTTTGGATAGCCCTCCAGTTAAGGATGGGACCTATTCTGAGATCCCGGGGTCATTGGTCAAGGTCACAGGGACTTCATATGAGATAGAACACAGCATGGACTGCACATGGGCGTATAATGCCCCGCCCAGCGGAGCTCTTGTTCATTTTCGTTTTTATTTAAGCTCGTATTTCTTATTATGCATATGATTGTGAAGCGCTTTTGAACAAATATTCTATATGAAAAGAGCGCTATACAAATCCGGTATATAACAATAATAATAATAATAATAGTAATAGTGAAATTGATGTAATCAATTAGTGAGTTATAAGTTTCTAGTCTACAGCACATGTATTAAATTTATTGATTTATTCAGACTATACATTATAAAATTTCAGCTGAGGTGATGGTAACCAGACATACATCAGTGATCCTGAACATATATAAAATGGTTCCACTTGGAAAATATAAGAAAACTGTACTAGGCAAGCTTTACATTCAACATGTTACCAGCAGGAGAAGCATAGTTGTCTCGACATTTATTCTATGTGAAAGTGAAAGATATCGAAATGACAAATAACATGAATAATACTTATTGGTGGTGATCAAAACATACATTCACTGGTGAACTATGTTGCTTCTACACACTTGAACATTGACTTTTTTTTGTTACAGATTTCAAGAATAAGGAATATTTAGGCTTTATCATGTGAAATTATAGCTGTGTGTGTTAAGGGGCAGAATAATCTCCATGCTATAATTTTTAAGTATTATTCTATTTATTGGATATCATACAGAAAAGATGTAACAGTCAAGAAGAATCAAGCCATAAGTCAACCAGGAAGATCTACAGATTGTAGTATTAATAGATGATAAAATGTACATTTATGCTTTGTGAATCATGTATTTTAACTCACCTGAGCACAGTGTACTACATAAATGTAGTCTTTTATTGACTATTAGTGTATATTTTAGTTAAAAACACTGTGGAAAACATACCAATATATTCCTTTTCATCACGCTTCAGGCACAACTTGTCATCTTTTCTCAAACGGAATACTGTTTGTAGGTTTTCCAGGGTATTTGCATACGCATAAAACTGACATTGGAGATGTAATGTGCAGCAAAAATTATACCCTTTTTTTGCCTAGCCTTGCCTTTGTAATATGATTTCTGACAAGAATTATAATACTTACAACTCTTTAAAACTTTAAGTCAAGGCCGATTGTTCTCTGTCGTCTCCTTAAAATGGTAGCATTCATTGATCTATAGTACTGGATTGGACATTCCCATTGGCTGACGCAGCATTTAGTCCGCATATAGCCTCCATTTTGGATGGTGTAGTTGTCAACGTAAACACAATGGTTAAGTATAGTATTATCAGATTTTGTGAATGAATTGTTGCATTTAAATGAATAAATATGCATAAGATATGACACGGCAACAATTGTTATCTTAAATTGTTTACATTCGACCTTAAATAACGATAAACTCAATCAAGAATAAGCGGAAAGCTCCTGTACTTTACGAATTTCGGATAACATTTATTTCGCATACAGTATGTTCCTATCATTTCTTTCTTCTTGATAGACAACCTGTGTATTATGTGTTTCTATGATAAAATAGACATATTATAGGTGGGGATGAGTCCCCTGCAGTCACTTGGGTTGGAAATCTGCCGGGCTAATTACAGTCCAGTTTGGATTCCTGTCACTAACTAGGAAGATGATGAAAGTAACAGTAATAAGAGTAAGCTTGAAACAAATTGAAAATGGTAGCATTAGCAGGCAGATGAAAAATGAAATTTATATATTCTTTTTTTCTGTACAGAGACATTTAAGCATTTAATCTGCTACCCTATCTCCTGGGTTTGTCAAAGTACTTACCTATTCACATTATTGAGGGACGAATATGTAAGATATGATAGCTCAGTCAGGAGAGCACTCACATTGTTAGCCAGAGGTCCTGGGTTGGAGACCCAGTCAGGAGAGCACTCACATTGTTAGCCAGAGGTCCAGGGTTGGAGTCCCAGTCAGGAGAGCACTCACATTGTTAGCCAGAGGTCCTGGGTTGGAGTCCCAGTCAGGAGAGCACTCACATTGTTAGCCAGAGGTCCAGGGTTGGAGTCCCAGTCAGGAGAGCACTCACATTGTTAGCCAAAGGTCCTGGGTTGGAGTCCCAGTCAGGCTGCATATTTTTCTTGTGACAGATTGTAGAGATGTGTTGTGTTCTGACTGCATTGGAATAGTCTTCAGGCCAAATATGTTGCAACTATTTCTGCTTGATTGTCCCTGCATGGTGGGGCATATGCTGTGGATTTTACCATCCAAGTGTCCCTGCATGTCAATTTTCTGAAAAGATTTCTTACCTTAGTAAATAGTCCCCCACTTTTCAATATGGAGGGATGCTATGAACATCTTTTTGAAATGCAGATTTAAGATTTATTAAGGTCAGCATATGATTTTTGGACTACTTTCTGCATGATTTGTGACTTGTATGTGAACACTTCAGTAATATTTCTTCTCATCGTGTAATGACAGCACACATTTTATGATTTACTAATCAGAAAATGTAGTCTGGGTTCAAGTCCCAGTGAGAAGCTTACTGGTGTTGACAGTCTTAATCATTTAATGCATGGTATTTACAATAATAAATTCTTGAGGTTTAATAGAATATCGATGGTCTCACTATAAAAACCCGAAGTTACAGTTTTTCAAAAAAAATTATTTTCAATTTTCAGAAGCTACAAGGTTTCCCGCTTTTTTCATCTGGTACCTGTCCTAATCACCCAATCAGAAGTGTTGGTACAGTCATGTGGTAAAATACCGTAGCTTCATTGGTTGATATTATTCCTATATATAAATTGCCGAAGTTGCAGGTTCTGACTTTATATTATTTATAGCAACGGTTGAATCACAAGAAGTTCAATGTAGTTACGGCTTTTTATTTTCATCATGAATCAAATGTGACGTCATCTGCACTAAATTTTGAACCAATATGATGTACAACATTGGGACTATTTAGTGACATTGTGATGTCATAATAAGTATATACATATGAACTGGTAAATTTTTAGCCTACAGTTTTAACCTTGCTTTTAAAGTTTGATATTAAGTATTGTTTTATATTGGATAAGGAAACGAAAGGACTTTAAAAGTTTTCACTAGTCACGTAATGTCACCTTAATCTTATATGCTGTTTGTCCAATTTCAGTGTTGTAGGTTTTGTTTAACACAATGTACAGGCCCGTAGGAACAGGGGGGGGGCTAGGAGGGCTTAGCCCCCTCCCCCAATATTTTTATCAGTTATAGTGATTGAGAATCTTTATTTAATCTGTCACACTCAATTAATTGATACATTCGTGCTTTTCAGCAAAATAAAAAAATCATGATTTATTTAACTAAAATTGATTAAGAAAACCAAAGGTCTTAGTCTCAAGCCTGAGAAAAAGGCGAGGGTTTTTTGTAGGACAAAACTAGACGTATATGACGTATATGATAATTAAGTACTGTTTTCTTTTCCTTGAAATAAATCTGAATAAATTAGCCCCCCCCCCCACCTGAAAATGCTTCTTACGTGCCTGATTGTCAACACACAAAAAAATACGGAGACAAGCTCTCCTAATCCAGCTTTCATGGACCCTTGTGTTTAAAAAATTCTAATATACCCTTCCACAAGACCGAGAATTTCTCCATATACCTTACCTATGGAAGAACATTGTCTTAAAAGGGTTTAACCAGAACGGACGAGGCTTGAAACTGCTATCCATATGGACAATCGATTCAAAGTTCTACTGGGTACCAAATTATGTTAACAAGTACAAAATTAATAAAATCAAATATATTTTACAGTATCATGTGCATTGATATAACGTAAACAATGCAACATAACGTTTCCCGTTCTTACATTATGAGTGTCGTTGCTTCCAAAAAGAATTCCATATAAGTCAATCCTGAATGAGTCTCGAATTCACAACAAAACAATGTTGTGTTTTCAATCAATACAAAATAAAATGTTCATAAAAACATTAGACAATCTTAAAAAGATTGGCAATGTCTAAATATGCTTAACAATGATTCCCATCATGGCAGTATAGTTGATGCTAAATATCATTCCAAAGTTTCATTAATTTGCATTAGCGCATTATTTTGCGCTTAATTCGTTGAAATTTCCGGTCAGTGTGATAAAAGAATTCCTTTACCACTGATGCCTAGCACCAACATGCGCATTTGTTAAAGACGTTGCAACAAGATGACTTCTTTTGAAACGCCTCTCACCTTTGCCATTTGCCATGATCTCAACATCCCATAATAGCTAGGAATCTCAGAACGTAGAAAGATTGGATATCAAATTAAATGTCTGCACAGACTCTATTTGCTGAACAACAAATAGCATCCATTCAAGTTATTAATAATAAATAATATTATTACTTTAATCACTTATATCGGAGAGTGGTAGGGCAGTTGTCAGTCACTGACGAAAGTGTGCACTTAGTCTTAGTAGTTGGTTAACAGCTAAATCCAGAGATTTAGCCTTTCCAGGAGGAGTGAGTAGGTTAACTGACCTCCGTTATAAGACATATACAATGTGTTGATACATGGTTAAACCAAAAAAGAACATTTTCAAAACATACAGCGCATTGTACATCTTTTTAAAATAAATGCACATTCTTAAGCAATAACCAACCGTAGATAAACTATTTTTCAAATCAAGTATTATAAATTGTGCTGGTGACTTGGCATTTTTCGAGATATTGAAGGTTTTGCTTCACAAAATCTTACCATAAGGCGTTAGTTTGCAGTGTTTCTTTGGTACCAATTGAGCTACAACACTTTAATTGACATTTCCAAGTGTTTATTATCAACAATTATTGTGACTCGCTATGGTCATGTATGATTTGGAGACACGTTTAATTCAAAATGTCATCAATGTTTGGAGAATGGCTGTTATGGGGTGGTTTTCTCCACGTGAATTCTTAGAATTGTCATTTACGGAAACCTGTGCCCCTAACCTATATTTCCTCGACTTTTGTCCATGCCTAGTACTCGCCTACCAATCCACAAGGCCGACAACTTATACATATAACTTATATGGAGGAAAATCAACAGTCTCTCATTTACATTTGAGGATATGACCAGCCATGGTGAGGCTAAAATCAGCGACCCCTTTAGATACTTGATCGGAAATCTTGTGCTCAACCTACTTCACCACGGACCTGGGTCTGTGTTTGCAGTGTTTTATTGGACTTATATAAATATTATTGGCCATAGAGCCTGTCATTCCTAGCCAAAGTCATTCCTGATGTCAGATATTGACTGGCACTTTGATATTTGAGATGTGGTATAATTTCCCACTCAAGCCAAAGTCATGTAATTATGTCGTTAATACATGTAAGAAAGGTTTGTTGTTTTTTTAATGGAAAATTCTTAAATTAGAACACTTAGAATCATGACATTTTTATTTTAGATCTTGAATATAAAAAGCCGAACTGGTACTTTCATGTTTATAAAATACTTTATCTACAATTAATATGCCGAAGTTACACTTTCGTCATTTATAATATGCCGAACTTACATTATCTACATAATGCAAAGATGTAGCCTATTAATTAGGGGTGTAACGGTTAACCGATATACCGGTTAATATTGCAATACGACTTCTTACGGTTTTTAAACGGTTCGTTTTTCTCTGAACCGGTTTTTCTAGTTATGTTCCATACTGATTATTTTTATCAGAGTCTGAAATTTAAATGTTTGAATAAATGTTAAAATTTGTTCGGAAACTTGAAATATTTTTCGTAAAGTCAGAGAATAATTATTTTTGAAAGTCCATTAAAAACCTTTTTTTTCTAACTTATTCAAACATTTGCATAATACGTGTAGATCATTTGAATGTACAATGTTGATCAAATTAAGACGATGCACGTGCATTAATTCATGCTATGCATGTACACGCAAAGAACAATATTTGTAGCAATATATTGCAATGTATTGCAATACGGGTTTCGTGTAATGCAATATATTGCAATACGGGTTTTACCGTATTGTTACACCCCCACTACTAATGATAAATATAAAAGAAATCAACTACATTTGAAAACAGTTTTGTTTATATTACATTCTTATGCAAGTTTTAGTTTTAGAGAAAAAAAAACGTTTTTTCTTCTCCTGAAAAGTTGTCATTTATCAGCTTCGGGTTTTTATATCGAGACCATCGATATAAAATATTGAATTATAACATGTACATTGGATATAAATTCATGGGAAAACAAACTCTTGATACTGGTTATTTCACTATTATCTTAACAAAATAGCTTTAAAAGAACATAGTTTTTTAGTCATCAGTTACAGCAAAATTTAAGTAAATTATCATTAATGAAGCTCACCCTGGTCAACATACTGTGGAACATCTCAGCCTAATTGTAGAAGAGCCTCAGCCACATAGCTCTCATCTTCAACATTGTTTTCCTTATCATCCAGCACCAATCTATTATCATTCAGCACCAATCTATTGTCATTCAGCACCAATCTATTGTCATTCAGCACCAATCTATTGTCATTCAGCACCAATCTATTGTCATTCAGCACCTATCTATTGTCAATCAGCACCTATCTATTATCAATCAGCACCAATCTATTGTCATTCAGCACCAATCTATTGTCATTCAGCACCAATCTATTGTCATTCAGCACCAATCTATTGTCAATCAGCACCAATCTATTATCATTCAGCACCTATCTATTGCCAATCAGCACCTATCTATTATCATTCAGCACCAATCTATTGTCAATCAGCACCAATCTATTGTCATTCAGCACCAATCTATTGTCATTCAGCACCAATCTATTGTCATTCAGCACCAATCCATTGTCATTCAGCACCAATCTATTATCAATCAGCACCAATCTATCATCATTCAGCACCAATCTATTGTCATTCAGCACCAATCTATCGTCATTCAGCACCAATCTATTGTCATTCAGTACCAATCTATCATCAATCAGCACCAATCTATCATCATTCAGCACCAATCTATTGTCAACCAGCACCTATCTATAGTCATACAGCACCAATCTTTTGTCATTCAGCACCAATCTATCATCAATCAGCACCAATCTACGTCTGTTTACTCGGTGGGACCGTGGTTCCCGTGCAGGTGTAAGTAATCTTGAAGGAGTAAAAGAGAAAATAGACGGCACATAGTCTGGGTGGCATGGCTCTGCTGAAGGCTTGTCTGAAAGAAAATGAGCCATACACATTTTTTTACAAGTTGCAAATGTAACAACAGCAAGCAATGCAGAAAAGAGATTTTAAAAACATATATGTCTTCGTACAGACTTTATCAAGATTGAACGAAATCTACAAAACATGTCATTTTGGTATATAATCACATACATAGACGTGTTTTAGCTAATCATATTCATTTTTGAAAACAAATATGAGCTCACTGACAACAGTTCATTATGGAACAAATATGTTATTGTATTTATCTAGATTAATAAGCAAATTTAATGTAAATTAGATTTTTCAATTAAAATAAGGCCACAACAAGTTGATAATGTGTTCTACGGACTTTTCTGGGGGAAATGGGGCGAGCGAGCGAAGAAGATGTGATCAATTTGTTGTGGCCTAAATTAGATTTCAATTAAAATAACATTTATACTAAACACAAATAAAGTCAATAGCAAACATCTTCACTGAAAAACATGTATTAAGATTGAATACTGACATTAAATATACTTCACGAAACTTCTAAGTCACCGATTTCAATGTTGTCAGAAATTTTCATTTTTCATCATTTATGTCCGATCGTTAATGGAACTGCGTAAAGGACTATACTGTCGTCTGCTTGCATGGTTTTTATGCTTCTTAATTGATGCAAAATTGGGTTTGTCGTGCACGTGCAGAAAAGCGGAAATGCGCATGTGCTTATCGTGCAAAAATTGCTCGTTGTCAGTTTTAGTGAAAATCATTAGTGTGTTGATATGCACAACGAAAAATCAAGACATGGCTCGAATGTCGCTTCAAGAACGAGAAATTGTCATAGGTCTTTTGCTAGACAGCGCGTCACCTGCAGAGTAAGACTTCTATTTTGCTTAATTTCTGTTCAATCAAAACAATTAGGAAATCTTCTCATGTTAAACGCATGCACGACAAAAATAGTTTTGCATTGATAAAGTAGCATGAAAACCATGAAAGCAAAGGTCAGTATGGTCCAAAACACATTTCCATCATCGATCAGACCTTTATGTTGAAAAATAAGACTTCCTACAATACTGAAATCGGAGTACTTAGAAGTTTCGTTACAGTCCTACACATAACGAAGAGAGTCTCATCCGATCTGAGGAAGGTGGTACCGTTATGTCCAGAACCATTAGGGAAACATTATCTGACCACTTCAGCCAATTCATCAGCGGGTGAACTATTAATCTGTCATTTCAATCTGAAAAGCCTAGTATCTAAATAAACCCATGTGGTATTGTTTATAACGCTTTAGTGTTCATATGTATGTATAGCATATCTATGGTGGCATATTTCTGCCACCAGTTAACCACATAACCTAACTAGTTAATTAAGTGGTTAACTAGTTACGTGACTATCAATCAGTTCATCCAGGGAATGGAAACGTTGGAAGCCTGGGCATTGGTAAAAACAAATAAAGACCTGTTTAAACCAATGTTGTGTCAAAAACCGAACAGGATTACAAGAAATGTTGACTTTGATGTATTGTACGAATTTATAAGATCAGAAGAAGGATCAAACCTGTATAGGGCAGAGGAAAAAACTGTTTATGGATGGGAGATATTCCTTCACGACATAGAAGGTTGGTTCATTATTATATGAATCATGAAAATAAATATATTTATAGTGTACATTACTACATGTACCTGGAAATATGGGCTTGTACCTTAAATTGAGCTTTATAATTGCTGTCTGTCTGTTTACCATGTTTAAGTTGGTGAGAAAAATCATACTGCCATATTTCATTGGAATCTGTGATATGTATGGCAATATATGTATTGTCAAACATATAATGCAGCGTTTTCTAGTTTATATACAACCCACACACGTATGTTTACTGAGCTAATGATTGTGCATGAAACATTTTTAAATCAATAACCACATTTTATTCATTTATACCTGTAATAATGATAAAAAAAATAATAAGCTAGATATATCATAAAAATGGATCTAAAGTCAAATGAAATATTAATTATTATTTATTCTTTATTTATATTTTGCTTATTTTATATTTTACATTCAGAAAATTGGTCCAAGCCTTAACTCAAAAGTCATCATATTGAATGCTATGGTGGCATATTTTTGCCACCAGATAACCACATAACTTACTAGATAATTATCTAGTAAGTTATGTGGTTATCTGGTGGTAGAAATATGCCACCATACATATCAAGTCAGAAAAACTTTGTAGAATAACATTAATTGAATCAATTAACTTAAGATTTAAATAAAAATGGAATATAATTATTATTATTGTTCCTTAATTATTTAATCAGGGAAAAATTCAGGGAGTATTATTTTATAAGTCGATACTTGAATCCTCATGTGGGATTTTCCCAGTTTCAAAAAAATGTAAATTCTCCTAAAAGTCACTTCGGAGATTTATTTCGAACAAAAAAGTCATTGATACATGTTTACCACGAAGTATATCTAAATAGTTTTAAGACCATGTTCGACCTTGTAAAATCTGTAATTAAAAATGTATATAAAGTGTTAACATCTGGTTTTCAATACATGTATTTGCAAAATCTCGTAGACAAAATCTTTTCTATTGTTGTCTGTAAATGTTTTTGGAACCATAGTTTGTGTAATTAGTCAAATATAAATTAGTCTGTATTCGTCGCAAATTCATCTAACAAAATGTATCCATTGATACTTGTGACTCTTTTGAGTACAGTCCATCATTGTGTGTAAAAAGTGTATAGAAAAAAAACTCCATAAACCAAACAGCAATTGTATTTTACTCTATGATGTATGTATATGATACGGAGTGAGTAAACCCCTGATTGAGTTGTCTCTACATGCGGACTGAGTTCCCATACGTCGGATTGAGTTGTCCACGGGTTGAGTTGTACCGGAACCTACAGATCCAACCAATTGAACAACTAGACCGACTGTACAGTCATTGTTAACAAAGAATCATCTTCCATGATGCTATTATTATTAAAACAGAAATATTGCTGAACTTGTATAGAGCCATGCCAGTATGTTAAGATTCACTGGGTGTGTGCAAGCGTTGTAAAGTATCTCCCAACTTACTTATACAAGCTGACCAGAGAACAAGATCTAACAATTCCTATACATACAAACTCATTTATACCGTTAAAGACTCATACCAGTACTCTTTTTACCCAAGAACTGTTGCACAATGGAACCTCCTGCCATTAAATGCCCATGAGGCAGTCACAGTGGATGCCTTTAAAGCTATGATCCCTGTGTCTGTCCTTGTCCCCATTTTTCAGCAGTAGATGCACTTGTATATAATAAATATATGTTCTTTTAATACCGCCCAGAGTTATATCACTGAATAAACTAAACTGTTATATCTCTGTAATATACACCTTTGATTGTTAAAATAAGCGCCGGCACGAAATCTTCCATAGTGAAGGAGAACTGTATTAAGAAGAAGAAGAAGTATATAAGCTTGCTCAGATGTGTTATAACCCCCTTCCCGCAGTAAACAGTACATGAGTAAGACATTGCACCTAAAATCCCTTTATATGAAACACCAATTAATATACTTATAGTATCAGACTCCTATCTTCCAAATGTTCCAATCTATTGGGCGGATCCAGCGGGTAGGTCAGGGGGGTCCGCAGCCCATAGAATTTGGAAAATGTACCAGTTCATTGGTGTATTTCTTGACTGTAAGTCATTTTTAAGTAGTATGAAGCAATTTCTCTCGGTGCTTAACATAGATTTAATGGTTATGTAGTTATTATTATTAATATGTTGCATTTTTTCTGTAAAATGTTTAAGTTCGGACCCCTCCCCCTAGAAAAGTTTGGACCCCCTTAAAAATCCTGGATCCGCCTCTGTTATTTTTGCTCAGTTTTGACAAAGAAGATGATGATTGGGTATTATTCTTGTTTTTCTAGAACCAAGCAATTCAGATTACGTTACAGCACGATGTTGCAATACTGCATAATTTGGATTAGAATCGAACATAGAACTTAATGTTCAAAATGCATTGTAACCAATGTTGAATTAATGAAGATAACTGTGGCTTGACTCCAAAATTGAATGCGCTTATCTTCAACACTCAGCGCTTTTATTAAAATTTGATCAGTTTCTATGAAAATTTATATATTTATTATAATTAAAATTGTTTAAATGTATTTTATCATATCAGGTTTTAAACTGGAATCTATGATAGGCTAGTATGTAACATAATTATAGGTGATTATATCTGTATACATTTTACAGTACAATACGGAAATATATTTGGACGAGTACATATAATAGCATGGAAAGCTGTGTTCGAGTCCAAATATACCGTATTGTATAGTGAAATGTATAATAACCTTTTTATTATATATCTTTCGTATTTTTTGAAATAATCATAATCATTTGATCGTTAAAGATTCAAATCGGAAACCAGGCTAACATCGTTTAATGCACATGTACCCAACTGTCCAATACGAAAATAATATAATAAAGACAAAGTTTGAAAATATTTGTTAAATTGTCCAGACAATATACATGTGAACAGTATGAAGTAGTAAGATTGACTTATGACAAACATCTGGAACAAACAGTGTTTCAAAAAATGCGTATTAGCAATTTTTTGAAAATTAATGACAAAATCGCGTAAGAGTCCGTATAGCTTAAAGATGGCTTATGCGCATCCAATAGTAAATTAAACCTGATTTTCTTTTATTTCCCACGTATTTACTATTGCATAATGTAGCCGATCAAAATATAATGGGTGTCAACAGACCGCAGAATGCCGAGTAACGAGCGACTGAAAATAGCGCATTTTTACTCCCTCTCAAATTACCGACATTACCCGATGCTTAATATATGCATGTGACGAGAGGTCACGAGAGGTCGCCACGGGTACGTCACGCGGTAAGCGAGAATTTCATGACAAGTAAACAAAACCTTGACGGAAGAGGCGTTCAGCTATCGATTCTTGATAGATTATGTAAGTAAAGTTAATTATGTTATTGTGTGTTCGTGATATTTCGTTTGTCATAACATTATGTGTTGTCTACTGATTGAAGCAAACTCAGTTTTGTCGTTAATTATGCTGAAGTAACTAGTAAGGTGTACAGTACAATTAACAAAATCGATTAAGCGTGAAGTTGAATGAAACTTGGAAATTTAGTTCTTTTGCATTGATCACAGTTGTGAACGAATATGTGTCACGTTATCATTGAGGTTTAAATATGTGTATCTAGTTATGGGCTTCCTGTTATGTCTGTCCGTTGCATTTAGGGTTCGTAACGAACGCACTGTAGGCCTATAGTTTGCAACACAAGATGCAGTGGCATGGAGATTTTTTTTACTGCTACACATGATAAACAAACATTATAGAACTACTTAGTAAAATGTTTTTTAATCTTATTTGTGATGACAGTAGCAATAACATGTTAATTGTTATGCATATTAATGTTTAGTCTCAACTATAGTGTTAGAAATAAGCACTTGGTGGATTCACATGAGCAAATTGGTCAGTTAATAGTAATCTAACTCTGAAAGTTCTATTCAAGTGATAACTTGGAGGTATATTTTTTTACCACCCTATTCAACTAGTATTCAGGTCATATATACATTGATTAGCTCATCCTATTATAGGTTTCTTGGACACTTCCATCACCAGTACTATTACCCTACAAAGAGGCTGACAACTCATTAAATGTCCTATTGCGACAGGGACTCAAACCTGGGATCTCTGGATTCGAAATAAGACATGCTAACCTCTACACCACAGCCTTGGCTATTGGACTGAAATATAGGAATTGTCAAAATGCATTGTCAAATTTACTTTTAAGTATTGTTATTTAAATTCTAGGACATGGATTCTAGTTCCAAGTCATCAAGTCTTTTGAGGGGTGCCAGAGTGAGACCTGTTAGACAGTGTGGAAAAGAAGGATGCTGTGGTTGTAAGAGCAGAACTATTTCTACTTCAAAGAGTGTTATATCAAGAAGAACTACTACTGCCACTTGTGGAAAGAGTGTATGATCTAATGTTGAAGATTATTAAAGTCATATTAAGGTAAATATAAACAGCTTTGTATCTCTTTAAAACTTTGCTAATGTAAAACCAGTGTTGTTTCTTGACTATGTTAGCCACACACTCCCAGCATACAAGAACTGACTGTGTATTTCTTATCATAGTTGTTAAGACTATAAATATGAATGTTGTGTTTAAATGGAAACGTAACAATTTAAAACCATAAATTAGATGCATCTGGGACAACTCAACCCGTGGACAACTCAACCCAAAGTTGGGACAACTTAGACTGTAAGTTGGGACAACTCAACCCATGGACAACTCAACCAGGATTGTATATCTATATTAGTAATTCATTTAAAAAACAACAACAATTAAACATGATATTTACTGTATTTTTATTGATAAAATGTTTGTCTATATATTTAATGACATATTTTCATTTTAATTTAAGCAAATTTTATGTGAATATCTGTTATCCAAAACATTCAATGAAAGTGAATGTAGTACTTACTTTATTTGCAATATCCATAAAATAATTGAGCAATCTTTATATTAATTATAATAAATCATATATTTTCATTTTGAAAGAAAATATTAACATCTAAGAATCATTCATTCTATATGTACAGATATATCTTTCATAAACCAATTTTTATCTAATTATCAAATTAAACTGTCAAAGTACAATTTTTATGATTTATAACTTAAAATATAAAATACAGGTTGAGTTGTCCTAGGGTTGACTTGCCCACGGCTTGACATGTCTCTTCGTGAGGGTTGAGTTGTCCCTATTGCGGGTTGAGATGTCTCAATCCCAATTAGATAACTAATCACATTTTATGCTGAGCTGTTTGAATATTCATTCAAAATTTGTTGCACTTAGAGACTTATATCAGGTCTTAGTATGGTATTTCATTAATGAAATTCACTTTGGGTTTATATATATAAATTTTATAGTACATAGATTTATAATCTGTTTTATTATTTCAGGCTGAGATAGATGTTATGAACCATGATGAATGTAAACACATTTTATTTGAGATGGTTGAGGAGAAGTGTCTGCCACTGATTATAAAAGTAGACTAGCAGTGAGACAGCTTGGTTGTTTCCATCCAGAAAATATAGATAACATAGTGTTATAATCATGTATATTAATATTATTTATCTAAATGTGGTCGCAGTCTGCAAAGTATGATGTATTCTTAGACTAGAACCAGAAAATGGCATTAAAGGGTGAGAAATGGGGTCTTGGGTCATAAAGTTTGAGAGGAACACTGTTCTCATTTTTTAAATCTGTATGCAGGATGTTATTTCTGTGCAAATAAAGAACACTGCTTTGAATTATTTTATTTATTTGAAAAGCAGCATCAATATATTGTTCATCTGTACTGCAGTGGAACAAATCTTATGATTATATTGTATAAAAATACTGCTTAAGAAGGAAACTTAGTTTTAGGCATGAAGTTTGTTCTCAAGCTTTATACTATAGGGCTGAAGAAACCTTGTGTCTTCTCTTGTTTGAAAATGTGATGTACTGCAATTAAAAAACAATTACATGTACCAAGTGTTGATGTATATATGTGTAGATATTGAATTATGATTTTTGTTGTATTTGTTTAACTGTGCTAGCATAATATTTCTCTGATAGGAATTGTGAAGAATATGTAATTGTCTTTGAAATTAGGCTGTAGATCTTTGACTGCATCTACCAACAATGCTACATTTTAGTGTCGTATAGAATGTTAATGGCCTGGTGACATTTCGTATGAATGTCTAAGGACTGAATTTTTATATTAAATGCTGCCATGAAAATATTTTTACTAATATTATACTTTGCATTGTATTGTGGCTTGACTAAATGTCTACCGGGTAGTACTATAGATTTTTATTAAAATCATGGTGACATAAAACTTATAAAATAAAATATACACAAATAATTTTGGAACACAATAAGGCATTTCAACCCAAGCTTGTATACATGAACATTTTGTGTCCCATTTCTTTATCATGTATGCTGCCTTTTCATATCTGTTTGCTATATATTTGATTGTAATGGGTTTTTTTAATTTCTGGTTATGTATTTTGATATGCATTAGGAAGTTCATAGTGATTAAAGAATTTTTACTTATATGTTATTCAATGTATAAGTTCTGCCTTTGGAATAAATATACAATGTTGTTATTATCATATTGTTAAGAATGTGAAAAATGTAAGACAAAAAATATAGATATTGAAATTTGAAAATTCAATGTTTTTCTACTAAGATTCTTAAAATATACTTTGGTATCTTATAGTACCTAATAATGATTTTTTTTTCTCAAAATTTAATTTGTCAAAAATCTTTGAGAGGATACTGTATAGATATATATTACCAATATTTATTTATATTTCATATATTGTTTACATATAAGTTGATTATATAAAACTTGTTCAACAATGACTTATATTCATGTCACTGTTTGATTGATTTAACACAAGGCTGAATTATCATTTTTTAAGCTCGACTATAAAAAAAATCTGTTTAAAGTTTCTGTGCAGTAAAATATATTTTACTGTAACTTTTTTATTTCTTTCTAACTTTTTTTATTTCACCTTTTAACTTTGAATACATGTTTGTCATAAGGAACCACTTCTTATGTGACAAGGGTGATAAATAAAAAATATATTTTTTCATATTAAATTCCCCTCAAACTTAGAAAATATTGTTACTACAACTGTTCTATTTTAGGGTTTCAACTTTAAACTTAATATTTGCTTTTAATATCAACCATAATTTTTATGACAAGGTTCATAACTCCACTATTTTTTTATTTATAATTGTTTTCCTTAGAACTTAATGTGCCTTTCAGAAATATTAGTTAATACTTTAACTTCTTTTGTTCTTAAGATATCAACTTCAAACTTTATATATATGTTCCTTATTATTTACCACACCTCATGTAACAAGGTTCATACATGTAACTCAAAATTTTAATATTTATAATTATCTACCCTTGAATGTTGATTTAATATTACTTTTTAACAATAATTTCTTTATTAATTACATATTCATTTAAACGTTAGAACCCTTTAGTACTGTAACTCACTTTCAAATTTTCCCGCCTATTTTTGTTTATTTACGCATACATGTACTAGATTATTAACTGTAATGTATATTGTATATGTTCTCTTTACGTATGTGTGTATTGTTTGTAATATATTTTGTACTTTATATATTTTATGTCCTTAAATTCATTGTGTTGTCTTTCGGACAATATATACTTAGTATTCTTGGTTTCATTGTAATGCACTATAAATAGTGCATGCATCTGTTTATTCATTGTCATGTAATTTACAAATCTACTTTTTAGCTTGACTTTACAAAGTAATGTAGAGCTCTCCTACTCGCCCCGGCGTCGGCGTCCACATTTCTGATTAAAGTTTTTGTGCAGTAAAATACTTTCTTCTATATCTTTGTTATTTCATAAGATATTAACTTCAAACTTTAAATATATGTTCCTTACTATCAACCACATCTCATGTGACAAGGTCCATAACTCCAAACACATTTTTTTAAGAATTATCTCCCCTTGAACTGATTGAAGTTTTTGTGCACAGATTAAAGTTTTTGTGCAGTAAAATACTTTCTTCTGTATCTTTGTTATTTCTTAAGATATTAACTTCAAACTTTAAATATATGTTCCTTTCTATCAACCACATCTCATGTGACATGGTCCATAACTCCGAATGCATTTTTTCAGAATTATCTCCCCTTGAACTTAGAGTTTTCTTTAAAAAATGTTTGTTTTTACTGCAACTGTTTTATTTCTTTAGGTATTGATTTCAAACTTTAAATATATGTTCCTTATTATCAACCACATCTCATGTGACAAGGTTCATAACTCCGTATACATTATTTTCAAAGTTATCCCCCTTGAACTTATAGTTTTCTTTAATAAATATTTGTTTTTACTGCAACTGTTTTATTTCTTTAGGTATTGACTTTAAATATATGTTCCTTATTATCAACCACATCTCATGTGACAAGGTTCATAACTCCAAATATATTTTTTCAGAATTATCTCCCCTTGAAATTAGAGTTTTCTTTAAAAAATGTTTGTTTTTACTGCAACTGTTTTATTTCTTCAGGTATTGACTTCAAACTTTAGATATATGTTCCTTATTATCAACCAGTGCTCATGTGACAAGATTCATAACTCCTTACACATTTTTTCAGAGTTATCCCCCTTGAACTTATAGTTTTCTATTTTTTTCTTTTTTTTTTTCTTTGAATTTGTTAAGGTTATATTTTCAAATTTTAAAATATGTATGTTCCTTATCATCAACCACATCTCCTGTGACAAACACTTACTAAGTCGAGCATGCTGTCTCCTCTGACAGCTCTTGTTGTTATTGTTGTAAACTTTGCACTATTCTAATGTATGTAATGTATATGTAAATCCTTTCCAAAAAAGGGAAATAAAATGTATATAACTATCACATATACCTCAGTTTTGTCTCTCATTTGCAAAAAGTAAATTATTTGATTATATATTTATATTTGTAATTTATAACTTTTATACCCCAAGGGCCGTATTATCAAGGGACTTATGACTGATTTTAGTCGTTAACAATTCTATACAGATATGCTAAATTGTAATAAGATTTTTGATAATACGATGCCCAGGATTGTACACCAGAGTGATCTTAACTAGCAATATTTTAGCTAGTAGAGTGACAATGCAATTAAGGAAGTCCTAACTGTAGTGTATATTTGCTGCTTTCCATATTTTTCAAGATTGTACCTAACCAGTTTTGACTGAACATTCCTTCATGTGTCTCAGAATACCATTTGATGAGACAGATACTGTTATAGTTTATGTTGTTATGATCTATTCAAGTCTATTTTACCCTTGTGGGTTACAGAACAGAATCAAAAGGAAGTCAATGTCATAAATCTTTAATCGTGTCTTATAGCCATTTTTATCTCCAGCTGATTAAAATGTGGTTATGGTCTCACCTATGGTCTTGGCATTCATGAGTTTGACACAATCATTGACCATAGAAATTAAGAACTTATGAAGGTTTTTTTTGCATCATTGTCCAAGCTGACATATAGCTTAAGTTTCCATTTAAAATTCCATATGGAATGGCACAGACTGCACAATGTGACAGTCTTTATTAGTAACACCTCTAGTGGCGAAGTCGATCTACAAGTACATTTTAAGCATCCAAATAAAAAAGATATTCAATACACTAAAATGCACTTTTGGGGTTAACATATTGTGTGTGAAGTTTGACCCCAACCTGACCTTTATGCAAGAATATTCATTTTTTTAATACGAATGTAGTATTAATGCTCGATTACACCGTGGCCGTGATAATTATGTGTTGAAATTTAACACATAAACATACTTTCATAATTTTACAATTGCTGCCGAAGTGAAGAATAGGGGTGGTACTGATTTTCATCGGAATATGTTTCATCGGATAATAATTAGATGCAAATGTGAAAGGTCAATTGGGGTCAAAATTTACACACAAGACTTCATTAGATTAGTTTCCATAACTATTCCAGAGGAATAGTTGTACCAAACACAAGTTCATTTTAGATGAAATATCACAGAATATTTAGTAGGCAATTTTAATATGCTAGAGATAAAAAAAGACCACTTATATAATATTCATTTATTTGCCAATAGTAATACCATACAATTTTAAAAATCAAATACATGCATGCTATTGTTTGTTTTTTCTCCATTGTCAAAACATGAATAATTTGACGGTGACTTCGTGCTCTTTGTCAAACACTCGTGATATCAAGAAAGTGTGTAATCATTCACCCTGAAATTATTCTAACTTAGACAGTTGAGAACAAATGTACTATATAATGCAAATAAAACATAATCACAAAATGTGAAACCATATGTATGTAGTTGATACCTCCTTCTGTATCAGAAGCGTATAGTCAGCACATTCTTCGGCCAGTGACTGACTACTGCCCTACAGGATTTAAAATCAGTGGTAGGAGGGAGAATGGCCGTCGAAATTATATTTATGACCAAGTTCCACCAAAGTATGCCCAGCCCGGGAATCAAACCCACTGCCCCTCGATCAGTAGACTTGTTTGCTACCAATTGAACTAGCCGTGCATCTCAATAGAATTGAAACAGCAAAAAAAAATTGAAACTGACTAAGTTACTCTTTGCTGAAATTGTTTTTAAAGCAACAAATTCCCAGTTCTCAATAATTACAAGCACGTTACTATCAAAGGAGTTTTACTTGCAAATGGATAAGAGTATTGATGTGAAATTGGATTATGTTGCATGGTTGGCATATTGAAGGCCAATTGAGCACTGACTGGGTCAGCGGTCATTACTGGGTTAAACCATCCAATACTGGTCAATAGAAAGTCAGTTAACAAAGGTCATTTACCAAACCAATGATAGTTTAATAGCTATATTTCCTTGTATCAATCTTTAATGGCCTTTAAGGTTTTATCATATCTATTCTTTAAGTCCTAATTTGAATTTTTTTAAGTATAAAGGGCAATAACTAAAAACAATATCCACAGTTACGTCCCTTCATAGTGGTGTTGATATAGTACCAACAAATAAGTATACAAACTTTAAGTCAAATATCTTGATCACTATTGAAGATAATCTACATAGGAAAAACTTTAACCTCATATTTGCATATTTCTAAGTATAAAAGGGCAATTACTAAAAAAATAATTCATCCACAGTTATCCCCTTTCAAAGTATGATTAATATGGCCTACTAAATAAGTATACCAACTTCCAATAAAATAACTTGGATAGGGTTGAAGATATAAGAGTTTCAAAAAACCTGAAAACCAAAGCCAAAGTCGACGCATAAGTGATAGCAATAGCATTCAATTTCCTTGAAAAGTCGAGCTAATGAGTGACTCCATGAATTTGAAAACAGACCAAGTAAATTAATTCTGAATATGAGATTTTGTTTTTGCTACAATACTTCAGAAGCCAAATTAATGAAATTTGGTATGTAAGATGCACTCTATACATTGACCATATTCAAATGATATTCTTTTCTATTGAAATGCTTGATTGCTATAGTAACAGAGAATGAAAATATAATACTTTGAAATACAACCAACAAAATTATAAAAAAGGCTTTTTAACAATGCTCATACAGAATACATGTGTAAGAAGTGTTTGACTTGATATTCGCATATCAGAATAGCGCATAATAATAATAAAGACTTTATCTAACAAGGCTATACAATTGTATAAATCCAATTTTCCATGGGGACCTCTGGTAAACCATGCACAATTTATTTACAATTATTTATAAAGTAAAATACATAAGTGCCCACCAAAAGTTAGAGATAAAAGAAATACTTAAATTTAAATGATCATTTTTGTAGAATCATAATTTTTAATATTTTAAATATGGTTTATAATAAAATCAAACCACATGTCTATGAAAGCAGCATATTTATAAGATTGAGCATCTGACATCTAAAACTATGCTAATTGTATTTATTTCCATTACATAGTTTGTATGCTATTCTATGTAGACTCATTTATAAGCATAATGATAAACAAAGAATAAACAAAACTAAAAAGCATTTTTAAATAAACATTGATCAAAATTTAGATGAAGTTACTCAGTACTTAGGCCTACAATGTTAAGTTGTCTCCTAAGTTTTGATGGGCACTGTATGACAGTTAACAACTTTCAGTAAAAATGTAAGTAACAAAGTGTTCTACTTTCTTTTAAGTGTAACACATGTATGCTATCAACATAGTAGAGCAGTTTCAGAATTTGAATTGATAGGATACAATACTTTCTCAAGGTACAATGTAGTTGAACAGTGATTTCATTTACATGATAAACAGAAATATGTGAATGTAGAACCATCTTACTCAAATGGTGGTCAACAATAAAACAAAATAAACCTTAAATGAGGCTAATTTAACAAAAAGTCTATACACCTTTCATAAATGAACCTATTGTTGTTGAACAATCTATGTTAATTCATAGCACATAGGCAAAATTAGCACAATCTTTTGACTTTCACTCCAATATTAATCAAACCAGCAACTGAAAATGATTTCTTATTTAAAACCTTTTGACTTGAAAACAACATCTAACTAATAGATCTTGCAGGAAGTCCCTTACTTCTAAGAAGTAATATTTTCCATGTAGCAGTTTCATGAAATTTATATTGTAATGTATATATATGGAGGTGGTGTTATTATCAAACTGTTGTCATTTACTAGGAGATAAAAGTGCATATGAACTTTTATAGACTTTCATATTTGATGATTTGCAACAGAGCATTTTCCAACTCATTCTTGATGTGCGTTCAACATTCCACATTTAAATTACACAATCTCTGGGGCCTGAAAAATAAATCAAAATAAATCTTAACCAATATGCAAGGCTACATCTATCATAAATAAATAACATAAACTAATTCATACTGTCAATTTGAAAATTTTGCACAGTGAATCTATGTGATACCTGTTTATTGTTACCAGTGGACTGCAAAGGAAATAGAAATTAAGCCATTTAAAACACCTAATTAAAAAGAAATATGTGCATCACTTATTTTATTCATTTTATGCATTTTAATTTAAAGGGAAAGTAGATCGCAATGGAAAGACGAATGTAGTTCCCATATTTAAAACAGTAGACTTGATAACAACATACATAAGATGTAGTCTTGTAGTGTATAAACTTACACCAAATTACATATTAATCATAATTATTCTAAAATTATTTGGATAATACCAAGTCAATGTTACATTGATATAATTACAATATATATATATCTTCATACAGAGGCTTGTTAAATTAGTAACTAATACTTAAATGTAGTAAGAAAATTGAAGTTAAATGACTAAGGAAATATCATTAGCCATTATTCATGGACATTCACAGTATCTATAGACCTAATGTGTTTGCAACTACCTACACAAGATCATCCATGTATATGATAAGTATATAGGTTCCAAAAAAAGCAGGACGTCTTATTGTGTTACTACCAGGGGATATAAAGCATACCTTTAGATCCATCCTTATTCGACTTAATTTCTCTACTAACATTCATATTGTTATCTTATAAAGCCATCACAATTCTCACTCTGTATATGATTGGTGAATATGCAAAGCTTATTTCACAATACATCAAAAGATGATTTTGCAAGACTTCCAATTCAGCTGCACTTCTGCAATTAAAACACAGATCTAAATTTTAAGAGCCTAATATGTTTTATTTATCACTCATATTGCACAATAGTGATGTGTCAATAATAATTATACTGCAACAGTGACAAAATCATTTCCTACTAAATTAATCACAATAAACATTATGGAATCCAACTTCAGGTTAAATATTATATATAGATACCCATATTACTTAGATTTACCATTTATATGATAAATGTTTACAAAATGTATGGTCCATACATTCATAATTATTCACACACAAAATAAAAATTACAAATGGTTCAACATTAAAATTACCTGTAGTTCAAATAGTAACTAATTCTATTTAATAGTCTTCAATCAAGAATGGCAGCAGCTAGATCTTTTATCAAAATGGCATCCGAAGAAGCATGCTTTCAGACAAGGTTTATCTCTTTATCTTCTTAGCTCAATGTTTCATGCAAACAAGAAGTATGTTGTTCTCTCATTACCCGGTAGACTCCATTCATGGTGGTTTGTGATATGAATCAGGACATTTCACCATTTACTCTGAAAAGAATCAGATTGTTAAAATGATGGTTTACAAACATTGTTACAATAACTGTCTGCACCATATAAGACTCCATGTTCAAATTGCTTAAAATTTAAGACTTGATTCCTCTACTTGATTTTATACACTATGATACAACAACCTATACTCATACATGAAATATATATATTTTTTAGCTTTACCAAAAAGAATAATACATTTACATCATGATAGGAGGGTGAAAAAAAACAATAGTTATTCACTAATTCTTTGATTCAATATTTTCATTATTAGCTGACCATTTAGTATGCACAGAATAATAATCCACTTGCATGCATATATACACTGGTGAAATACTACTACACAGTTGTTTTCATGGTGTAGTAGTTTGGACACTAGGCTTTGAAACAGACCATTTATGTTTGTTTTCTTACCTCAGCATGTTATTATATTTTCATCAAAGCTCAGCAATATATCCTATTCACAATAGTGATTAGGTGAAACTGGATACAGCTTTTACATGATTATCATCTGCACAAAGTTTTTCCATGTGAATTCCCACAGACCTTGACCTATTAAAACGGAGCCACAAAATCAGTTGGCATTTCCTTGCCCCAAGCTATCCACAATTAATATTTCGGTGAACGAACATACAGGTATTGTTAAGTTATTGTTCGGACATGCAATTGATTATAAATAGGCAGGCAGGCAGGCAGGCAGGCAGGCAGGCAGGCAGGCAGGCAGGCAGGCAGGCAGGCAGGCAGGCAGGCAGGCAGGCAGGCAGGCAGGCAGGCAGGCAGGCAGGCAGGCAGGCAGGCAGGCAGGCAGGCAGGCAGGCAGGCAGGCAGGCAGGCAGGCAGGCAGGCAGGCAGGCAGGCAGGCAGGCAGGCAGGCAGACAGACAGACAGACAGACAGACAGACAGACAGACAGACAGACAGACAGACAACATCATGACATAATACAGCCCTTTTTTGAACAGCATATAAAAATTGTAGACCTACTTACTCAAAAGGATCAACAAATGATGATGACAACTTCTTTTACCCAGTCACTCTACCAAATTTAAAGACACTATCACAGTTTCTTTTTTTAGGTCTGAAAATGAAAATTTATTTCTTAAAATATTATTTTCATGGCCAAACAAAAATGTTGACATTCCATCCACTGATATTCAAATTGTACAGTACCCATACCTGATAACTTTTGAACATAAAATGTCATGTGGACCTTGCGGGGGGGGGACAGGGGGGTTTGGATGCCCCTGTAATTTCCAAAATATGCTTGTTCATTAGTGTATTTAGAAACTGTAAGCAATTTTAAGTAGCATGAAGAAATTTTTCTCGGTCTTGCTTCGCTTGCTGTAGTATTTAACATTAATCCGATTGTTAAGTAATTCATATCATTAATGTGTTGTGTAATACTGCATAGATGGATCCAGGATTTCCTGTTACAGGGGGGGGGGGAATTCAAGTTACGAGGGGGAGCTGAAAATGAACAAGCAGACTGGGGGTCTAGGGACCCACTCTGGGTCCTGGACAAAGCATTGACTAGGCGTTCAAGGTTGCTGTGACCCCTTAAGGCTAAGCTCATTTCTAAGGAATTCAGAACCTAAACTATCCTTTCCCAGTGTATACGATAAAAGCATCTTGATAAGTATCATATAATTTTAACAGCCTTTTGATCATGTTTAAATCTTACAAATATGTGCCTAGATGAAATATTTCTTACATTACTGTACGTTATGTCATTGTATTAGTGTAGTTCAGTCTTGTTATTATTGCAGTCGTAGAGTGCGAAACATTTTGACATATATATTTATAAAATTTCCTATATATATCATATCTTATGATAGAAAAAATCATTGCTTGGGCAATTTTAGGGGGGCGTACGCAGGGTCCGCCCCCCTTGAATCCGCCTATGTACTGTGTATAACATGGTTGTTTTTCCAAAGTTTGAACCCCCTAGAAAAGTTCAGACCCCTAAGAAAAAAATCCTGGATCCACCCCTGAATGATACACCAACCCTAACCAATACATTTCAAAATATAATACAGGTAAAACTGGGTCAAACTTTATGCAAGAGATAAAGAAATAAGAAATTTGACATTAATTGGTAGGGCTGTAAACATGAGTGAAATTTCAAGTGACTCTCTTCAGAGAATCTATATGTTAACTGCTCCTTACTTTTATCACATGCTTATAAATACATAAACTATGTATGTACAACTTGAGTAGTGAAACATTACTCATTAATTAGTAAAATCATTAAAACTAACGTAGTACGTCTTTTGACAAGTTGACAGTAAACTGGTCAATCAATGGTTGTTAGTGAATATTTAAGTCCATGTATAGCTTTGTTTAATACTGCCATAAACATTTGTTAATCTTTAACATAATATAATATTGAAAGAACACGTACTGCAACACATAAAAAGAGATAAACGTGTCAACCAAATTCTCTTGGAAGTAAACAATGACGGGGTCGAAATGTCATGGGACGAAGCGCCATGAATCATGATTTAAACGATATACAATGAAGCCGTTTTGTAAGCTTTACATAGTATAATATAAGCAGAACAAATGTCAAAACTTAACATTATTATACAGAACCACTAACGGCACAATGATGTTAACAGTTGATTAGCCAAATTCTTAGTTAAAATTCGATTCGACGGAGCCTTACCTCTCATTCTCAAGCAACGATTTTGTTAGATTTCATCCGTCTTCAAGGCCATTGACAGCTACTACTCATGTTATCTCACGCATTCCTCTCATATATGCACTCTAGATGACCCGAAGTTTATATTGTATATTTGTTTTCGTCGCTTAAATGTCGCAAGTTCCGTTAGTTTTGACTGACGCTCTCTTTACTTTCTCTATCGATTTCCACCATTTTGTAAACACAGGTAAATTATGCGTGTCACGAAAGGTCACGGAGTTATCGCCTGTCCTCGTTTCGCTTCGTATACACTCGGATATCTCCGGTCGGCTTAAAAAAACTGGCAGTTTTTTTAAGAAAATAAAATTTAAAATCGTTTTATTTATATGACAGCGTTGGTAAAGGGACGTTAATTGTAGCTCAATGACGTTTGTTTGGGATGTTTTATAAGGCTATTATGTCGATTTTAACGTACGGGGTGCGTAGAATTGTGCAAAATATGCGCATAACCCATCTTTAACTACTGAAGTGGCTGAAAAATCCAGTTTCACAAGTTAAATACACTGTAAAAAATGGGAACACGTAACATGTTTTATAAGTGTTTAAAACGAAAACATTGCAATTTACTTTCGTAACACATCCGTTTAATATAGCAACACGAAGCGTTTTAGTGATTTAAAAAAATCGGCAGTGTTTTACTTTAAAACGGTACCATTTTCAATCGTTAAAATGTTTTCGTCTGAAAAATTAATTGTCGCAATGGAGAAACAAATGTTACTACAAAACGATATATTAGACCAAACATCTTCATTAAAATACGGATTTTTGCGTATTTTTTTATCAGAAACGGAAACGTAAAACACGTGCGTTTTCACTAGTGTGCAAAACGAACACACTTTATAGTCTCTTAGCGAAGCTTTGACTTTTTTTATAAATACACAGATATGTAAATATATTAAGAATGGAATGCGTAAGTATTCTTTAATAGTAATTTAACATTGTTAGCGTGGAAACTATATAGTCCCAATCACCGAGTAGTTTTGTTTGGAGATTATGGAATGTTCGAGTTCAAGGTCGAAGCGCTGTCTGCTCGCGCCCAGAAAATCCTCGGAACATTAATGTAAGTAATGAATTACTTTAATATTTCTTGGGTTGCTTTATCACCTGTCGTGTTTGCAGTCTCATGTTTTGACATTTTAATAGTAATAAAATGTATGCAAGGGAAGAGCTTTTTGACGTGGGATATATTTTGTCATCAGTTTTCGCGACATTCTTTGAATTTCGTTGGTATTAGCTGGGGTCTTTTAGGATCAGTGGCGCCTACACAGCTATTTGTTTAAAAAGAAAATGTTAACGTTTTTGTAACAATTTGTGCATTCCCTTATGCATTTATATTGTTAACGTTTACACTGTTAGTTTATAGGTTTGTTGTTGGTCTAATACAATAGCTAGTACCTAATTTCATCCCTGTCCTAATTTCGTCACCCCAACTCATACACTTAAAACATTTACCGGGGTCCTAATTTCGTCCCTGTCCTAATTTCGTCACCCCAACTATTACAAAAAGCATATAGCAATTATAACATATACACCTAAAATAGCTCTATTTCTATATGGAAGGGATGTAATTACACACTGCAGATGACGAATTGTTTTAAATTTTCAATGTTGTTACTTTATACAATGTATTTTAGGGAAAAAGAACAGATGCTGGAAGAAATGTTATGAAAATTATACTCAGACTGTGAGACAAGTTATTTAATGATACATTATACATACATGACAGGCTTTTTTCCATGGGAATAGCCTGCGAAATGAGAGGTGGAGTAGGTAGTTTTTTGTTCTTGCTTTTTACTCACGAAATCATTACTTTATTTAAAGTCGTAAATTTCGACAAAGTTATGAACACAAATACCACCAAAGTTTGATGACTTTGAAATAAAAACTCTAAGGTCGGCAACTTATTTTGGTAGTCGGTTGCCCTTAGCACAGCTATTCTCATTTTAGGCCTTGGTTAAGCATGCATGTTTTATCCTGTTATATTTTTATTAATTTAAGACTAGAATATGATTGAGTTTGAGTGTGTCACCATATTATCATGAATCCTTAAATTTAATATTGTTATTTTCATTTTTATTCAGGTTGGTCATTTACTATACATACACCTTTTGGAAGGAAAGGCAGAGACAATGCTAATAACTGAGAAATGGAACCATATTGTTGAATGAGTTGTGTATATACGAGTTTTTATATATCTAGAGTTTGGGGAGAGTAATGGAGCCTTTGGCAATCTGAAATGTACCCGTCTTATAAAGTAAGTTAATTCACTGAAAGTTAGTAATATAATTTTTGGTTGGTTCAACCTAGCATAGTGCAGAAGTCCTATTCATAACCCGGTACTAGAGTTTAAACTACTACTTCGGAATGTTACAGCTTAATTTGCCTTTAAAAAATTATGATAACAGCAAATTTTTAAATATATTACTATTAGTAAGAGTAACTCATACTGGTATATATCTTTTAAGCTGTACAGAAATTGCTTTACAATGATACAGCACATGTCAAGTTTATCTATAATATAGAATTATCAACAAAGTAGTCCTTAAAGTTTTTTTACAATTGTTAATTATAATGTGTATATTTCAGAAACAATCAAATATCCATCATTAAAGTTCGATAGAAGTTGAAATATATGTTAGAGATGGTACATGATGATATAAGATAGAGGGAAAGAAGAAAGAGGATTTAGAATACTAAAGTTAATCCCAATACAATTGAACTATTAATTTATAACCAGATAAATGATATATAAAGAGCCTTGGATTATACATTTGATATTAAGAACAATAATGATATAAATTGCTTGTATTTTTTTCAATACTGATTCATCACACTGACTTCTTTTTTTTCTGTGGGCATTTTCACAAAAAATCTCAAAGAAAAAAGTATCGTGAGCCAATTTCAAAAATTTAAAGTTCAAAGCGTAAAAGATATAATATAATAATTATCATGATATAAATTTAAGAAAGAATTCATTATTCTGCCATATTACAGAATATTTAGTTAAAGTTTATTGGACAAAGAAGAAAAATATCATAAATGTTTTCCTGATTTTTACTTACAATGATTTTTATGTATTTTTTTTTTTTGGTGAAAATGACCACTCTTCTGTAAATTTCTACTAGTTTATATCTTGGTCAATAGTCATAGTCATGTAGTTGTGACTGGTCTTAAGATTCTTGATGTTTATAGACTGAACAAAAGTCAATGACATAATTAGTGAACAATATACTAATGAAATGAATATATTTCATTAAGTTGGTGTTATAAAGTTTTGAGTTTCAATAAGCACAAAGATATTGTTTAATGCAGAAATCTTTTGTTACACTTTAGTTAAATGCATATTCTGTAGAAGACTTAGAGGAGAGTAGTTAATACATAAACTTAAAAATGACTTATAATCCATCTTAATAATGTTTTAAGTATACTTATGTTTTTGCAAAATTTTGTGTAGGGGAGTCAAACCCCATTGGAAAAGATACTATATGTATAAGTGACACATTATCACTATTTAATAGCTTTGTGTGTGTATGTTATGATGGAAAAAATCACAAATTAAATATTTTAACTTATGTTTTTTATTTATTTGCATATTTTCAGCCGTGACTTTGATTAAATAACATTGTTAGTTAGTCAAGGTTTCATTTTAGAAAGACTTAGCGAACAGTGCTCTTAAAGCAATAAGTTTCAGCTTTGCAACAAAACATGTGAAAAATAGAAACATGTTCAGTGTTTATCAAGAAAAAACATGAAGTGTTTTAATATGGCGTTACGTGTGCAAAAAGTGTAACAAGAAAGTGTTTTGATTTTAAACGCGTCAAGTGTTTTACTTTAAAACACTTTTACATGTTTTCAATGCGTTCTGGTGTGTTATTTTGATATGTGTAATGTTTTATAACAAAACACGAGCATGTTTTAAAGCAAAACATGTTACATGTTTAAAGTGGTAACATGTTTTAAAAGTGTAACAGAAAAGTGTTTTAAAAAGTGTTTAAAAGCAAAACACCTTTTTTTTACAGTGTATGTATTTAAATATCAAACAATGCACATATAACGGATAAAATCGGACATTTGATCATTTAAATATTTAGTTTTTTCGCCTCCTGAAAACTAACCAAAACCAACTAACGCGGTTTTCATGGAGCAACGACGATATATATTTTTGATCCAAAACGGGAACATATTGGACGGCCACGTGGTACAAACGCATATTTTCGATTGTTTAGATTTATTAGATATAATATATTACATATTTTTACTTATGCGTTTTTACTTTTTTGTAAGAAATCAAAGCGCTATGTCTAATAGCCCTGTCGTACATGGGGTTTTGATTGAATATATATCACAAGAGCGTGTTCAATTACACAAAACGTTACAGAACGTTACGTAACGATACATTCGACACTCCTCGGCCATACATTTGTTTACTTCAACAGCGGTAGTTTCAAAATAGCGTCTAAATATGTCCGAGATTATTCGCAGCAAATGGACGAGGAGTTCCGAATGTATGTAAATGTAACTGAACTCAGACCTGCCCTGCGTTCAGTTACCGCGAACGTTACAAAACGTTCCGCAACGTTACATTCGGAACTCCTCGGCCATTCAATGCGAATAATCTCGGACATATTTACACGCTGTTCTGAAAATACCGGTGTTGAATTCAATAAATATATGATCGTTTAGGCAATGAGTGATGTTTCCTTTTTAGTCCGTAAATTTTGAAACATAGATTAGTAGCGTGTTCAATTACACAAAACGTTATAGAACGTTACATAACGATACATTCGGAACTCCTCGGCCATTCGCTGCGAATAATCTAATATAATGAACAAATATACTATCGTTAAGGCAATGAGCGATGTTTCAAAATTTAAGGACTAAAAACGAAACATCAGGAAAATCCGAGTACTCGAATACTCGCCGCAGCCCTAATAAACTGGATAATAACTGCACAAACAATATATTGTCTGCTTGTTGACGTGCATTGCAGATTATATTAATTGAAGAAGAAACTGTCCCCTTTATTTGCACACGCACAGCCTTATGTAATGTTCACAAAAAATTTGAAATTCAATCGCTCGTTCTGCTACTTAAAGATTTGGAAATGATTATTGCTAATTTCACATTGAGGGGTATCAACCTCACTGTCTGCTGTATATGGTATTAATTTCCTAGTTACCTCGAGGTTCTCCCAAAAATCTCTCGGCTTGTTCAAACCCTCGGGTAATCTAGAAAACTAGAACCATTGTGGGGTTGGCAGAACTACCACTATAAGGAGAATTTTGTACTGCTTAGACTACACTGGGTCTGATAAAAATCTGTTAAGTATAAATGTCATTTACCTTGTTTTTTTCATCTGAATTTGATGATTTAGGAACCAAATAGGATAGGTGAGGTGATTCCCCACACTGATAACTTTGGAGTTCAGAATTATGTCTATTGACAGACATGGTTACTTGATGTTAATACTATTACTAATAACTACATTACAATTTATTCTATGATTAGTTATGGAGGTTTTGGTAGTGACGGTGATATAGGACATGTATTTATAACATGGTCTAGTTGCTACGGTAATAATGAATATATTCTCAAGTATAGCTGTCGTATTTACTGAATTTATTCTTAAACAATCATTTTATGTAAGTGTTGATATGCATGTAACCTGTCGTCAAGGTGTTCTATGGAATTTGATGTTGTTGGTCATAGAATTTCATTTTTTTTCATGTATTTTATGTCAGTTCATAGTTAGAAGACATTTATTTATAATTTTCTTTAGTTTGGATCGGGTCGATAGCGCAGTTGGTAGCGGGTCGGGATTTGGAATCTCATGTCCGAGGGATTGCGGGTTCGAATCCCAGCCGGGGAGGTTATACCCTTCCATGAAAATTTGACAATAATGTCGATTTTCCTCCATTGATTAGATAATTTATTATTGCATTTTGTAAGTACACAATTACAAACAGTGCATAAAGTATGAAAGGTTCAGTTTTTATCTGGGATTTTAGTGTAAGTCAATTTTGTAACTGAATAAGGTCAGATAACTTAATTTCTGTCGGTTGATAGCACCGATACAATTTGTGTTTTAGATGATATAAGAATGAAATGATTTGTCTTTTACTAATCACAGTCACACAAATACATGTAAATAATTAACCTGCTGTCCAAAGCCATTAGATTATTAAAACTGTTACTGTATAGAGAAATGAATAAGCAAGAACACCAGATAATGTCCTGGTTGCAACTTCAATGATGACTAAAAACATTAATTATAAATCACTATATCTGATATTGAATAGATACATGTATCCACTGACTGACATAATGAAATAAATGACATTTAGCACATCAACACTAAAAAGGCAAAAATTTAACAAAAGAAACGAACATAATGATAATCACATAACTCTATGGTTACGAAATGTGTTGACAGACAATGCTTGGATGACATATTTAAACCATACTAGATGGGAGCCCGTGCAAGCACGGGCTTTAGGTAATGACAGTTCTCGAAACTGATCCTCGAAACAGGCATGTTTAAAAAGCATGGGTGAGTATGCCGTTTATGGGTATTATTTCGATAACAAAGAACGCATGCTTGGTGAATATTCAAAAAATGGCAAGAAGGTTGCACGTATTCTGGGTGATTCCCCATGATAATACAGCAGTTACAGTCCAAACTCCTCTCAGTGCTTACGTCACGCTTTGCTACTTAATTTATTGATTTGATAAAGGGAGATAACCGCTGGTTTGACGTGTCTATTTTTAGTTTTATCTAGAACTATTTTTAGACACAAAAAACCCACTTTTTTGTTGATTTTTGGCAGTTTTTGCAAATATCAAGAAGCTTTGTCAAAAAAGAATTGTCAACTTGATATGCCGGTATATAGGTGCTCCAGTGACAAACAAAAGATTTATTCAAAGCTGCGCAGTTTCTTCCACAAAACAGGAAACTCGCAAATTTAATAGTATAGATAGTCAGATAATGAAGATATCTCACTTAAATAAGAACATTCGTTCATCAAATACTGTAAATATATTAACCTTGAACTATTATATAAATCGAACCGGCGACAAGCTAAAACACAAAAATTGAGCAAAACAGTAGGCTACAAGTTGTCTCAAAGATATTTTCAAAATGAAGGCATCTGTACAGTTTGAGTATTGGATTGGCAAGTTGTTTTATATGGTCAGATATTGATGCAAAATGGCCTCTAATGTAACAAGTGATCTAAAATGATTCTCCAGTCACTATTGACGGAATTAATGTTTTATTAAGATAACTGTGGTGGATGACACCGGAATAAAACCATAGAATAAAACCGCACCAAGCTCTCTTTTGTATATCCTTTACAGCATAGAAATATCAATTATAATATACAAACAATATGGATATATTTATACAGACATTATGAAGGTACATTTTGTGTACATTACATTATATTAACAAATAATTTCTTCATCCCAGCTTCATTTTGCATTACAAATAATTAGGTGAAAATGGTGGCTGATTTATGGTCTTTTTGTCGTATCATCGTCCCGCGAGGCGCCATGCAAAAACACAATCATACGACATTTTAATCATCTGTCGTGTTTTCGCCTGTGAAATCACAATGCAACAATGTATTTTTACGACAAAACTTTTACAAAGATACGAAACATTTTCGTGTCGTGTTATTGCCTTTATTTTGTCGCATCTTTGTGTTTTCGTCTCACAACCCGCGGGACGATGATACGACAAACAGACATTTGTCGTATGATTGTGTTTTCGTGTGGCGCCTCGCGGGACAAAGATACGACAGATTCATCTGTCGCATGATTGTATTTTCGCTCTTTCGCCTTTCGCTCACACATGCGCAGAAGACTATTGAAGATGTACGCATGTGTGAGCGGAAGGCGAAAGAGCGAAAATACAATTATACGACAGATCTACTCTGTCGTATCTTTGTCCCGCGAGGCGCCACATGAAAACACAATCATATGACAAATATCTGTTTGCCGTATCATCGTCCCGCGGGTTGTGAGACGAAAACACAAAGATGCGACAAAATTATGGCAAAAACCCGACACGAAAATGTGTCGTACCTTTGTTAAAGTTTTGTCGTAAAAATACATTGTTTCTTTGTGCTTCCTCAGGCGAAAACACGACAAATGGTTAAAATGTCGTATGATTGTGTTTTTGCATGGCGCCTCGCGGGACGATGATACGACAAAAAGACCATTTTGTCGTACTTTCGTGTGGCGCCCCGCGGGACAACAATGCGACATGGCATAAATCAGCCACCATAGAAAAGCCATACTATGCCAAGTTTCATTTTAAGTAAGAGTCTGTTACATTTTATAAACAAACTTCAGGTAACAAGCTGTATTTAAAAATGAAGTGAACAATTAGACTCAGTGCTTGCATCTAAAGGTTTGCATTTGAAGACATTCTCTTGGTCAAATCAAATACAAATAAGGACAAGTCAACACTGACAAGTGCTTAATACGTTACCTAGTATTCTGTGTAACTTTCAATTTTGGCAGAAAGGAACTTCTCAAAAAATAACCAGCTTAATTATTTTTATTATCAAGCAGTGTTGAAAAGATAGTTTGATGGTTCTAATAACACAAGAAACTTAAGTAAATGTTAAGAAATTGACTTATTGACGCTAAAGAAACTTATCAATGCGCTATGAGTCACAATTTAAATACATGTATTTAATTTTGTGAATTGAGAATTGACTTAGACGTCTAAGCATTCAGATATTTGACTTGGTGTGCTTTATGTGAATGTAGGATAGCACTATTTAGCATATTTTTGACACTAAACTGTCGTGTAAGAACGCCCAATTGTTGAGTCATAAGCAGCTATAAGCTTGTGCCACGTTCTGGTCCCGTTTATTTGCTATATTCTATCCTAAGTGTTTATTCCAATACAACATATCCGTATATAGATATAGAATGTTTTGGCACAATTTATGTCATACCAATATAAGTGTAAATGGGTGCTATATTTTTATAGCATGTTTTGGCACAATTAGCAGGGCTCGAATTTAACAAAAAAATTGGACTCGCAAATTCTCGCAAATGAAAATTATCGCTCACATTTTTTTCTTCAAATTTTAATAGCATACATAGTAACTATTCATATGTGCAGTATAAAAACAACATAGTACTAGCCTAGTTAGATCAAGGGCGTTATTACGTGATAGACAAAATATCTCAACTATCAATCTATCTGGCAGTTTCAATGCTGATTTTAGCCTTATTAGTTTAGACAGTAAAATGTGTGTGGCGATTTTAACTCGCGAAAATTTGCGAGTTAAAATAAAAGTAACTCGCAATTTTCAAAATCCACTCGCATTTTGCGAGTATGCGAGCTTAAATTCAAGCCCTGAATTAGTTTTAAACAGAGATTAAAAATTTCTTTCAACCAAAACCAGCTATCTGCTTATAGCATGTTTTGGCACGAATGTTTTACATATTTAAGTGCCTATTTTCAGAGCCAGAACAATTTTAGCTATTTGTGACTATATTAATGAAGATAATGTTAAAAAACATATATCATATTGTCAATGACATTTAAAATGAATATATCCACTGGGTTGAATTTTCGAAATATCATTTTTTATCATATGAAACAGAAAAATGTTCCTCCTGAAAAATTTCAAAATATGGACATAGCTGGTTCTGGTTGTAACCCCTCGATATCTATGATTGATTTATAATTTTCAGAATAAGTTACTGTTTATTTATATGCATGGGTTTGTGTACACTATTTTTACACCCGATTTGAAATTTAGTTTAAAGAATGGCTGATAAAACAATAAGGTGTTTGTTATACAGAATCAAAAGATTTATCTCAAACAAATCGATATTTAACTGGTACAGGCGTGTTTTATATTAATTTTTCTAAAACCTTTAAGGAAACATATTTCAAACAATTTTTAGGGAAAACACTTATAAACACATAAAATGTTCACTAAATATGTTTATGTTATTTGTTGAATATCTTAAGCTACAGTCCCATAAACATAAAATAGCCGTGAGGGCACCGTACGGGCGCCGTGCGATCAAACTCCGCAAAGACTCGTACGAACTCTTGCGTACCCGTACGGACTGTTGCGTTTTGCCAGAGTCCGTGAGATAAGCCCAGGATACACGTATTGGTTTCAATTTCAATTCGTGAACAAAATCGTGACCGAGTACGAATTAAACTTGCATATCTTCCAGCTACAGCTCTGTACGGGTGTGTTGTTTTGTACCATGTGCGTACCGTCAAGGCTTCCCACGATCTACAGCTGTCTGCACGTACGGGTCCGCAACAAGCCACGATTTTATGGGACTGAGGCATATGTGAAAGCAGATTAAAATTAAATATTTTCCTAAACTGAAGATTGCAGTATGTTTAAAGGTATTGAAAGATAAATCTCTAAATATAACATATATATTTATTGAATCTTCCATTATGGAGATAATAACATATTTACAAGGTTATGCATATGTATAATATATGTACATTATATGTATGATACAATTCAGTATATTAAATAGAATCCATGTAGATGTATGAATAAACACGTATGAAAATATACTATGAACAGCATACTATTACATAATAAATGAAACCTATATAACAACATTGCATGTACTTATACAGAATTTAGTATTCTACAGTATTATTTATGCATGACCATACTTCACTACATATTACTCTAATTACCAAGAAATCTAAGTTGGAACAAAATATTCAAGCTGTGAAAGTTTTAATGATCATTGACAGTAGCAAGTCGTAATATTTCCCAGCACTGATCATTGCAATTCAGCTGATTATAGGATAAGAACCATGGGAGACCGTTTAGTTCAAATATACTTGCCCATAACTTAAGGCGTTAATCATGATGTTTATCACAGAAGCACGTTTTATGAATAATGATATTGTCAGTAAGGAGTAAACATTTTTCACATGTACGTTTATACTGTTTTGACACAAGCGTAGCTATAGCATGAATGATTGTCTTACATATAGATTTCATTATATAAATGTCAGTATCTCGAGCTATATACCATATAGGACTAAGACTATCATCACTTACAATATTTGTTAATAGTGAATCCTTTATGTTGATTAACAGACGATTCCTCAAAAGAGATCTTTCTCGTTTAAAGACATGAATGTTTAAAATTTTCTTCCACTGAAGCTTAGATGGAAACAAACCACTGTCTATATATTCATAAAAACTATGATTCGAGTTCTCGTACTTATGAAATAATCTGAATGCGTCAGGTATGAATCCTCGCGTTTGATGATCACAATTAACAAAACGGATTAGTATATGAACAAATATTTCTTTAGCCTGATAAATTCAGGGTAATCTACACAATTGACCAAAATATTTCAGTTTTTTATGTTTATCATTACTTCAATTGATACACAATTCAATAAGGAAAGAGCCAATGTAGTGTCTGTATTTCGTTGAAGTGACTGAATGTGTTTAATACAAAATCTATGCGCCTTTTCTAACATACTGATATCTCGCTTTGAATAAAAATTCCACAATTCACATCCATATAAAGCATTAGGAATAACAACACTTTCATAGATAGATTTCAAGGTTAAAGGAGACTTGATGTTGGATGCATTCCACTGTTAATGATATTAAGAAAAGTTCCATGGAGTTTGATGCTAGCATCTTTCATTGATTGTGACGAAGATAGATATTGATCTATACTAACTCCAAGATGTAAATACATTGTTGACTCATTGATAGGTTTATCACCAAGTGAGAACTCAACAGTAGAACTAGTTGCTCGATTATCAAAATTGACAAGAGCACATTTTTCAACATTATAAAAATATCTCCATTTACATGAATAGTTATAACAAATATTTAACATTTCATCCATGCCTACTTTAGATAATAATACAAGAACCATATCGTCTGCTACTGTTGGAGAACACATTTTAAAATCATAAAAACACATTCCATAACCACTTTCTTCTAATTATTCAATGAGACCATTGATGAAAAGTAAATACATAAGAGGCGAACTTTTTCCACCTTGTCAGGTACCCTGTCGAATGTCAAAAGATTCTGGACAAAGACCTCTATATTTAACTTTTCCCGTGGCTCCATGATGCAATTCTCGTAGAGCAATTAATGTAGTAGAGTCAATACCACTTTCAATAAGTTTAAACATTAGTCCATCGTGCCATACTAAGTCAAGTTAAGTCAATACCACTTTCAATAAGTTTAAACATTAGTCCATCGTGCCATACTAAGTCAAGTTAAGTCAATACCACTTTCAATAAGTTTAAACATTAGTCCATCGTGCCATACTAAGTCAAGTTAAGTCAATACCACTTTCAATAAGTTTAAATATTAGTCCATCGTGCCATACTAAGTCAAGTTAAGTCAATACCACTTTCAATAAGTTTAAACATTAGTCCATCGTGCCATACTAAGTCAAGTTAAGTCAATACCACTTTCAATAAGTTTAAACATTAGTCCATCGTGCCATACTAAGTCAAGTTAAGTCAATACCACTTTCAATAAGTTTAAACATTAGTCCATCGTGCCATACTAAGTCAAGTTAAGTCAATACCACTTTCAATAAGTTTAAACATTAGTTCATCGTGCCATACTAAGTCAAGTTAAGTCAATGCCACTTTCAATAAGTTTAAACATTAGTCCATCGTGCCATACTAAGTCAAGTTAAGTCAATACCACTTTCAATAAGTTTAAACATTAGTCCATCGTGCCATACTAAGTCAAGTTAAGTCAATACCACTTTCAACAAGTTTAAACATTAGTCCATCGTGCCATACTAAGTCAAGTTAAGTCAATACCACTTTCAATAAGTTTAAACATTAGTCCATCGTGCCATACTAAGTCAAGTTAAGTCAATACCACTTTCAATAAGTTTAAACATTAGTCCATCATGCCAAACTAAGTCAAATGCCGTCTGTCCATCTAAGAAACAAAGATATACTTTCGAGTTGTTTTCTCTTGAAAAATGTAAATTTTCTCTTAATAAAAATGACGTCATAATACGACCTAACTTAGATTGAAAGCCACCTTGTTGTTTACTAATTTTTAATAAAATGTTGTCATGGCAACAATCCAGTAATACAATTTCAAATAATTTCAATATAGTAAATGATAATGTGATGGCTCTGTAGAAATTCGGGTTAGTTTTAGACTTTTTCCCGCCTTTATGTAAGGTTGTGATGAGACCACATTTAAGTTCCGATGGAATGAATCCATTGCGAAGCATTGCAGTAAACAAATTAGTCAGAACTGATGAGATAGATGTTCGATCGGCGTATATCAAGTGTTCATATCTTATCAAACCATCTCCAGGTGATTTCCCTTTAGGTAGAGTCTGTATGGCACGAGACACAGTATCTGGTGTTACAATACATTTTGGATCTGGTGAGATACTATTAAGATACTCATTAACATATTGTTCAATATAACTATTCCAGGTACTGTCAAATAATTCACACTGAGCTGGAGAATATAACGAACTAAAATAACATTTCCATTGTTCAGTTAAACTATCACGATCTCTGTACATAATACCGTATAATTCTATTCCCGTTCCCATGTTTGTTGCAGATGAACGTTTCCTAGAATTTACTTCCTTCCAGAATCCAGTATTGTTCGATTTTGCTTTATGTTCTAATTGCTTATCAAGTTCAGATAAATAAAGGTTAACAGTTCTACGATATTCCCGTCGAAATATTCGTTTTGCTGGCTTGTATTCTCGAAAAAATGATGATTTCAAGTTTCTATGTCTTCCAGCCTTACGCCACTGTTCACATTTTTGCCACATTTTTTTTCATGTAAAACATTTAGTGAGTCATTCCAATATGGTTTAAAAAAATTGTTTTGTAGATTTCTTTGGAAATATTTCATTTGCAACAGAGGAAAGAATATTACATAAGTTCCCATAATTGTTCGATAAATTATTACAATCAGGAATCGACGTTGATAAATGCAGAATATCACAATTATTCATCACTAAATTTTTATACATATTAATGTGATCATTGAATATTTGTATGTGGACACAATAATTGAAAAAGTCATGTTTGTGAATTAAGAGAGAGAGAGAGAGGGAGAGATTGTGTTGACACGGCGTTAACTCCAATAAATAAATACAACCAAATATAACCTTTGACCTTTAAATTTGACCACGTCCTTTGAGATATCAACACTTTTTTCCGTGCAACACTCTGTCTTACCAAGCTAATACTTGTGCCAGTTTATATTACAATCGGTCGATACACTATCGAGTAATCCCCCAGACAAACCATATCCGGATGGACGGGAGGACGCACACTCAAACACCGAAAAAAGTGTCGAGCTCAACGCAATAGGGCTCGACAAACATGGCCAAAATGTGGTTTGTCTGAGCTATAACTCTATTAAGTATTGGAGGATTCTAAAATAACTAGGCACAAATTTTGACAAGAGGGATTTTAGATGAACATAAAGTTGGCATACTCAGTATACACTGCAGAAGGAACGATCCTTTTTGGAAGGGATTTTTTTCTGTCTTAGACCGTAAACTGAACATTTACTCTCTCTCTACACACCTTATCTTGATGTGTGACGTTGTAGTGTAAAATTATGAAGATTGATCCATAGAGAGCAGGTAGGACAGGGAGAAAATTTTACATCCCTACAATTTTGATGTCCCAAATAACATACCAGGATTTAATCAGATTTAATTATTGTGGTATTATTAGACATTAGCATAATTTACCAAAATATAATTACATTGTGTACACAAAAAGTTAACCGGGCTGGTCCATTATAAGATTAGTGTGGTTCTCTGGTAATCTGTGCTTCCTATAGTTATCTAGTATGAATAAAAGTAATACTTAAGACAAATGAAGTTATCTTTTACATATGAACTCATGAAGGTGTAAACCTCTTCTACCCTACTTCTAACTGGTTTTAAAATTTAATCGAATTTTCATCTGGAGTAATTGTTAACTTGCTTTATAAAGCATAGAACTTCTTATTACGTGATAACATAGTCTATAGATATATGGTTATATGTTATATAAGAAAGTTCATACATTTTATGCTCTTTTTAACTCATGGTAAATAAATGTCAAATTTATTCTTCGCTTTTGCTCGCTTCTCAAAATTCAAAAAATGGAAAAAAAAATTTTGCTCTTTAGCTCCATTCTTTGGAACAAAATACATAAAACATGTGATCAATTTGTTGTGGCCTTAACTCCAAGGCAATACATTGTTTAGGTTACATCGTGGCCATCAATCCACCTATCACTGTTCCTGAAAGACTCAATCTCTAGATTACTACTAGATGCAACTCAGTGACTGAACACTGCCATATTAAAGTGATTTAGAATCAGTGGTAGGAGGGATAATGACGTTGAAATTATTTCATGACCTAGCTCTACGAAAGTATGCCCTGCCCGTGAATCGAACCTACAACTTCTCGATCAGTAGAATAATGTGCATGTAAAATGAAATATGAAACACATTTGATTATGAATGATAAAGAGATGATGATGGATATCGTAATAGTAACTATGAACTCCTAAAATCGTTCAGAAATTCCTTCCTGCAGTACTTTAAGTACTTTTATTTTTTTATCTTTCCGTTAATGTTTTCTTTTTTTCTAACAGACCCAGCAGAAGGATTTATCCTTCTGTTATAACTCAATCCTTCTGCCAACAACCCAACATAAAGATTGATCCTTCTGCTGTAGTTTAATCCTTCTGTCAGCAGAGACAGCAGAAGGATCGTTCCTTCCGCTGTGTCTGCTGAGTCCGCTAACTTTATGTTCATGGATTTTAGAATAACTTGGCACAAATGTTGACAATGATAATGTGGTTTGTTTTATGCAATTGCCGTTTTGATATCACTCTGGGCCTGGCCACACATAGGTGGTCAATATGATGGAATTTAATGCAACTTGCCATCATTGTTGACCAATGCAATAAGACATAATGCACAATACAACATGCACAAATGCAGTATCCAGCATTATTCAGGTGTATTTGTCACTTACTGTGACAGCTCTTGTTCTACTTCCGTTGCTAACATGTAGAACTAGTGTCAGTCACTGGCATACTGGTATGTGTTCAATCGGTTGGTTGGGTTTTGTTTTAACGCCGTAGCGACCCATTGTATCACGGCGGACAGTCCGCCTACTCACTGTTCCTAGAAAGGCTAAATCTCTTGATTTAGCTGTTAACCAGTTCCTATGCGCATATTTCCGTCAGTGACTTACTACTGACCTACATGATTTAGAATCAGTGGTAGGTGGGAGAATGGCCGAAGAAATTATTTCATGACCAAGCTACACGAAATCCCCGTCCAGGAATCGAACCCTCGACCCCTCGATCTGTAGACGGGACGGGAACATTCAGCAAGACTTCCGCATGATCATATTAGCTTCTTAAATATGTCCTACACACTTCCGCACGTTTCGGCGCCTTCGGGGTCGATAAATTTGTCCGCGTCAAAATTTTGATCGAGAGCAAAAATTAGACGCGGAAATAAATTTCGTGACACTTTCGGCATCTAGTCCAGGTTGTCGTCAGGACATGATCAGGACATCCTGACTATTCCGAAGATATTCCTGAAGGCTTCAACGTCGCGGACAACCAGGACAATGTGTGGAAGGTTTCAGAATAAATGTGGAAGGTTTACAGAATCATTCATGAGCGTCAAGAGTGGTTGCGGTATGATCAAGGATAAACGTTAAAATGTCACATGACTTCTTTGTCAATGCATTATTACGGAACTATGTCATAATTACGGTATACATCAGAAACATTTTGGATTGCTGAAGCTGTATTTCTTAAATATCTTAAACTTATAATTGAGTCATTGTATAGAATACTGCTTATGAATGTACAAACATTGTACTATGTTTTAATACTACTTATTAACAGAGAAACCCATTGAGAACGAATCTTAAATTTCAAAGTTCAAATCACGTCTCGTAACATTATTTCAATCTGGTACACATAGTGCAACAAAATACCAACATAGATGTACAATAAATGACAGACATAAACTATGATGTACACATAAGTAATAAATATAGTATATCGAAGTTAACAATAAACTTGAACTCGCAAAATGAAAAAAACGCATTTTTCTTCAAATTTTAATAGCATACATAGTAACTATCCGTATATGTAATATGAAAGCAGCTTAGCACTTTACTTTACTACAGATAGAACAAGTGCGTTACTGTGGAATAAGCGAAAACTATATATCAAACATGTTTTTACGGTGAATCTTAAATTATAATAAACCATCGATCTATCTGGCCGTTTCAATGCTGATTACAGCCTCATTAGGTATGAGAGTAATATTTTTGTGGTGATTTCAATCCGACTTTGCACCTTGCAATTATGGATTTTCTATAGGGCATCTAGCCAGATTCCCCATTGGTTGCCTTTCCACCGATTATATACTCATTACCTTTAAGATTAATACCGAATCTTACCAATTAGACGCTAACGCTATCTGATGGATGTTCCAGAGGGATCCTTGGCTTAGAATCCTACTTTGCAGTTTGCACCTTGCAATTATGGATTTTCAAGGCATCTGGCTCGATGACTGCCTTTTCTCATAATATAATCATAAATTTATCACTTTTACATTATCACTATTATATAATGTATGTTTGAGGGACGCGCGGGCACTGATGCTGATGGTTGTTCAGGTAGGAGCCTTGGTTTAGAATCCAACTTTGCACCTTGCAATCATGGATTTTCGGAGGCATTGGCATGATTCCCCATCGAACATTTGGCTGCCGTTCTACCAAAAATCCATTATCTCTCATTCACTATTTTTTTTACAGTTGAAAATGCACTATTTAATTGTTGTTGTCGATTTAAACTACTATGAGCACTTTATTGATCACAAATTCTTAGTTTCATAAAATTATTGATTTTCAGGTTATGATTTTTATTCTTCTTAATTATGCATAATAATAATGATAATAATAATGATAATAATGATAATAATAATGATAGTGATGATGATAGTGATGATGATAGTAGTGATAATGATAGTGCTAATGCTAATATGATGATGCTGATGCTGCTGCTGATGATGATAATGATGATGATAATGATAATAATAATGATAATGATTATGATAACAATAACAACAATAAGAACAATATTACAAATCGGCTTAACCCTTTACTGGTCAATTATTGTACGTGTATTGACCCCCGCCATGTGAAATTCCTTTTAGAAAAGTTAACCCCCCCAAATAACTTTTATGCGCGCCTCTCCCATCAAAAGATATCTCAGGCGGGTCCCAAAGGGGAAATGCCACTGTTTCTCGCTGAGATTTGAAGTGGGTGCAGTGCCCCTCATCTTCTGAAAAAAGAAATGACACAAAAAGCCGATAGGCAAATGTTGTCCGTCTATGTAGATACTTGCCATTTAGACCTAAATTTTGGAAAATGTAACTGAATGAAATGCAAATTTTGGGTAAAAAATAGCAAAAATGACATTATTTCCCGTTTTGATCGCTCTAGCGTTACCATGGTTACTAGGGTCGGGGATTATGACTTTTTCTAGAAGAAAACCACTAAGGGAATGACCTTGACAAGGTGCATATCTGTCATATAATAAGAAACGAAATATGAGCATCGTGAAATAGCCCTAGCGTGTTAAGGCAAAAATGGTCAATTTTTGACCATGTTGAAACCAATAAATGGATATCAGTTTGATGTGACTATATGCCGGACCAAGGGCGTATACCCGAAAACCTGAATATTCATGAACAATTTTATCTATAATGTAAATGTGTAGATAGACGGGCCTAAAATGGTATGAGCATCCCTTGGAAAATCTCAAACAAGATAATTTAACTTATTAGTTCTAATTTGTTAAAGTTTTCTATTGATGCAACCACGTTTGGCCTACATGTATCTGTTCTACAGAACGTCCATACCTTCCTAATTTAAAAGGGAGGTAACTCAAGAAGTTCAGCTTCAAGATTACTTTTTACATTTGTAGCAGTTATCTCGCTTGCGTGTCGTATGAGGTATTGATGTGTAAACAGAAGGTATTGTCTGTTTGCTAAATGACAAAACCTGCAAAAACGTTTTGGAAAAATAGATCTACATATCTAAGCGATGTGAAGCACGTTTATTTAGCTATTGTATGATTTAGTCACAATGTGAATCTTATAACTGAAATTGTTCTTGCTCCTAGACCCTAGATAAAAGATTAATTTAACGTATGCGACTTTTTAAAAGGTTTTTTTGCGCTTCAATCTAAATAAAAGCATCTATACCAACACAACCATGTACGAACAAAGATGGCTTAAACATGGCTAAAAGTAGTTCAAGATTCTTACTTATTCTTGGATATATACCTTTGTACGAGAACATTCCTGATCTAGAGTCATTTTGGGGGATAGATCTGAAAGAGGTCTATTAAGATTTTAATGATCTCGATAATATGACGATCGATGTCTTAATCTTTGATTTATAATGTCAATAATGTCTGATAACATTTTCTATACAGTTAAATGCTGCAATGTAACCATTCTCGTTCCCAGAGTCTAGTAGGATTCTCAATACTAGCTAGTATTGAGTATCTTACTAGACTCTGGCCGAGTGGCCGGGTACGAGAATGTAATGTAACCAGCTACGACCATACTTCCAACACCCAATCTTAAAGCTGGGGCTACTATGTAATGCTTCAGGAGGTAATATTTAATATAATGAGGGTCATTTTGGGTTTGTTACGGTTTTTTTTTCTTGAAAGAAAGGAACAAAAAACTGCGCAATTGTTATTCCATTAATATGATTTACTTATAAAAATGATTTGTCTTGCGGAAATCTATGTTTGGACAAGATTAGAATCCAATCTATTGGCAAAGTCTTGGACCAAAAGTTTGATTTTATGTGCGATCAAAATATAATACATCGGCGGATCTAGCGGGGGGGGGGGGGGGGTCAGGGGGTCCGGACCCCTTCCCCTAGTTTTTCCAAAATGTACCCGAGTCTATAAGTGTATTTCTTGACTTAAGGTCATTTTTAAGTAGCATGAAGCAATTTTCCTCGGTGTTTAACTTAGATTTAATGGTTATGTGGTTTGAGTTATTAATATGTTACATTATTCTACAGAAAGTGTATAATGTGATAGTGGTTCGAAAGTTTGGACCCCGTGGAAAAAGTTCGGACCCCCCCCCCCCCCCTATAGAAAGAAATCCTGGAACCGCCAATATAATAAATAAAACAGACGAAGACGAAAATCTCTTCCAAATCAGAATAATCGTGGATGCTATGTTTGTTTCAATTTTGGTGGGCTACAATGGTGTACAGAAAGTGTAGTGTCCACTGGCGATGGACACAGCCATAGACCACCATAAATAGGCTATTTTATATATTTATAGAAAGACGTTGCATAGGCGGATCCAGGGGGGGGGGCGGCCCCGGCGTACGCACCCCCTCCCCTAAAATGCCCAAGCATAGGTTTTTTCTTCTATCATAAAACATGATATTTATAGGAAAACATATAAATGTTAAAAAAAATTTTAAAATTATTAATTATTAAAGAACAGAGATGGTCGTCCTGAAGAACTCATCTCTTGTGTGGATTGTGGCAATAGTGGGCATCCTTCATGTTTAAAGTTTTCTCCTGAGCTTACAGCTAATGTGAAGAAAATGAGGTGGCAATGTATTGAATGTAAAACCTGTTTTTTTCTGTAGTAAAGCTGGCAGTGAGGATAATAAAAAGACTGGAACTACACTAATACAATGACATAACGTGCACTAATCAAGGACATTTCTTTTAAGTATTCGTAAGATTTAAACATAATCCAATGGCTGTGAACATTATATGATATATACATGTATGTAGATGTTTTATCGTATACCCTGGGAAAGGAAAGTTTAGGCTCTGTAAATGTGCCTGAATCCCATAGAACTGAGCTTTAGAGCTCGCAGCATTCCTTAGGCTTTGTCTAACGACCCATAGTGTGCCCTTGAATACGACCCCTAGACCCCAGTCTGCTTGCTAATTTTCCGCCCCCCCCCCCGTAACTGGAATGTTCCGCCCCCCGTAACTGGAAATCCTGGATCGCCTATGCGTTGCTAAGATGGATCGTGACCATGCCCGTCGCTTTTGGTTGAATCAGCAATTAATGGCTTTTTGACGAAGCCGTGGACCTATAAATTTAAGCGTTTACAATATACAAAAAGCAATTTTAATTTTGTTTTAGTTTTCATTCAGTTTCTCAAAGGCAATACAAAAAGTTGGAACAGAACTACGAGAATGTACAATACATGGTAGTTGACACGTGTCATATGAAATTAACAAGGTATTCAATGAGTTTTGATTGGCAAATAACTAAGGCATGGTTTTCGATTTTTGCTGATGTGGGCGGTGCTTAATGTGTAGTTTTCCGGTTGGCATGATGTCAATATGTGAGTTTAGTGTGTCATAGAAAAAAGAGTTTCATCGCAGTTACAGTTTTACCTTGCTCGGAGACGGATTTAACAAACGCTCGGATATATATTTAATTAAATAATCAACGTTATTAATTTTGGTGAGTTATTTAAATTGACTTTCAACAGTTGTTTTTCGTCTTTCAGTAGTTCTGCGGCGAATTGTTTCGAAATTTAAAATTAAAAAAAAAACCGGCGTTACGCCGTTAGTGGGGATCGAACTAGCTCCGTGCTCTTTCGAATAAAAATGTGCCTCCAGTCTTGACCACTGCGCCATTGAGGCGAATTACTGTGATTGATATTAGTCAAAACGTATATTTACAATTGTGAATCTTATTTTTTAAACTTTTATGTCAAACTAATTCATCAAATTAGTTTCGATTGAGAGTTAGACATTGTAAGGCTTGTACATTGGAATATAATTTAATACAAAAAGAACCCCTTATATGAAAATAATTCTGACCGGCAACGATTCTTGTATTTGGTTGGCCGACGGAAACTAACGAGTGACGTCATAATCAAATGGGGTATATAAGGGATTGCGCGCGAAAATGTCTTCAGAATTAATCTCTTTTGCTTTATCTGATTACAGATTACTTGAAAGACTTGATTCTTCTGATCTGCTGACGAGAGACTACCTAGCGTTACGTAGATTACTGGTATGGCTGCTTTGGTGTTGTGTTGTGCGAGTGGTGTGAGGGAGATGATCTCGTGGGGCTGGGGGAACTTCTGTAAGTATTTTTCATTTTCTTGTGCAATGTTGAATTTTAATGGCGGCCATTAAAAATGGCGGTCTTTTTTGTTGACATGATTCTTGGATTACTTCTTGATCTTATGTTACTATGATAAGTATTCATTATTTATTTTGATAAAGAACAATTTACATATCTTCTTTCCGGAAACTAGCCACCAGGAAAATGAATTCAATTTCAACATAATTACACCAATGCCATACCATGTCATGAACCTGTATGCCAGGCTCTAAGTGAACCTGCTGAATGTCTTAAACATGTTCTATGCTAGATTATGAAATTATCTTGGATTAAAAACAATTGCCTACTTAGGATAGCAAAATCTGTATAAGTTTCTGTTTAGTTGTCATCTACTTGTATGTTCATGGACATGGAATCATGATACTGTATGCCAGGCTCTGATACTTATTGATATTTTAAATTAATAATTATTGACCATCATTTAGATAATTATTTGATAATTGTGAGAAACTGTCAAGTCATAGTCTGAGAGGCCTTGGTCTGACCGAGACTTCTACTTGGGTACATATCATGAATGAACTACTTTAATAATTTGCTAAATGTTCTTTCTGAAAACTGTCTATCTTGATTGTATCTTATTGTAAATGTTATGTTTACATGTATATAAATGGAAAGTTTACAGCTATGTTTACAAGTACAGCTTTGTGTATACTATCAGGATTTTGTTGGAGCAAAGGAAAAATATTTCATCCATATAATGTCAACTTTGGTTGATGCTGTGATGATTTTATTTTGAATATTTATTTTATTACATAAACTCCAATCATTGTTGACATCAACTTGTTCACTTACTGATTAAAGACTCTTTATTCATTTACTTTAATGTACTGCAAGATTTTGATTTAGTAACTTGAGCAGACAGATGATATGTCGTGGAATCTTTTGTGAAAAACTCTTTAAGTGATTGCTTCCTTAATACTCCACATTTCCAACATTGGTTCTTCAGCGGATTTGAAGTTTCTTGAACATGGAAACCTTGAAGTTGGGATTCGAACCATCATCCAACTTGATGATTAATTAATAAGAGTTTTCCAGATATACTCTGAGTAGATTTAATTTGATTTAAGAATTAAGAACTTTAAACATTTAAACTGTAATAATTTGAAATCTTTAGTGAAAATGTTTCAACACATTTTGTTTACCAAAAGTTTATAATTGTTTTCTGTTCTTAATTCCAGGCATATCTTCGGATGTGAAGGAGTCCTCCACAGCCTCTGAGATCATCGAGGGTAAGAAATCTTTTTTCTTTACTATCATTTGTAATTGTTGTAAATATCGAAATGAAGACATGAGATTCAGAATCCAGAAAATATATATTAAACTATATTAATCACTCAAGTCCAGAGAAACCAGCTTCAACAAATGCCATAATGTGTATATTTGGAGAATATCATACTACAGTTTCTCTACATGATACTTGGAATATATTTGACATTGCTGGTTATAAATGAAACAACATAGATTGGAGATAAGAGATTAAATCTGGATTTTTGTTGAATATTAATTTTGTTTTTGTCAACTGAATGCAATAATGTTTTAAATCCTTCATTATACATTTTTGTAAGACTTAATCAAATTTAATGATTTAGCCTTTTGATCTTCAAGTAACATAAATATGTGATGATTAGTGTTAGACTTACTGGAAAAAACTCTGAAAAATAAGACAATTGTTGCATTCAGTTAATCTAAAGCTGTAATTTATTGTAAACAGCTTATTGTCATCCTATATACATGTATTGTACATTGTTTCTGAAGTTTTTTTAATTATTAAAGAGAATTCATTATATTTGTTAAATTTTTGAAGATTAAATTCAAGTTAAATGTTTACTTTTGCCTTTTTTTCGAAACAATGCAGAAAAATATTTTGAGTTTTAAATTATCAACTGTGTTCAGATCTTTCTCTAATTTCCAGAGCAATATTCAATAACTATGGCTTTAAAAGTAGATACTCAGCATTTATTTAAAAGGTTAACAATTTTGTTAATTAAATTAATGCTTTATAGTTAAAATCAAATAACATTTGCTCTCCATCAACTTGGACTTTGGAATGTAGTAACTAAAGACAGTCTTGTATTTCATACTTATCAACATGTCACTTTAGTTTGTGTATTGTATATCATGTATTTACATTTTGTGTTTATCATCAAGCATAATTGTTTCTGATTTGGGGTTTCTGGGTTGTAAATGGGTCTTAGGGTGGGACTCGGGAACTGCAAAAACTGCTTTTTGCACTCCTTCTAGTAACTGTTTTTTCATTCTTCTTGGGTATCCAGTGTGCCGTCTTGGTATTACCTAAATATAAATGTCATAGATATTTTTGCCCATCATTTTTGTGTTTCTGAATTCAAGAATATCATTTTTATACTATATGGATATATCTTTTCTGAACATGTTATTCATTATTGACAATTTCTGCAAGTTGCAGGTTTTTACATTGATTTTAAAATTAGGTTGCTAAAATGGGCTGCAAATTATACTTGAACTTGCCTGAACCATACGTTTAATAGCAGGAACTAATTGTCTGAACTAAAGTATAGGTCGTCGGAGGCAATATGACAACCACTAATGGTGAGTCATGAAATGTAAGATTCACTGGTGCCAGTCACATTACAAACTCCAAATTATCATAAATTTTTATTAGAAAATGATTCAATTGTCTTAAAAAACAAATACATAAGTTCCAGCCAAAAGCAAAAATTTTGTTTATGAAAAGATATAAGGTATCCAACTTGATGAAATAATTCTAAATTATACTCAGAAGTGATGTGACCGGTCTCCTTTCCAAGAACCAGTAGTCAAATTACCAAGCAGTGACTTCAAATGTTCTATAAATTCATTGGTTAAGTCAAAATGGCAAACGATGTGGAACTATGCTATTTTCAATAAATTACATGACATAAAGCCAAGCCTTGATTCATCTTCGTCAATAATATTAATTGCCGAGACCAAGTAGTGATTATGTGGTCATACCAGATTAACTCATTCATACCTTCTAAAAAAAGAGGAAGCGCCTAAGTGTACACCAGGTGACGAGCATTTCAATGTAAAACACGTTCTTCTTGACTGTAAGGCAGGCCTCGATCTTTACGCTAGTCCGATAGCCCGAGGCTATTTAATTGTTTGGGGGACTACCTAAAATTTTGAGCACGTAGTCTGACCGGCTACTCGTATTTTGAACTATGCTGATAAAAATATTTGATGCTTTATCCGAAATATTTAATGATCAGAATTATGAACAGTCAACTTCATTTCTCAAAGAAGATTTATCGATCTTCGTTCTAAAAATAAATTTTGTTAAAGTGTCCAAGTATCGTATCTGAATTGGCTATTTAAGGTGGGTCGGTACCTTACTCAGAGGGAAAAACGAAAAGACTATTTTGATCACCAATTATGATAAAAGTTGGCAGGCAGATACCTTCATGCTTCTTGTTTGTTTTTCTGGTAACCTTAGCCACATTGTCGTTTTTTTCACGACGTCACGAACGTCACAATAGTTCGCGCTGAAAACAAGCATGCAAGTACATTAAACCCACATATTTGAGATATTGCAGGGCTTTTTCAGGGGGATTTGGGAAAAAAGCCCCTGCCCAAATTGGGAATTTTTAACGCTGTTAATAGTCCGATTTGGGAATAGAATATAGAAAATCAACGCCTATTGGAAAATTTCATCATTAAGTTTTCTGCATTAAACCTTTATATGCCTTGCTTTGGCGTCTCTAAAAGTGTTGCAGTGCTCTTAAAGAGTAACTGTTAGTTCTTACAATTCAGTGAGGCTTTCAATGCAAATACTATATTATTTATTATTTTTACATGAACTCGCATGGTTCCATTTGTTGGCAAAAGGCATCCTGTTCACAGGGAATTATTTAACAAGATTGGAATTTTTTTCTTCAAATTGGGAAAAATGGTAGTTATTTGGCATTGGGAATGGGGCCCATATTCCGCCCCGTGAGATAGGCTAAAAAAGCCCTGTATTGAATGTCCGAGGACGAAGATAGTTATACCAAAATGTTTCTGAAATGTTGTTGCATACAAATATTTTGTTCCAATTATCTAAATATCACGTCAGTTGTAAAGATTGTACATTTCATCACTAAATTTAGGGTTTTCACGTCTATAAGGTTTCACCAATTGCCGAGTTATAACGTTTATTTTTAAATTAAAGCAGAACGGTGGTCAAATTCTTATTGTGATTTTTGAAAACTACACACTTTTTGTGTCATTTTAATAAAATAAAAAAGGAAAGTGAACGTTCTCAGTTTTTCACAATATAAAATAATGCACGTCAATCCATTACTTTAACAGGTCGGCTGGGGAGAAGTTTTTACATTTTAACAATTATAATGCCCAAAGTACTGGATAGGCTCAATTAAATCATATATGTTGTAGTATTTTTGTTAGACCTATAGCATAATTTTATAAAATTATAAAGACTATTTTATACAAAAAAAGGTTTGATCCATAACAATTTCATTGGGAAGCTGACCCAAGTTTTTGCAGGGTTATTTTAATAGTTAGGAAGTTGTTTAGTTCTAAGCCTCTTTTACCCAATTAATCTTAACTATATGCATGCATCAGAAAGTCAATAGGTTTGGTCCATTCAAGTTTTATAGGGTCCTGATCCTGCTTCATGCTAAATGTCAAATTGTTAGGTTCATTATAATTTGCAGGGGCTCTGTGCCTACTTTTTCAGGCTAATTTAAGTGAAGTTGGATGTTGTAAGTCTAAAGCTTAGGTAACCCAATTATTAGAACTGTATTTATTGATCAAAAAGGCAACAGGTCTGGTCCATTATAGTTTTAGAGAGGTGCTGATGAGTGGTTCATGTATTATTCTGAAAAAGTTTCCTAGTGTTTTTAGTATTTATTAAAGGAATACCAAAGACAAATAGTTTGATTTTAATGTAACATTCATAAAAGTTAATACCAGAGAATTAGATATTGTCTGTCATGGTTACTACCTCTTCACCCTACTACTTACTAGTTCTAAGTTCAATTGAATTCGTATCTAAATCTCATAGAGCCATTTGGTTTTTTTATTACACCATATACAGTGAAACCTGTGTATTGTGACCTTCACTCGGGGTTAGCCAAAAAAGTTTCATTAGACAAAGGGTCACAATATGCAGGGTACAAATACAACTCAAGTTTTGTGTACACTATTTATTTAACAAGCTATGCAGAAGAACAATGTATCCAACACAATGGTTAATCTTTAAAATCTATAAAATCTTGATAAGTCATCCAAGCTTTCTCATATTAATAATAATGTTCAGATAAATTTTTCATGTTCATCTTACCAAAGCACCTCGGATTTTTGATTTCCCAATGACGATAGGTTTTAACTTTTCACCAGTCATGCTTGCACACAAACCAAATGTGATACTTTTTTTTGAATGTTTTCTGCTGGCAAAATCCTCCCCCTTAGTATAAAATGTTTTTCTTGTACTTAGTCGAAGAAAACAAACCAGTTTCATCCATATTAAAAATGTATGAATGTGAGTATTCCTTACAAGTATCTGGAAGTTTTTGTTTCCAATCATTCACACAGTCTAGATTGACGTCACCATCATCTCTCCCCACTCTGAGAACCAAACACAATATTGTATCTTTTAATGAAACTCTGAAGCCATCTATTTGATGCCTTGAAATTATCAAGTCTCAAGTCTGTAGGGAAATGGAGTACTTTGGATAGTAGATGAGGACCGCTAACAGGAATTGGCCATGAAACTGCGTCTTTAAACAATTGGTTTGTGAGATTGTTGACATCTTCGTTCCCATTGAAATGTCTATGTTGTTTTGATACATTTGGCACAGTTTCAAAATTCTGTAACACCTCAACTTAGCATTTTCTCAAGTTCTGTATTTGTGTTTTACCTACACTGAAGTCTTCTACCACTCTATACACCGGTCTACCCTGCTCCAGCAGCTGAATTGCCTTTACTTTTTGTTCCGAAGTCAAATTGACCCGTTTTTCTTTCCTGGCGTAGCCATTTTTTCACAACAAACATAATCTGGGTTCCCGCAAGAAAGACAACTCGAGAAAAACTGAAATTATCCTGTTGTCCTACACTCCCTAGACACGGTAATGTACTGAGTCGGATGCGTTTTCAGCCTCGATGTCATAGCTAGCTTGTCGCCTTAGACAGAGAATCGTAATATACAGGTTTAATATATTATCTGTTGATTCCGACCTAATTTTGTGTTGTGGAAGACGCCAAATTAGGTCGGAATCAACAGATAGTCGCATTATACAGAGGGTTGCTAATGCAGGTTTGACTGTATTTTTATGGTTAGAGTTTATATTTGATATCAAAAATTCAAGTACTCTAAGATTGCATATGCAAAACATTAAATATGGGGTAAATATTAATAGTAATGATTATATGCTGGGCCCTTATCTGTGCTATTCTGTACGGTTAAGGTCAACATAAGATCCTAATAGCAAAGACTTCTAGCATCTGAGGTATTAGTTAGTAAAAGGTGACTTATAGTTCTTAGCAATACAATCAAAGTTAAAGTACTTTCTTATGGATTTCTAAATTACCCTCAAAGTTTTTTCTTTAAAAAAGTCCATATATGCTATGCCTGTTTTCACTTATGGTTAAATAAATGACTTAGAAATATGCCGATTCATAGTCAGACCTTAAAGTACAGGTCGTCCACATAAACATTGCGTATATAAACATTGCCGGTTTCATTACACACATATATTTAGGAGTGATTTATTTTAACAAATTCATAGTTTAGTTAGTTTACACTTATTTTATAAACACTTACATATATAAAATTTATAATGTGCTTATACTCTATTTAAAATCATTGTTTAATATCAAAGTGGTATGTTTAAATCATGTAAATGTTGTTCATGCATCAGCTTATTCACCTATTTAGTTGGCAAGTTCATTGTTTAAAGTACAATAACATGCATGACCTAGAATACGACCTGTACATGTACATGTAGATTCTTTATTTCTGAACTATATTTTTGCATATCAATGATATCATTCTATCATTTTGTAACTAAGTTGCTTGTAATTCTAATCACATTTTCATAAAGCTAAAGCAGATAAAGTGACCAAAGATGATTTCAAATGACAATTTGTAGGAGTTTGAAAAATGGTCAATAACCCAACTACAATATACCTTCTTTCTTGTAAGGCCTATCAACAATGGCACAGTATTGTTAAAAGGCCGAATGATGCAGATATTGCACATTTCTGTATTTAAACACAAAACACTTGTTCATTGACAGCTAAAAATTCCAAATAAGAGGGGTACAGGATTCGTACTCAATGAGGTGAAAAAGCCTGTTTATGCATGGCCATAATTTTCATCTTGATCCCCCTATTTTTAAGACCATTATAAATGGAACCTTGCAGAGGGGCTACCCAAAATTGTTGGTGTTAATTTTTCTTGTAGGTATAGTGCGGACACATTGACTCCGACCTGACCTTTATGCAAGAATATTCATTACATTGAATACGAATGTAGTATTAATGCTCGATGACAATTGGATTTTATCGACAAGGCTCGAATTTAATTTTAACACGGATTAATTTTAAAGTACATTTAAAGCGTACAACGAGTGTCTATTGCACATAGGCCGGACTAGAGGATTGTACAATGAGGCTAGCTACCAATTCAAAGGTTGTTGGTTTTAGCCCACAATCACTATATATCCCCACACCCATTTGTTATTATTGTTATCAAAAATGTAAGAACACGAGTTTCCCGTTTGAATGCGTTTGAATCGTAAGTTGTTATACATGCGGGCTGTGTATACTCTATACATGTTAAATTATATTTTAAATACGTAACGAGTCGAAGTGTAGAGTAGGCGTGGTATTGATTTTCACCGGGATATGTGTAGGTGATAATTAGATGCAAATGTGAAAGGTGAGGTCGGGGTCAAATTGTAAGCACTATAGTCCCCTGGGCTACCTGATAAAAAGTGGTAAGGTCGATGCCTGCTGTAAGGATCTTAGATACATCAGTGAAAAATATTTTAAAGGACTTTTTGAGTCTGTACCATCATATGCATTACTTAACTTTTTGAAGGAAATAGATGTAAATAATAAGATATAGAGCTTTACATCATCGATTCCATTTGAATTAATAGTATCATTAATTGCTTTCGGCGCGATATGACCTTTCTGTGTTGGTGGGCTGTAAAACCCAAACTGCATTCAATTTTAGTGCTTAATCTTAGGAGAATGGGTGTATTTTGTCAACTGAGAAAGAAAAATATATAGATGTATATCAATCTGATTAAAACCTGATCTAAAATTTTCCGCTCGTCTACTTGCAAATTTAGATCTGGCCTTTTCCAAACGAAGTTCACATTCAGGTGACCTTCTCATCATGATATTAATGAAGAAATTTTTATTATTGAAATGAGCCGTCCAATCGCAGAAATTATCGAAAGATTTTTGATATGCTGCCCTGATGAATTTTAACACACCAATTGTGTCAACTTAGAATTATTAAACCCTTTGACAGAAGGAATGTATTGATTTAGTCCATCCAGTTTTCATTAATTGATATGTTTAAATAAAAAAAATTAAAGATACAAATGTCACATGTGTGAAATTATAATGGCGGACTAATGAACTTGTCAAATCATTCCAGCATTATTTGATTCTCTATGTTTAAACCCTAAGATAGCTTTCATATTTTGAATCTGCTTGGGGTTGAAAGCTTGGATTATGATTAAATTTCTAACTTCCAAGGTATCTTCAGTTTTGTTGTCTCAAAATATATGGTGTATCGGCATTCATTAAACTCTTGAAGGTTAATAAGCTCTGTATGTTCTCATGTTGTCTCTCAAAATATAATATTATGGTGTATTGGCTTTCATTGATCTTGAAGGTTAATAAGCTCTGTATGTTCTTATGTTATGTTGGGAACTGGATACTTTTATCTTTTTTCTCTCTTGGATTTTGGACATAATGTGTATAACATAGTAAATAGAGGACATTGATAGTTAATAGTATTTCACAACTTTTCTGTTGGTTCTGTCTCTGTAATTATTGTACTTGAGATTTTGGAGTTAGTTGGTATTTCAACTGAATTTTATCACGAAGACAAAAAATATTTGTATTGCTGGAATTTCGAAAAAATAATTTGGATAATTTTTAATTTGTGATTTCATGGTATAATGTGTACAAAAAGTAAATATTATACATTATCAATGAATGTGTAAAAACCAATATTTTGAGTTTTGGTTGAATTTGCCCTGGATGCATATGTATTACAATAGTGTGCTATGCTCAAATTAATGAACAGAATATTTTTTTTATTTAAATCAAATTAATGTTAGATTTGTTCTTTTGATTGGTTTATCAGATAACTGATAGGATAGTTGATTGAGGGCAAGTTTAATATTGTTTATTGTACGATTATATTGAACTGTCCGATTGCATGAATTAAAACGTCACATTACACGGTATATTTAATAGTCGGTTAATTTCGGTGGTTCACGTAGAGCGTATTATAAGCACATAACACTTATGTATTATATTTTATTTACAAAATGTATCGTACTTTGTATGGCCGAGTGGTAGGACAGTCGGACTACAAATCTTTTTATCGTGGGTTCGAGTCACGATAGAAACTTAATTTTATCTTTTTTTTATTTAAATCATGGGCGGATTGCATAAACACATTGCCCCTCCCGTGCATCATAGATCTTGAAGAAGCCATTGTTATAAATGTAGTGGCATCTTTTTAAGTGATGATAACAGTAGCACAACATACTCAGTAAAATTGAATGATTTTCTGTTTTGAAATGTTGTACTTCTATGTCCAAAAATACTGTTCAATAAAATAGATGTAAAAAACAAAACAAAAAAAAACGAAGAAAAAAAATAAAAAACTGACAAATATAGTTTCAGACTCTTACTTCTTTCAAAAATAGATGTTTTGTAGCATTGCACTTTAACCGTACGGCCATTCAGCCAGATGATATATCGTCACTAAATTAACCTACACATGGTAATTTTTACTGCCAATTACTATATATAGATAGCGGAAAATAATATATACAGTGTGCGATTACCATGTAATTATGCAATCGGACAGTTCAATATAGTCGTACAATACTAATAACTATAATTGTTGAACCGATACTTAGGATTCATTTGTTTTTATTGTTTGTACCGTGAATGAGTTCGTTAAAATTTTTGTTGTAATACATCCATGAGTTTTCGAAAGTGTGTTTTATGATAGAGTAAAGCTGCTTATGCCGTATGATATGTTTTAATCAAGATATTTTAATAACAAATTTACCTCTAGTACAAAAACAAAGCAATCGGTAACGGTGAAATTATTCAAGCTTTGACTGTTGACAAAAAATGGACAAAATAACCTCATATGCTTAGTTTGTTACTAATTAATTGATAATACACACTTGGTCTATAATATTTCTTGTTTTTGTTACATACTTAGTTAACTAGTCAAGATTGGTATGAAATTATTGGCCGGGGTAGATTTTGTAAAAACAATGTCAAGTTCTGTGTTCTCATAGTTTTTCTGTGTATTGAAAGTAACATTGACCAAATATGGAAAGGTTTAGACTTCAGTGGTTCTTGGTTAATTTTAGCATTGTTTTTTTTGGTTCATTGCACTGTGTAATGGTACATCTCATGCTTGTAAAGACAATTCTCATTGTATCTTAATCATTTACTTTAGATGTGTGATTGAAAGTTTAAACAATTAGAAGTTAGCAGTTTTAATTTTGGACAATGATCATAATTTATTTTGTCATACTTGGACTGTGTATTGAAATTTTAGTTTGGATTTATTATTCATTAACACATTATTGTAGAATTGAATGTAATCTTGATTAGCTAAGGTAGTTATATGGTAGCCTTATGTGATTTTTGACTGTGATTGTTAAATTGTGTTTATTGTTCAAGCTCTAGTAATGATGAGTTGGGATTTGTGAATCTTGTATTTATTTCAATTGATGTAAACAAAATGAACATGGAAAATATTAATAGGGTTGCATATTGTGGTTATGGACAGTGATGGATATATTTATTTGTCGTACACATCTTGCAAAGTGTACAAATTAGAAAAAGTTTAGAATTCTACTTGTGCACGACAGAATAGGTTACTTGATTTAACTTTTGCAATTATGGACTGTGTTATTTGTTAAATTGTTTGGATATAAAATGTTAAGATTTCAGATTCAAATGATTTACATTGAATAGTTAGTTAATAGCTTGTTTGGTTAAACAGTACATCAACATTATTTAGTGAACTTTGATAGAGTTAATGAACATGTTTGACTCACACTTAGTGGTTTACTGTGGTGGAGTCTGATTCATTTTTTATTTTAATTGATTTTAAGAATGACAAGAAATAATTAATGCAGTTATAAATAGGTTAGCCTTTAGTTATTTTGGACAGTGAGTATCATATTAGTTCGGTTATTTACATGTATAGTCCGATTTTATGCGGTGAGCCGTGACAGGTTGGGCGAGTCGAATCATAACCATGACGATAGGTATAACCAGTGAATACTACACTGAAAATCAATACAAACTATAATATCTCAAGTATATATGCATGATATAGTTGGTCAATGTTCATTGTTCAAAATAGCGCAGTCAGTTACGAATCGGAATTATGTGCCAGATGCAATACTTTTACGGCAGTGGTTTGAATCTTAACGCCTCCATATTTTTTATTTTATTCTTAAATTCATGCATAGTTGTACGTATCATATCATGATTATTGCACTATAATTTGATTTTGTTTAATTATTTATTTCATTCTCTTGGCTCTTTATTTTATATCCAGCAATTTACATTGTACCTAATAGTAATGCATTTATATTATGCATTTGGCTTCAAATGCAAAGGCTGCATGGAAAACGGACAAGGCTACAATCGAAAGAATATGCTAAAGTTATCTGCTTTTCATTCTTATAAAATGCATGTACATTTTTATACGCCCGTTTTGAAAAAACGGTCGTATTATGTTATGCTGTTGTCCGTCTGTCCGTCTGTCCGTCCGTGGACAATTGCTTGTCCGGATGATAACTCAAGAAAGGATGAACCTAGGTTCCTCAAATTTTATGTGTTGATAGCCCTTGGGTGGAGGAGGTTCCCTATTGATTTTGAGACCCCAGGGTTAAAGGTCAAGGTCACTGGGACTTAAAATAGGTAAAACTTGTCCGGACAATATCTGAACCTCCAATGTACCTAAGTTCACCAAATTTAATGTAAGAGTAGCCCATGTGTCAAAGATGTTCCCTATCGGTTTTGGGGCCCCTGCGTCAAAGGTCAAGGTCACAGTGGCATCATATGGGAAAAAAACTTGTCCTGACAATAACTTAACAACCAATCTACCTAGGATCACCAAATTTTATGTGAGAGAAGCCCATGTGTCAAGGATGTTCCCAATCGGTTTTGGGGCCCCTGGGTCAAAGGTCAAGGTCACAGGGACATCAAATTGAAAAACCTTGTCCGGACCATAACTCAACAACGCCTGTACCTAGGTTCACCAAATTTTATGTAAGAGTAGCCCATGTGTCAAAGATGCGCCCTATAGGTTTATGGGGCCCCAGGTTTAAAGGTCAAGGTCACAGGGGCATTATATGGAAAAACTTTGTCCGGACAATAAATGAAACACCAATGTACCTAGGTTCACCAAATTTCATGTGAGAGTAGCCCATGTGTCAAGGATATGCACTATTGATTTTGGGGCCCCTGGGTCAAAGGTCAAGGTCACAGTGGCATCATATTGAAAAACATTGTCCGGGTAATAACTCACTAATGACTGTACCTAGGTTCACCAAATTTCATGTGAGAGTAGCCCATGTGTCAAGGATGTACCTTATCAGTTTTGGGAAAACAGGGTTAAATTTAAATCTTAAACCAGAAGATATCAAATTACCAAGCTGTGACTTCAAATGTTCTATCAATATGTTTATAAAGTCAAAATGGCAAACAATGAAACACTTGTCCAGACAATAACTGAACCACCAATGTACCTAGGTTCTCCAAATTTTATGTGAGGGTAGCCCTTGGGTAAAGGTTATGCCCTATTGGTTTTGGGGCTCCTGGGTCAAAGGTCAAGGTCACAGGGGCATCATATTGAAAAACCTTGTTTGGACAATTACTCATCAACGACTGTACCTAGGTTCACAAAATTTTATGTGAATGTAGCCCTTGTGCCAAGGATGTTCCCAATAGGTTTTGGGGCCCCAGACCCAAAGGTCAAGGTCACAGAGGCATCATATGGAAAAACCTTGTCCAGACAATAACTGAACAACCAATGTACCTAGGTTTACTAAATTTTACGTGAGAGTAGCGGAAGTGTCAAGGTTATGCTCTATTGGTTTTGGGGCCCCTGGGTCAAAGGTCAAGGTCACAGGGGCATCATATTGAAAAACATTGTCCGGGTAATTACTCAACAATGACTGTACCTAGGTTCACCAAATTTCATGTGAGAGTAGCCCATGTGTCAAGGATGTGCCTTATCAGTTTTTGGGAAACAGGGTCAAGTTTAAACCTTCAACCAGAAGATATCAAATTACCAAGCAGTGACTTCAAATGTTCAATCAATATGTTAACAAAGTCAAAATGGCAAACCATGGAAATAATGCTATATTTAATTAGTAACATGAATTTAGTTCACCAAATTTTATATGAGGGTAGCCCATGTGTCAAGGATGTTCCCAATTGGTTTTGGGTCAAAACTCGGTCAAAGATTGAGGTCACAGGGGCATCATGTGGACAATCCTTGTCCAGACAATAACTTAATATGTAATGTGTTGATAGCTCTTTGGTATTGGATGTTCTCTTTTGATTTGGAGACCCCAGGGTCAAAAGTCAAGGTCACAGGGACTTAATTCATATTGAAACATTTTCGGGACAGTAACTCAATAATGATTGTACCGACATTGTAGGTTTTCCAAATTTTATTTAAGGGGAGCCTTAATGTCTAGCATATGCCCCTTTTGTTTTAGGTCCCTGGGTTAAAGGTCAAAGTCACAAGAAAAATCATGAGGAAAAACCTTGTCCAACAACCAACTTTACCTAAGATCACCAAATTTTATGTATCAATACTCTTTGGGTCAAGGGCGAGAACTTTTGGTTCTGAGGCCCCAGGGTCAAGATCACTGGAAGTTTGTATGGGAAAACTTAGTGTCGGTGATAACTCAATCATGGCTGTACCTAGGTTCTCAAAATCTTTGCTTTGGATAGCCCTCCAGTTAAGGATGGGACCTATTCTGAGATCCCAGGGTCATTGGTCAAGGTCACAGGGACTTCATATGAGATAGAACACAGCATGGACTGCACACGGGCGTATAATGCCCCGCCCAGCGGAGCTCTTGTGTACAATAACTTCATTCCTGTAAGGCACGGTCGAGACAGTTTAGAGTATGACATCGAACTAATAACTAAGCACTCAGTCAGACTAATATGCATATTCTATTTTATAATCATTTGGCTTGGTGTTGCACAAAGATTTCGAGTTGTACATTTCCATGATGTCAAGAAATAAAATAATGATAATAAAAAAATAAGGATACCAAGCAGGATTCGAACCCGGGGTAACAAAAGTAATGTCTTATCAATCCAAGTGTCTTACCACCACGACCACGGAGTAACATAACTAAATGTAATATAATTAAAATATAGACAGTAATCAGTTGATTTGTTAAATAAGCTGTGTTACCTTTTTGTAGGAATGTTCAAAAAATCTATAAATACAAAAGTGCAGTCACGGCTCACCGGATAAAATCGGACTATATCCAGTGTTATTCTTAGTATTTGGCTGAAATCTTAATCTTGACTAATCAGAACAGCTCATATCTAATTATGTTAGCGTTCTTCCCTTAGATATTATTGACTGTGGCAATTGTTAAAGATATACATGTATTACTCTTGTACATTCTTACATTGAAGCAAACAATTTAGTTAGGTTTGTCTTCTTACATAATTTTAATTTTATTTTAAATCTCTTAGCTGCATGGCATTGTTATGTTTGATATTACTGAAATTAATTAAAACTTGTTCAGGTTTGACTGATATATATCTTGATAGGTTATTCTTTTGCAATTATTGATAGTGATGATTCTTGAATTTTTTATGTTTGTCTGTTTTAAAATTGAATTTAATTAATATTGCTTCTGATTAAACTGATATATCTAGATAGGTTATCCTTTTGCAATTATTGATAGTGATGATCATTTCAAGATTTTTTTATTTTTGTTGGTTTTAAAATTAAATTTAATTATAATTTTAATAATATTGCTTCTGATTAAACTGATATATCTAGATAGGTTATCCTTTTGCAAGTGATAGTGATGATCATTTCAAGAGTTTTTTTTTTTGCTTTAAAATTAAATTTAATTATAATTTAATTAATATTGCTTCTGATTAAACTGATATATCTTGATAGGTTATCCTTTTGCAAGTGATAGTGATGATCATTTCAAGAGTTTTTTTTTGCTTTAAAATTAAATTTAATTATAATTTAATTAATATTGCTTCTGATTAAACTGATATATCTTGATAGGTTATCCTTTTTCAATTATTGATACTATATCTTGATTTGTTATCCTTTTGCAATTATTGATAGTGATGATCATTTCAAGATTTTTTAATTTTGTTTGTTTTAAAATTAAATTTATTTATAATTTAATCAACATATCTTCTGATAAAACTGATATATCTTGATAGGCTATCCTTTAACAATTATTGATAGTGATGATCATTCCAAGATTTTTTTAATTTCATTCAGATTTAAATTTAATTCAATTATAATTTAACATTTTCATTTCATACATAAATCCGTTATTTAAGTTTTTGTACCATAAACTGTTTTTAGTATAACTTTTATTTATTAATGGTATCAAGTTCAAACTTTAAATGTATTTTCTCATTATCAAACTACATCTTATGTAACTAAGTTCAAAACTTTGAATGTAATATTTTAGAATTATCTGCCCTTGAATTTGATATATTACTTTTTCTCTTGAACTTCTTTATTTCTTAAGGAACCTTAACATTAAATATGTTGATTATCATCACCGGCATGATATGTGGTTGGATAAATTACTCTGACACAAATTTGTTTCATAATTATTTCCCCTAAACTTAGAATTTATGGACAAGATTTCTATTGGTTGAAAATCTTAAGTTCAAATATTTCAAATAATTTGTTTTTCTTTGTGCTTACTGACTGCTAGTGTTAGTTTTAAGTCTGAGTTGTGATATTTTCTTTCAATATTTAGATGAATTTAAACCTGTGCTAGTCTGAATATGTTAGCATTCTTCAACTCTGAACATTGATCAATATATTTGATGGTAATCATGGTTTGAAGTTAAGGTTTTTGAATGAATATTTATAATTTTTTGAGCATAGTTTTGATGATACGTAGCTGTTTTTCTTTACGCGAGTATGTCCTAGTGCATGACTGAAATAAATCTGTGTTAACCATTAAAAATGATCAACATAAAACACTGATATAAATTAGTTATGCACCAAGTGACTTCTTAGTTAATGATTTCTGATAATGCTGAATATTCAACAAATTATTTTTGTAGTGGAAGTATTAAAGTTAATTGTTTGGATCTGACACAGTTGATATTTCATCATTCCTGGAAATATGAATTTTTATTTTTTTATTAATTCCATTTTATAAACATACTGCAATATTTATTAAGCAGGTTTTTTTCTGAAGACTACTGATGTGAATGTTGACTTAAGTTGTAAATCATTAGTATTTAGTATTTATTAATCTATTACAGACGTGGTGATGGTGCATGGTGATGGATCTTGTGTGGATGGTGTTGTGGATGTGGTTGTAGATGCTTCTGCTTCTGCTGTTTGTGAGTATGAGGTACCTGTTACTTCTTGTGTCTTGAGTGAGGTGGAGGGATGTGTTGGTGAGAGTCTTGTGGAGGGATGTGTTGGTGAGAGTCTTGTGGAGGGATGTGTTGGTGAGAGTCTTGTGGAGGGATGTGTTGGTGAGAGTCTTGTGGAGGGATGTGTTGGTGAGAGTCTTGTGGAGGGATGTGTTGTTTCTGAGGATGGTGGTCGTGGTCGTTTGTGGACGGATGTTCTGGTGCCTGTTAGGGAGGTTGTTTTTGTTTCTGCTCCTGCTGCTCCCCTGCCCGTTGTTCCTTTGTGTGAGGGTCGTGTGTGGACGGATGCTCTGGTACCCGTCAGGGAGGTTGTTTTTGTTTCTGCTCCTGCTGTTCCCCTGCCCGCTGTTCCTTTGTGTGAGGATGTTTCTGCCTTTGTTGATGATGTTGGTGTGTTTGAGGATGTTCCTGTTTGTGAGGCTGATGTTAGTGTGTGTGAGGATGTTTCTGTTTGTGAGGGTGATGGTGTTGGTTCTGTTGATGATGAGGTTTGTGATGGTCCAGTTGATGTTACCCTTGGTCTTCATTGTACTGATCCCTTTCAGGTTTGGTGGGCATTGCAGTTGACCCATGTGAGGTGTCCTGATGCCCGGAGAATGGTAGCTCTTTCCGAGTACTTGGATTGAGTATAATGTTAGATTGTTATGGTTATTGGTATTGTTAGATAGATATTGTTATTGATTACTGGTTATATATAAGATTAGTCTAGGATTGTGGTTACAGATGCACTGGTTACATTTTGTTTGAAATGATGTTAGATAGATTATAGATATGTTAAGTTAAAATAGGGTTGATACACTTTCTGAATCATGGATGCTGAACAAGGCATGAATTTAATTGTATTTTGAAATAAAACATATATTTATTAAATTGCTTATTTGAGTTTGTGTTAGCCTAGCGAGGTGATGATATTATTTGGCTTGTATTAATAATTGACCTATTTAGTCAAATCATCCTTTTTGCAATATCTGATTATGGATAAGGGTCCTATTCATATTTAGATGTTTTAATTTGAGATTATTTTGTAAAATTCATAATTTTTCTTCCAGTTTTTTTTATCTTTTTCTCTCCAGTGTTAGAATTTCCCAAGCTGGGACAACATAAGCACAAATGATTATTTAACTATATATGTTAGAGCTTAAAATGCATGCGATTCTGGTCTTGCTTAACATGTATGTTCAGCTAGTGTATCTTCCTTAAAATTTCTTGCATATTTATTTTATCCTCTCATTACCCCTTTTTGGTCAGTTAATTGTATCCTCTCATTACCCCTTTTTTGTTCAGTTTATTGTATCCTCTCATTACCCCTTATTTGGTCAATCGGAACATGGTCAGGTTTTGGATGTATGGATTGTTTGTATGTTTGTTGATGAATGGATTATGTGTATGTTTGTTGATGTATGGATTGTGTGTATGATTGTTGATGAATGAATTGTGTGTATGATTGTTGATGTATGAATTGTGTGTATGTTTGTTGATGAATGAATTGTGTGTATGTTTGTTGATGTATGGATTGTGTGTATGTTTGTTGATGTATGGATTGTGTGTATGATTGTTGATGAATGAATTGTGTGTATGTTTGTTGATGTATTGATTGTATGTATGTTTGTTGATGAATGAATTGTGTGTATGTTTGTTGATGTATTGATTGTATGTATGTTTGTTGATGAATGAATTGTGTGTATGTTTGTTGATGAATGAATTGTGTGTATGTTTGTTGATGAATGAATTGTGTGTATGTTTGTTGATGAATGGATTATGTGTATGTTTGTTGATGAATGAATTGTGTGTATGTTTGTTGATGAATGAATTGTGTGTATGTTTGTTGATGAATGAATTGTGTGTATGTTTGTTGATGAATGAATTGTGTGTATGATTGTTGATGAATGAATTGTGTGTATGTTTGTTGATGAATGAATTGTGTGTATGTTTGTTGATGAATGAATTGTGTGTATGATTGTTGATGTATGGATTGTGTGTATGTTTGTTGATGAATGAATTGTGTGTATGTTTGTTGATGTATGGATTGTATGTATGATTGTTGATGAATGGATTATGTGTATGTTTGTTGATGAATGTATTGTATGTATGATTGTTGATGAATGGATTATGTGTATGTTTGTTGATGAATGTATTGTGTGTATGTTTGTTGATGAATGAATTGTGTGTAATGTTGTTGATGTATTGATTATGTGAATTTACTTCAGTAAAACTCTTGATATAACATACTTGGTTAGAACATACACTCAGTTAAAACATACCATTTTGTCTGGCATTTTGTTTGGCCGGTTTTTCATCCTTATATATACCATATTTAGTATACCTCAGTTTTAACATACCTTTTTTCTATGGCCCAGCGAGAATGTTATATCCGAGTTTTACTGTACATACTTGTATAACCATTTATTTACATTACTGTTATTGCACTTCTCTTCTGACAGTATTGTATAGTTTGTATTCAGTTGCACATGTATTATTTGGCACTGTTTTACAGACAATTTATGTTTAGGTCCCTTTTTTCATAGAGCCATCTTTATACATATAGCTGTCATTGCCTTTAACTACAGACAGCATTTGTATAGTTTTATCCAGTTGCACATATGTTTTTGCACGGATTTACAAACAATATGTCCAGGTTACTATATACATCTAGAACCATCTTCATGCTTGGAAACTGTTACTTATTCTGCATGTGATGGTAAAGGGATAATGGTGTGTTACCATTTCTCTGCAGCTTTTAGGCTTGTCCTTGGCTTTATTGTAGCTGTCAATGTGCCCTTCTTTTGACAGCAATTTTCATTGTTTGTGAACAGTTGCAAGTATGAGATTTTACTCTGTTTCACTGACTATGTTGGTCACTATCATACTGGTCATAAACTCAAGTTTGGACAGTTAGTCAACTTGTGTTGTATTTCATTGATTAACTGTATGCATTGTTTCTATGTAGTATTAGTAGGTCTTTAGGAAGAAGATATGGAAATGATTATGAATAGAAATGGTTTTGTTCAAATTGGTACGTTTATTTGAATGATAAGATGCAGTAGAATAAACATGGTTGGTCAAAAAATAATATGGAAATGGTAATGAATAAAAATGGTTATTGTAACATAGGTATATTAATTGGAATGTTGAGCTACAGTAGAATAAACATGGTTGGTCAAATAGGTAATATAATGAATTATTATCCATAGGAAAAATCCTTTTCACATTGTACTACATCTACAACAATCTTTATGCCAGGAACTGTAACATATTCCCAGCGTGAAAGTATAGAGATGGTGGTGTGTTTCCATATCTCTGCAGCTGTTAGGCTTGTCGTTAGCTTGTAGCTGTCAATGCATTCCTACCTCTATGGACAGCAATTTACCTTGTTTGTATCCTGTTGCACATTTGTTATTTTGCTCAGATTTACAGACAGTATGGTCCAGTTACTACAAACATCTAGATCGAGTCATCTTCATGCCATGATACATATTCTTGGTGTGAAGTTTATGAGATTGTGGTGTGTTTCCATATCTCTGCAGCTGTTAGGCTTGTCGTTAGCTTGTAGCTGTCAATGCATTCCTACCTCTATGGACAGCAATTTTCCTTGTTTGTATCCAGTTGCACATTTGTTATTTTGCTCGGATTTACAGACAGTATGGTCCAGTTACTACAAACATCTAGATCGAGTCATCTTCATGCCAGGAAACTGATACATATTCTTGGTGAGAAGTTTATGAGATTGTGGTGTGTTTCCATATCTCTGCAGCTGTTTGGCTTGTCGTTAGCTTGTAGCTGTCAATGCATTCCTACCTCTATGGACAGCAATTTACCTTGTTTGTATCCAGTTGCACATTAGTTATTTTGCTCGGATTTACAGACAGTATGGTCCAGTTACTTCAAACATCTAGATCGAGTCATCTTCATGCCAGGAAACTGATACATATTCTTGGTGAGAAGGTTATGAGATTGTGGTGTGTTTCCATATCTCTGCAGCTGTTAGGCTTGTCGTTAGCTTGTAGCTGTCAATGCATTCCTACCTCTATGGACAGCAATTTTCCTTGTTTGTATCCAGTTGCACATTTGTTATTTTGCTCGGATTTACAGACAGTATGGTCCAGTTACTACAAACATCTAGATCGATTCATCTTCATGCCAGGAAACTGATACATATTCTTGGTGTCAAGTTTATGAGATTGTAGTTTGTTTCCATATCTCTGCAGCTGTTAGGCTTGTCGTTAGCTTGAAGCTGTCAATGCATTCCTACCTCTGTGGACAGCAATTTTAGTTGTTTGTATCCAGTGGCATATGTGTTATTTTGCACGTATTTACAGACAATATGGCCAGGTTACCACAAACATCGAGCACCAACTGCATGTCAGGAAACTGATACATATCCTTGGTGTGAAGTTATTGAGATGGTGGTGTGATTCCATACCTCTGCAGCTGTTAGGCTTGTCGTTAGCTTGTAGCTGTCATTGCACCCCTCTCTGGACAGCAAATTTCACTGTAAGTGAACAGTTGCAAGTATTAGATTTTGCTCTGTTTCACTAACTATTTTGGTCACCATTTCAAGTTTGGACAGTCTGTCAACTTGTATTGAATTTCAGCCTTACACTGTATTCATGGTTTCAACGCAGTGTTATGAGGTGGTAGAAGAACATTATATGGAAATGATGCCAAATAGAAATGTTTTTTTCATACTGGTATGTTCTGTGGAGTGTTGAGATTGGGTAGATAATGGTTGTTGACTTCACTATTGAGCACATACAGAGATACAATTAGCCAAGGAGAGTATTGTTATTTCAATTAGATCTTTCTATTTTCACCTAGAAAACATATCAATTGATTATCCAATAACTAAAATGAGTGTTAGGAACCACTTTCTTTTCATCAATTTTTTACAACTGTGTTGAACAAATCTATGCTTGGTGGGGAATGTCACAATAACTAAGATCTCGACCAGTTAGCCTTTTTTCATACGCCATGATATTTGGATTGGAGAGCAAAAGGCGCCTTTGTTCAAATATCCAAGTGAATTGGCAAGTGATTAATGTGAAACTGTAAATCCATTTCTGTAGAATTGTGATGTTGGGACTTATGTTTGTGATCTGACCCTGCTTTGATGGATTGTTGATTTGCTTACATCTGGCTTTAGTTCTGAGGTACCATATCAGTTTTGTATAATTAGAAATTTCATTATTAGATTTTCTACAGTAATCCTATGATCTAGCTTGTATACAGTCATAACTGAAGCTTTTGTATTGTTAACTTTCATAGTAAGATTTCATTTTGAACATTAACTACCTTATCTTGACAAGCTAGATATTCATATCTCATTGTGTTTTCCAATTTTTGGAACAGAGCTTAAGTTTCAAACTTTGTTTTCAGACTCCAGTTACAAGCTTCAACAATAACTGTAGATGGATGGAAATGATATGGTTAAATTGAGAGACTTGCTGGTTTTTTCCACTTGGCAACATGTACATACCTGGAACTGTATTCATTCTCAGAAAAGTGACATTTGTGTGGAGATGACATTGATATTGTGTTACGTGTTGAATTCATTGTCCTTAAGTTATGTGTTAATTTTACACCTGTTCACATGTTTGAAATGGAAATGAAGTGCTTAAGCTCTGTTTAAAACAGTAAAGATTTACTCGGCTGATTTTCAAAATATATATTTTGTTTAGCATTTTTTTCTGGCTTTTAGAGGTAGAGTTTTAATTGAATTTGGGTTTGGGTGGTTTAGATTTGTCTTGTGAGGTTATGCTTGGTCTGAATAGAGGAATCTCAAAGTTTGTCTTGACCTCCTAGTAGGGATATCTTAGTATAAACAAGGACCCTGTTTATATTAAGACATCCTTACTTGTGATGACTGATTTCTCAGTCTAAACATTTCTTGTAGAAAATGTTTGGTTCGGGACTTTATAATGGGGGACTTCTTTTCAGATCAAGCTTTAATCAAGCCTGACTCCTTTTGATTCATTATTAATTTTTTTAAATCTTACTTGTTAGATTTTCATTTTTCTATGTATTATGTTTGTTTAAACTGGGCTGAAACACTTTATTTCCCTATCATGTATGTCAACTGGTGTGTCAATTATTAAGACTGTCGGACAAATAGTGCCATTGTGTTCATCTTTTAGAATATCAGACATTATTGACAAGTGTGTTTATCTTAGAGAGTATAAGACAATATTGAGATGTGAAAATCTTTAGGACTGTTAGACATTAGTGCCACATGTGTTTAAATTAAGGACTATCAGAAATTAGATGAAAGTGTATTTTTCTTTGAAAGTGTCAAAGTTATGATAAGATCTGCTTTTATATATTTCACCAAGCTTAAAGTATATAACCCTCTGTTTTGTTAATTTTGTCTCTGTCGCTGTACTGTTAGAGGTAGAGTTTAAAATTGAATTTGGGTTTGGGTGGTATTAATTTGTCTTTGAGTTAGGCTTTTAGAGGTAGAATTTAAAATTGAATTTGGGTTTGGGTGGTAAAAATTTGTCTTGTGAGTTAGGCTTTAAGAGGTAGAGTTTGAAATTGAATTTGGGCTTAGGTGGTATAAATTTGTCTTGTGAGTTAGGCTTTTAGAGGTAGAGTTTAAAATTGAATTTGGGTTTGGGTGGTATAAATTTGTCTTGTGAGTTAGGCTTTAAGAGGTAGAGTTTAAAATTGAATTTGGGTTTGGGTGGTATAAATTTGTCTTGTGAGTTAGGAATTAAGGGTAGTGTTCAAAATTGAATTTGAGTTTGGGTGGTATAAATTTGTCTTGTGGGTTAGGCTTTAAGAGGTAGAGTTTAAAATTGAATTTGGGTTTGGGTGGTATAAATTTGTCTTGTGAGTAAGGAATTAAGGGTAGTGTTCAAAATTGAATATCGGTTTGGGTGGTATAAATTTGTCTTGTGAGTTAGGCTTTTAGAGGTAGAGTTTAAAATTGAATTTGGGTTTGGGTGGTATAAATTTGTCTTGTGAGTTAGGCTTTTTGAGGTAGAGTTTTAAATTGAATTTGGGTTTGAGTGGTATAAATTTGTCTTGTGCGGTTATGCTTGGTCTGAATAGAGGAATCTCAAAGTTTGTCTTGACCTCCTAGTAGGGAAATCTTAGTATAGGCAAGGACCCTGTTTATATTAAGACATCCTTACTTGTGATGACTGATTTCTCAGTCAAAACTTTTCTTGTAGAAAAAGTTTGGATCGGGACTTTATCATGGGTGAATTCTTTTCAGGTCATGCTTAATTCAATCCTGGCTTCTTTTTACATGTATGACTAATTAACTATCAGTTTTGCATAATTCATTTCTGTGGTTTGACTATCTTAATGCAGTAATACTTTTGGTTTGATAGGAGAACTGTCTTTTAGAGGTTGGTTGGTATAAATTTGTCTTGTGAGTTAGGCTTTTTGAGGTAGAGTTTTAAATTGAATTTGGGTTTAGGTGGTATAAATTTGTCTTGTGAGTTAGGCTTTTTGAGGTAGAGTTTTAAATTGAATTTGGGTTTAGGTGGTATAAATTTGTCTTGTGAGGTTATGCTTGGTCTGAATAGAGGAATCTCAAACGAATTTCTTAAGTTTTTCTTATTAGTTAACAATTTTTCATAATTAATATTCTCAAGTTTAAACCTTGATTTTGTATGAACATGAGACAAAAATCTCTTAAAATGCCATTACATTTAGTTTAAAATAAAATGTTTAATATAAATAAATAAATGTTAAATATAAAGAGTAAGAAGTTTAATATGTTGTAAATTAAAGCAGAAGGTGGTGATTGGTATGGCTATCAGCACATTCAGAACACCTCGACCATTTATTGAATGAATAATAATTATTCATAGTGAAAGGCTGAGGGGTTCCCAATGGCTAACAGGGGAGGTTGGAGGCCATATGTAAGTGTCATCCACAATAATCTTTAAACTAAAATAGCCGGGATTTTTCACTAATAAAATTGAATTCTATTTCAAATGTGTTTACTGAAGGAGTAATGATAAAGTTATTATTTATTGTAACAGTTGGAAGGGAATGCATTTATGTCTTATGCGGTCTTCTTTAATCTCTTTATAGTAAAAAAAAAATTAAAAACAAATACTGACTGGTTATGGTTGTAGTGGATGACACTGAAATGCTGTGATATATTAAATGTTTATATTGCTTTGTTTTCTAAAAAATATATTTGTAAGTAGACTGAGTAGCTGAAATTTCTTCATTCATTTGTATCATATCTTGTCAACTTATATGAAAAGGAAATGTAGTACATAAGCTCTGTTTTAACAAAGTTGATATACACGGCTGATTGTCAAACCTTTTACTTGTTAGCATTTTGGACTGATTGGGATTAAAATTGATTTTTTATCGAATTGGGATTTTTGGGTTACATCTTTTTGTCTTGTGAGGTAATGCTTGGCCTGACTGGAGAAAACTAAGTTAGAGTCTTGACCCTCCTAGTAGGGATATCTTAGTATAAGCAAGGACCCTGTTTATATTAGGACATTCCAACTTGTGATGACTGATTAATCTGTCAAAACATTTCTTCTTGAAAATGTTTGGAACGGGACTTTATCATGAGGGACTTCTTTCCAGGTCAAGTTTTTCCAAGCAAGTTTCTTTTCAACATGTATGGGTAATTTACTATCTGCTAGTTTTGACTTAGAATGCTTAAATTCATTTCATGTCCATTTGTTTGTGTTCTATTGGTATGAGTTTTTTTATGTTTGCTGTTAGTATTTAGGCTGGAAGGGGGACTGGTCCAGATGAAGTTTTTATCAGATATAACACTTTTATTTAGATATATGTTTAATTTACTTTATATTAACTAGCTAGGTTTTCAATATATTAGGCATCATCTATGTTTAACCAGAGCTGAAACACTGCATTTCCTTTACGTTACTTGTCAATTGGTGTTCATTTTAAGACTATCAGACATTAGTATCAAGTGTGTTTATCTTTAAGACTATCAGACATTAGTTCCAAGTGTGTTTATCTTTAAGACTATCAGACATCAGTGCCAAGTGTGTTTATCTTTAAGACTATCAGACATTAGTGCCAAGTGTGTTTATCTTTAAGACTATCAGACATTAGTTCCAAGTGTGTTTATCTTTAAGACTATCAGACATAAGTGCCAAGTGTGTTTATCTTTAAGACTATCAGACATCAGTGCCAAGTGTGTTCATCTTTAGGACTATTAGACATTAGTGTCATGTGTGTTTATATTTGAGAAGATCAATGTTAGTATAAGGTCAACCTTTATTTCACCCAATGAGCTCAGGAAATATAACCACATGGTTTTCTGATTCATAAGTTGAAATAAAAAAAGATCTAATTTCAAACTTGACAAATGTTTTGATTCTTTTATGCATTGTTCTGTGTTTTTGTAAGTCTTTCGTTTATTACCAAAAGAGTGCATTGTATTTTCACTAATGTAATTATAAAGTATTGGACAGTTTCATTAAAATTTCTGATTTAAGTTTTCTTAAGTTCATTTGCTCTGAATATATTTCAATTAAGTTTTTTTTAACAAATAGGCATCTTTTAGTAAATATTTGCACCTTTATCTTTCATGCTTTTATACATCAATATTACTGCAATGCCGTTCATATTAAATCATTTTGACGGAGCTCTTTTACGGTTAGGTTTTGAGTACTTATTTCCTGATTAATGAAATTCTAATTTCCACTCTTATTTTTTACAATACAAATGGTAGCTTTATATAAAAAGAACATGTTCAATATGTTGTATATTAAAGTAGAAAGGTGTGATGGTATGGCTATCAGTCATTTGGAACACTTCAACCACTCATTAAATAAATAATTGTTCATTTGTTGTGAGTGGCTGAGGAGTTCCAAATGGCTAAAAGGTGAGAAGGGAGGCCATAAATACAGTGCCATTCAAAATATTTACACTAAAATAGCTGGTTACCATTTATTCAATTAATTAATATTTCAATTTTGTTTTTGAAATCATTATAATTTTATTGTAACTTTCGAAAGGGAATATATATTTTAACTAATAGATTTTTACTGGTGTAAATATTATGATTGGTGGCACTGTACTTCATTGTTTATGTTCTGATGTATTATATGATTTTGTTTTTTTGTTTAAAACCTTTTTGTTGAGTAATTAGTAAATAAATAAATAATAAATTTAATTCATTTAATATTTTATGGCTAGTTTTAGTAGTAATTTATTTCAAGTTAAATTTTTGTACCTGTATTCCAAAAACTAAAAGATATTTCTTGCTTGTATTTTTCATATTAATACTTTTATTTGTAAGTTTAGTTTGAGTTCATTAATTTCATTTTCCATTTTAATTGCAAGATAAATTCATGTTACATTTTATGGTTAGGTTGGATTTAATTCATTTAAATTTTTATGGTGAAGTTTGATTTGATTCATTTAAAAAATATTATGGTTAGGTTTGATTTAAATTTCAACAGTTAAGTTTAAGTTTAAATAATTTTAAGATTTAAATTTTTGTAATTTGACCGAACTGCATCCCCCAAACTATATAACGCCTCTTAGTTTTAGTTTGACATGTGTATAATGCTTACCACTCTGTATTGAGATCAGACCACGGGTTCCGGAAATGGTCGCAGCGCTCTCTATGGAGGTCTGTGAATTTGTTGCCCGCAAACCACAGACAGGTATTGCATATCAGGTGCATTATTCATAGTGTTACCGGCATTATGAGTAGTGTATCTGTGCATGTGCCAAACCGATGCAGCTCAAGAGAACGAGCCGTGATCTCACGGTTCGACTCGCCCACCCCAGGTTGCATCGACTACTGCTTAACGTGGGTAACTTGACCTTACATGATGTACTAGCATCATGTAAGCCAGTCACAAGTCTGGATAAACAAGGAGTGAACCACGATGTCTATTTTTATAATTATGAATAGATAATTATAAATAGATATAATTAGTGTATGTACCCAATCCTAATTGTATTGAATTCTTTGATTTTCCAATTAAAGTTTCATTGAATACTTTGTTTTCCTCAAACATCAACGACTAGCAATATGACACTCTTTTAGTTTAATGTAAAACACCTCATACTTGAGATTTATCTTAAGTCATGAGGAGTTCCGAGTTCAAGTCTCGGTAAGAGTATATATTTGCTAAGTCACCGATAGTACTGAGGATGTGTTCGACATTTATTTGGCTTTAACTTTCATCATCATTTCTTCCATTGTAGATAAATAAACATCTTTTCCTCAAACATCAACGACTAGCGATATGACACTCTTTTAGTTTAATGTAAAACACCTCATACTTGAGATTTATCTTAAGTAATGAGGAGTTCTGAGTTCAAGTCTCAGTAAGAGTATATATTTGCTAAGTCACCGATGGTACTGAGGATGTGTTCAACATTTATTTGGCTTCAAGTTCCATAAATATAGTTAAGTTAGATGAACAATATTGATCATATTATTTGAGTATTGAATGTTTGTTTGTTGGGTTGAAAGCTGTAGCAACACATTATAGGTTATATCACAGCGGTCAGCCCACCAACTCACTGTTCCTGGGAAGGCTAAATCTCTGAATTTAGCTGTTAACCAACTACTGAGCGCATACTTTCGCCAGTGACTGACTACTGCCCTACATGATTTAGAATCAGTGATAGGAGGTAGAAATTATTTGATGACCAAACTCAAGGAAGTACGTCTTCCGCCCAAATAAATATATGTACTGTAATTTTAATCTTAAGTAAATCTATGGTATGGAATCCACAAATTGTTTCAGTAATATATTAATGGCAATTCAAACTGATGGTGTGCAGCGCTATGACAGTCACAGTGCCACTGAATTGTGCTAAGAAGGATCCCATTTAACTTCCTGTTACCTGAAGTCAAAGTAAAAGTTCCATCTACATAAGAGCAAAATAATATTCAAATCCTGTAAAATTACTAATTTAGCAATCCAAACAATTGTGACTTAGACTGAGCAGATGTAAATATCAAAATTATTAATCTGTTCGTATGAGTACAATAAACCTAGTGGTTGGGGTGGGTTACATTAACAATAGCCACCATCTTAACATGCCAGCCCTACGTATAAGGAAATGTATGGCAATGACTGAAACAAATAATTATTGACATTTGAGTAAAAATATTAATACAGATACAGTTCATTACAGTAGATCTAGTTTAAAATGCTCCTAACTAGCAATCGGTCAAAAACAGAACTGATGTATTCATGGACTCGAGTCAATTTAACTGGCAATAGTGCCAATTTTCTTCATTTTTATTTGCATGCTACTATACAGTTGTATTTAAGAGTTTTCACAGTCTTTGGGAAGAGATGTGTACTTGTTATGAAAAAAAGTCCAGGAAAACTAAGTTAGTTGCACTGGCTGCCATAAAATGACAATAATTGTGTAGACACTACGAGTACATGTATGTTGATTAATCATTTTTTCTTACTATGCAGCCAGTACTACTTGAGAAGAATTGAAAAGCCGATGTAACAGTTGTCTGGTTCACTGTAATAATGATACATTTGCAGGTAAAAGTATGTCAGACAAAGCAGAATATGTTTGAATCAAAAAGAACATTATACAAGAATTAAAGTGGATAACTTTTTTCCGGCATTAGGTTACATTTATTCTAACTAAAGTATCCGAATGTCAAACGAGAAATAGTCAACACCCGAAATGTGTCTACTTTGCAGGCTAGATTTTTGGCAAATCCCTTAATAAAAGTGTACAAAAAAAATCAACTTCGAATGACCTTATACAGTATCAAACTCGTACCAAATAAACCATTGCCATGTAAATTGAAAAAAAAAAATTAAAGAAAATTTTGAGTTCTCAAGATACCCTGGTGGGCACAGCTATTATTGCTCTATGACTGACCCATTAACGGTAGTGGTTTGGGGCAGGTTATCCAGACTTATGATACAGCAACTTAAGCAATCGAAGAAACTATTAAGTATACCATCCATGACAGTACGAATGATATTGTAGTTCTTATCAAAGATAAATTTCAAATTATGCATTATATAAGATGGGGGGAATATCCCGGGACAATAATAGATTATCGGGGATTAAACATATAGTAAATTGGGGATTGACCAAGTGCTGTCGGTGTCATGGATAAATTTATATTATGTAATGCCTTTTATGAAAGATGATTATGCTTGTGATATAAATTATTGACAGTTTAAATGATGTTAATATTGTTGATGGATATGAAATAGTTTTGTATTTTAATGATTTTCATGGAGATTATTATGTTTCAGTAAGCGAAAAAAATCGTTCTATGATAAGTTAATAACAGCCGTACTAATTATATTACAATTTGGGTGAATAAACCATAGTTAAAAAAATTATATTATTATTCAAATGTTTTTTGGGCTTCATGAATCAGTTCTATTTATTGTTATGAAAAAGAAATAAATACCAAAGAAATGTATATTTTAAGTTTGTTAATGAATTTATATGTAAATCTAAATTTTAAATCAACAAAGCAGTCATATTTATATGAATTAAAATGTTGACGTTTAATAGCCTTTCATGTGAATAATCGACACAAATATACAGTTAATTAATTTTTCTCTATAATATCTAATACGATCATTAGTACCGGATCCCGGGATTTCCCCCCATCATGTTTGTCTGGGTCCTGTTCTAATCATCCAATGTCTCAATAATTATAGAAATCGTTATAAATTATTCATTGCATGAGCCCATTACAAGGATGTTATCTTTTGATACGAACGGTAACTCTGCTTTGACATGAAATTTGGGCCAAGTTTATTCCGCGGATAAAATATCGAATTCCCCGGATAAAATATCAAGAATGTTAAAAGGGCTGTAAAAGCATTATTATTTATTCAATTATCATAATTTTTTGTGTATAATATTCTAGACACATCCAATTTTACATAAAAGTAAAAAAAAATGAAATTATGAATTGATATGAACCCTAAATTTGCGTCTAAAGTTTGGTTAATTTTACATAAAAAAAATATCCGCTAAATCCAATTTGAATTCCCCGGATAAGATTAAACTACCTACTACAGCATTATTTGTTGATAAAAACTTATTTTTTTCCTTTCATAATGAAGATATTATATCAGACTTTAGATATAAAATTTAAAAAATCAAATATTTGGATTAATTTAGTGTTAATTGGCATTTTAAAATACACTGTGATATCAAAGATTTTTTATCCGCGAAATCCAAACTGGGTTCCCCGGATAAGATAAAAATCTCTTCAAAAGCATTATTATGTGTCCAAATGTTGTATTTTTTACTTTATTTAACAGATTAAATACCATACTTGAAGTACAAAAAGAAAAATGAAAAAAATTCAATCAAATAATAACAAAAAGTAACCTTCAATATACCGTATGAAATTCTATAATTTTTCTCAGTTGATATATATGACTGGACATTTTCATATACCTCAGATATCATAAAATTACCCATAAAAACCTTATTATTATACGTAGAAATGTTTTGCTGTTGTTTTTTTGTTGCTTTTATTATTATGATCAAGCAGGAACACAACTAAATGAAATAGAGTAATGACTGTCAAGTTAATACAAATAGAATGCCAATGTATGCTATCAACCATCAGAAAATCATTAATAAACTATCTATGCAGATAAATTCAGATTTCCCAGATATTAAAATATCAGCAAAACCACCCTGATAGTCTAAATATTATATTTATCTCAATTTTTTAAAGTAACCAAATATTTCTATACAAATTATATTGTAAGTAGTTTGGTACGCTTTGTCTCAAATAAAAAGTGCGCGAAAATGATCATACGAGGATTGCGAAGAAAATATATATGATACAAAGTGTTTTGTATAATTTCGAGTGAATTTTACAAAAAGTTAGATATTTTCAAAATGTTATATTTTGTAAAAGAATCAGCAAAATCAACAATGTATAATCAAAAAGAGTTGGTACATGTATATATAAAAGATAAAAAAGATAAGCTGAACAATGTAATGCATGATAGGGAGCAGTTTTAGACTTTATGAATACATCGGATGGGTAATTAAATAATGTACAAATTTAATAAGGTTTATAAGCATGTCTTAAAGTACTTTGCTTTTATATACTAATTAATTATTAAAGACATTGAATTATGCAATTTTGTAATGTATGTGAAACCGTTTTCTACATATAATATCAATTAGTAATGTTTATTGTATAAGTTAATCTCATCACATAATTAGATAATTTAAATACAATTGTACCATCTGTAGCATATACCTATTGTCAACGCATTAAAAATACTGATTAAATCAACGATATCAAATCAATTAATATAACAGCTTGACTCCTTTCAGAAGCTATAAAAATATTATAGTACACGTGTTCTGGAGTATACATATGACACGCGTCAAAAATGCTACTGTTATTTATCGCGATAATCCGATAACAATTATATATACATTTTAGAATTGTATATTTATAACAGGTATGTAATATAATAATTCAATTAATATTAAAGAAATCAATGTTTAATGTAAAGTATTTTAAATATTGAGTACAAAAATCTGGTTTTTTTTTACAAAAGCTGTTGGTAACAAACATTATCTATAAGATAGTTATAATGATATAAATAGATTGGTGTAAATTAGTTTTAATACTAACCGAGAAGAAATGTTTCAAATTTTAATTACTGTTTTTACAAATATAATGATAATTGTCATTGTCAAGTGTTAAAACACAACACAATAGGATTAAAAGTACTTTTTGTACTTCAAGTATGATATAAAATCTGTTAAATAAAATAAAAAAATACAACATTTGGACACATAATAATGCTTTTGAAGAGATTTTTATCTTATCCGGGGAATCCAGTTTGGATTTCGCGGATAAAAAATCTTTGATATCACAGTGTATTTTGAAATGCCAATTACTACTAAATTAATCAAATATTTGATTTTTTAAATTTTATATCTAAAGTCTGATATAATATCTTCATTATGAAAGGAAAAAAATAAGTTTTTATCAACAAATAATGCTGTAGTAGGTAGTTTAATCTTATCCGGGGAATTCAAATTGGATTTAGCGGATATTTTTTTTATGTAAAATTAACCAAACTTTAGACGCAAATTTAGGGTTCATATCAATTCATAATTTCATTTTTTTTTACTTTTATGTAAAATTGGATGTGTCTTAAATATCATACACAAAAAATTATGAAAATTGAATAAATAATAATGCTTTTACAGCCCTTTTAACATTCTTGATATTTTATCCGGGGAATTCGATATTTTATCCGCGGAATAAACCTGCCCTGAAATTTGGATTTCTCGGACTTTGCCGTCTGCACTACCGGATGACTTCGGTGATTATTGTCAGTAGCATTGTGCAGTCGACGGTGAGAGGTGGTCAATGATCAACATCGATTTTTTGTAAGGTAAATTATTGACATTGAATATTTCTGATTTTAATCAATTGCTAACATAATTAGGATTTAAAGCACACCATATTTGATGTACCAAATTGTTTCGGTATTTTGTTGGAAGCAATCAAACTAGACGGTATGGTTCCATTAATCACGCATGCGCCATACTGATGTTTACATTTACAAACGTCTTCGGGTCCACTTGGTTCGGTGGCTTACATACAATACATTTGCTGTAGTAATTAAAATCCTATTTAATTCGTATGTTCAAATGATTTGTGTTTTCTTTATGTCGTATATTTATGCTTTTCAAACTAAAAATTGATTGGAGAGTCCTTTTAAGTCATTTGTCACATGATTTCGCGACGACACCCGTTTCCAAAACGCAGAGGTAAAACAAATATCTTGAATGATCTTCCTAGGTATGGTCAGGAGTCGTTGACCAGTGTCTTTTGGCCATGAAATTAGCTTAATAACTGCTCTTACCTACATACTGATGGACCAAACTGTATGCATACCGGACTTTGTGATGGTTTACAGTCAATTCATCAAACGTACGAATCGTCAAACTTAATTTAACGCACAACCATTAGACCAACTCGTCAAACTGATAATATAGAGTGACAAAAATGTGTGAAAACTATAAGGACAATTATATAAATTATATTTGATTGATTTAAATACGATTAAGTTTGATGATTCGTACGTTTGACGAGTTGACTCGCATCCCTTTGTGATTAGGTTTCACTTCATGTAGGGGTATGCGAGCAGTAGCTGTGAAAGAGTAGTATCCGTGATTTTGATTTTACGCATTTTATATGCTTTCCAGGAGAAAATTATAGTTTTTGTGATGTTCAATAAGACAAAATTAAACTGTGTACAAAAAATTACAACAATCCGATGAGTATGACGGAAGTTATTTACTTTTATGTCAACAAACTTAAAAAATCTTGAGGACGTCGCACGGGGAATCCCATCCATGTAAATCCGCATGCAAGTATGCTATTTTTAGATTTTCCATTTTAATTTATAAATCAATGGGAATTAACTCGTATTGACAAAATATCTGCTGAATTAGTTCCCTTTACACAAAGGGTCTACAACCGGGGAGTTAATGTCGTACTGTATAGTGTTTAATCAATTATCATTTTTACTGTTAATACAGTATTGCTTGGTATGTAAACATTTGTATCTTTTGAAAGAATGCAAACATTTTGTGTGCAAGGTACATTGTGTAGCTTATTATGGTGTCCTTTAAGGATGTTCGAGCGTTTCCTGATTTACGTTACTTGTAGTAAATTATTGTGATTTTATTACTTCATATTGTTATAAAAATACATTGTATTGTAAAAAACTTGATAGTAAGCTCCGCAGTAAAGTCAGTTGAGACTCGTCTTAATTTTAAGGTGCTCTTTTAGTCCCTATCATTTTGCGACATTGAAGTATAGAATAACGGTAATCAACACGTCTGAGCTATTAATTAGGCGCTTCTGTATGTTTTACTGAAGAATAAATGCTGGATTGCAAGCATCTACGTGTTGTTAATTGTATGATACTGAGTATGGATTGTTCGTTCAACGATACTCAAAATGTATTGAAATAAAAATAGAAAATCTTCATCAAAATCAACAACGCATAGTTCTGAAGTTAAAAGAAATAAGGATAGAAGTTGTAATAATGTTTATTGGAGTTAACTTGTGCTTGATCGTGTTTACTCAGACTCGACTAAGCCTGGTAGTAGTGTTGATAATCATGGCGATGTGATTTCGCATTTGGGTGCTAAAGAAGTTCCTTCATTCAACACCCAATTGATTGACAGGTCATCTTATTATAGAACTGGACACATTTGCATAGGGACTTCAATCATGTGTAAGTTGTTCAAAACCCTTGAATATTATAAACACTGTGTCATTACGTAACTTTGGGTTGGCAACAGTCTTGGACATAGAATGTAAAAATTGTTCAGTGATGAAAAATGCCCACACTAGAAGGAAATATGGAAGAGTGTATGACATGAACACAAAGTTAGCTATAGGTAAGTCTTTTTTTAACTTCATTTAATTATATTATTTCATTAGATTTATAAATAAATCTCATAACTATATTAAGATCGTAAGTTAGACTGTGCAAAGCTCTATGGTCGGAGACTGATTAACAATGCAGAAGCGCCACAGTTGGATGCACTTCCAAGTTCCAACCATTAACAGCTTTGTTACAGCATTTGTTCCTGCCTTCAAAAGACAGAAGGGTACTCATGATAGGGTTGTGGCAAATTGAGTTTTCCTGGGTACTTTGTGTTGTTTTCATTTAAATACTATTTTCAACAATATCAGTCATATGGTTTCCATAATTCATATAATATTAATCTTTCAATTCCCTTATTCAATCAATGTTATTCTCCAATCATCCATAAGAACACTATTTTTGCAGTCTAACATGGAGATGGAGATGTTAGTTAGGCTTAAAAGTTACCACCAGGTCCAGTGAATTAGTATGTCTGACTCTCTCAACAGAAAGTAGTTTGATGAGGTGGTTAAGCATCATTTTAAAGTAATCACATTAATGTTTCCTTTACCAGTCATTGTGTTTCATTTTGGGTATCAGATTTCATTCAGGGGTTGGCATTCGTCAAATCAATAGTATCTTCACTACACTAAACATGCCACAAGTTACCCATTCAATGTTAGGAAGAAGGTTTGTACAAAGTTTTTTACTCTATTTTACTATTTCACTTGTTTCCTAAATAATTATATTACTAATAACTTCATTTGTTTTGCCATTGGTTAACAATAACATCCTCTTACATAAGGCCTGCATGCATTCTTTTTCTTATGCTCTATGGAATCAGAGTTTTTTCATCTTTCCTATAACGTCAAAGACCAGCAATAATACACTCTTTTAGTTTAATGTAAAACACCTCATAACTATCTTATGAGGAGATCTGAGTTCAAGTCTCAGTAGGAGTTTATTTGCCGAGTCATGGATTACACTGTGTTTAAATTAGATAAGTTTGAAATCAACTATAATCATACGTTATTTCACCTTGTATCATGTTCCTTGAGTGTTTTCAATTATTATTAATTTGTCATATAAGGATTCAAGATTTTCATTCAAGGGAAGGTCCAACATAACAACTAGTTTTTAAGTTCTCTTTTCAATCTGTTCATGTGTATCAAATGTGTTAGTTGATTTCAATTTGTTTAGGCTGGAAGAGTTTGGAAAGGTAGTGGAGACTATGGCACAAGAGAGTATGGATATATGTCTTTGCAAGATTAGGTTAGTCTGAATGATGAGTAAGTCTGATGAATTATTTGTCTGATTGAAAAATACATTCACAACTGCTAAGTAAAACTTTCAAGACAAAACTTGCAGTTATATGGAGTAAAAGCAATTCTCTTTTATATTGTGCTTTAAACAGGATTCTGTACGTAGAAATATGTTAGGCTGCCTTAATACCATTCTCATTGTTTTCACTTCTGAAACATTTTTTTTTAATTGGTACACTTTTTGCTATTGTTGTACCAAAGTAAGATATAAAATTGATATTTATATTCATGTATATCAAGGTTGGACTGTCTGTTGCACTTGTATGAAATCTTATAAGTCTTTAGAATATAATATGGTTATTTAGCGACCATCTCACCTATTTATAGCATTTACTGGACCATTTTTTTACAAATATAGCTTCCCCTTCCACATGGAGCAGACAACATTTCCCTCTTGATATCAAAAAGTGAATGATGTTGTGAAAGTGCATGACCTGTCATAATCAGGTTCACACCCAGAACTTCAAATTCATGATCTTGTGGTCCATTACATAGCCACAGTTGTTACATACAATGCCCTTTTTTGGTTGTTTTATAACATTTTCAACTATTTTGATGTATGATAAAAGCTTATTTGTTCCTTTTCATATGGAGAAAACTGAAATTGAAGTCAGTGTTGATAGTGGATGGCAAAAAAAAGGAAGTGCAAGGCATATGACAGTTTGTCAGGTATGTTATGTTTTATCGCATACTGTAGGCGCGATATGCACTACCTGTTTAAGCTGCCGACAACGATTTTCTGTTGGTCAGCGTTTTAGTCATTGCCAAGAATTTCTAGACGGCGTGCAGCATGCCGATCAAGTCATCAGGTTATGTACTATTTTTTCATGAAGAGTTATTTTGTTTTTTGGTAAGAAATTAATGCTTTATGAATATTTGTATCATTATTTAACATTTTCTAGACTCGTCATGATTTTATAAGAATTTTGTTGGTATTATTGAATGTTTCCAAATGGGCGCTACCCCACCCACTTAGTATTCTTAATAGCTTAATTTAGATTTGTATGCTGTTTTCTTATTTTTTCTTTTATTTCAGTTTATCTTTCTTGAACTATCTCAAACTTTCTTGAACATTACATTAGAAGAATGAATAAACATAAACATATATATACATGTATATATATAGAACTCTATTGTTTTTGAATAGTACACATACCAATCATTAAGTTGTATCAATCTATTGATCTAATTCGTGATAATAGTGTCAAATGGTCTGAATTGTAATCATATTTATTTATTGGATTTAACACCGTGTCAACACAATTAAGGTCATTTTACGGTGTCCAGCACACCTAACCTTGCTTTCCTGGACCATTGCCAATAACGAGTACTCACCTACCCTTTCACAAGGCCGGAAACTTCTCCTTATTATCAATGGAGGAAAATCGGCATTATTGTCAAATTTTCATGGAAGGGTATAACCTCCCCGGTGGGATTCGAACCCGCACCTCCTCTGGCACGAGATTCCAAATCCTGACATGGTACCAACTGTGCTATCGACCTGGGTTGAATTGTAGATTATCAATTTTGTTTAATGTATTATAAGTCAATACTGAAAATAAAGATCTTTCATAACAAGCGATAAATGTATGTCTCGCATTCACTTTAAGTTTTACTACTAAGAGATATCCTTCTAAATTTTTTAATCTGATATAGCAAGTAGACTATAGATAGAATCATTTAATTGGATATTAATCATGGTTGCTCCCGGTCAAACGCTGTTATGTTGATTGGACTACGTTTTTCATAACGTGTTTATTAGTTTGTATTTGAATTCTGTTTTTTGTTTTTGTAATCATATGACAGATTAATTTCATTTGAACAGGACACTGTGCTATGATAGACACAAATACAGGAAAAGTTTTATCGTATGAAGTAAGATATGTAGAAAATGCAACAACAAGAATAGGTCAACATTAGCATATTCCTGAGGGTATACACAAGGTTTAGATGCCAATGTTAACAATCCTTTTGGTGACCATTCCAGCTGTGATGGAACATGGTGTAAGTTAACTGGGAACCCTTCTGCTAGGTAACAACATTACCATATGGAAAACCATTGAAAAATAATGAATTGAGGGAAGCACTGAAAAATGTTTTTGGGGCATGTAAATTTTGCTTCAAAATGCATGTAAAATGTCACTAAAATTATGTTCATCAATATATAAGTGGTTATGTAGTAGCAATTGTACTTAACACAGTGTGCGTTATTGGATAACTGGTTTAAATCTTGACAATTAGACTGTTACTTTTGATGTGCAAGAAATGCACTTTCAACTGCAAAATTGGTACCTAGCTATCAGAATAATCAGGGATTTTCAAGGTATAACTAACATTTGTCTAAATGCTTTGGCAAGGAATGCATGGGCTTGGATGTTAACAAGTCAGATCATGATTCGTTTAGTTTGTATTAATATTTCTAAGTAATCAAACCATTTTATTATCACAGACATGCCCAAGGTCATGTTTTATGTCTTTCTGACCATTGAAAGGAGACTGAAAGACTTTATCACATGTGGTGTTTCATAGATCATTAGTTCAAAACACTCAGACTGCTTCATTTTATACATATGGTATACTTACTTATTTTAGCTCTAATTTAAAACAATTTCTTACAACTAAGATTTATCACTTTCAAGTCCACTTACTGGTACACAAGATTTGAGCTTGTTGAATAAAGTTTCTTGCTCAAGGAAACAACTGGGTAGGTTTGGATGTGATTCAAACCAACCCTGAGCTGGCTATCCAATGATTACCACTCCAACATGGGAAATGCTTGATCACGCCTGCATCATTTTATACATCATTGAATATTAATTACTGTTTTACCCTTGTCCGTGCGTGCGTCCGTGCGTGTGTCCGTGCGTCCGTGCGTCCGTCTGTTACAAAATTTCCGTCGCAGTTTTCTCAGCAAATATAACATGCATAAAACTTTGCATATTGCTTCATCCTATAGTCCCATGTGGTGTAAAGCGATTTCATGCTCCTTGCTCATCTACTTCCTGTTTGTCGCATATTTTTAGATTTTGGCGGGGGTATCACTAGTGAGCATTAGCTCACAGATTTACTTGTTTTATCAATGTGTTATGTTTATCTTGCAGAGTGTATCAGAAGCCAGAAATAAGTTAAGAACTATGTCATCTCTGGCTGATGTTTCAGATTATGTTTGGAGTATTGCTGAGTGTTTAAGGTAAAGTGAAGCAAACTGCCTTTACTTGGTTTGTTGACCTGGGTAGAGACACTTAACTACAATTGCTGACTACTTGGAAGGAAAAAGGTTTTAAAGCCTACAAAGAAAACATGTAAGTATAAAATATGAATATACGGTGTACATGTGTATGAATTACTAATGTATTCATTGAATACACATTTTATTATAAACTTGATAACTGAATGTCTCTGATGAAAGTTTGTACTATTACATAGATTAGTAGATGCACTTGATTGTTATGGAGCGCTTTGAGTGTACTTAGTATTCATTTGAACTATGGATGTTGTTCTCATAGAGAAATATTGTTCTACGATTAGAAAACTTTTTATTTAAATTGTAAAGAATATTTCATAGTTTTTTGACGTATTAAATATTCATATTAATATATGAGCAATTAAATATCTTAAAGTTTTTAGAACATTTCTTCCACTCAGCAACTTGAACCAGTGTTGATTTTATTTGTTGCTTATACCTCCCTTTACATGTTTAACTGATTTCCTCCTGCCAATAGACTATATCCGGAATTCAAATATTTGGGTTTTTCCATGTAGGTACAAACAAACTTTCACCATTACAATGAAAACATGTGTACAAAGAACAATAGGATTTAATCCATATTTCGTGATTTTTATCAATAATGTGTAACAAACTTTGTTTGTACCTACATCACACGGACGGAAAAACCCACAAATTTGAGTTCCGAATTAAGTCTATTAATCAAACGTCCTCTAAATATATTGTACCTAAATGCATAATATTATTTTGATTTACTTTGATACACAGAAATTTTTTTCCGATGAGATTAACTCTCTTTAAAATGTCAGGTTTATATCTGATATAAATTATTTACCTTTTCTATGTTTTAAACACTTTTTTCCAGTAAGAGTTTAAATGTATCTGGAAAGAAATAGTCATCTATAGCAGTTGAGACTGAGTCAGATGAACATGTGGTAAGCACATTTTGTCATGGTTATTGTCTGTTAATTTTTTGCAGATAACTTTTGTAATGAAAGTCAATAAACAATTCAAATTTTCTCAGTATAAACAATACAATATTTATGTTTATAAGATATTTATTTGTTCTACAACTATTTCTTTCATCTTTGATAAGATATTAATTAAATATAAGTTCATAGAATATTGAATACATTTATTGTTATGACCTATTGTCATAGAGTCTTAAGTATGTATGATGTGAATGGAAGCATTCATGTTTGTGTGTGTTTAATTGATTGATCAGAAGAGTTGAGGTACAGCGACAATATGGCTTTTAATGATGACAAATCAAGTTGTTGAGAATAAGATAACTATCATAACAGTATTAAGTAACATGGTCTAAACCAGCCCTGCGTTCAGTTACCGCGAACGTTTCAAAACGTTCCGTAACGATACATTCGGACCTCCTCGGCCATTCGTTGCGATTAATCTTGGACATATTTAGACGCTATTTTGAAACTACCGGTGTTGAAGTAAACAAATATATGATCGTTTAGCCATTGAGTTATGTTTCGTTTATAGTCCGTAAATTTTGAAACATCACTCATCGCCTTAACGATCCCATATTTGTGTATTAGATGAGATTATTCGCAGCGAATGGCCAAGGAATTCCGAATGTATCGTTATGTAACGTTCTGTAACGTTTAGTGTAATTGAACACGCTAATGGTTTTGGCTCAATATATATATTGTGTAACCTATGTGGACTGTATAATTAGGTTTTGTGGCATTAATCATTACTGCAGATATCATTTCAATGATTCTTTTATAATGAATGAACTTTGTTATTTTTTGTAGATAATGTCTTATGAAGCAGACAGTGATATTATGGAAAATAATATCAAGGAAGAATTAGAGAAACTTAAGGTACAGATATAGTTGCATATCTTTTCAGTGTTATAGATATCTTACACGGATTATATTAATCAAAATGCAGAATTTCTGTGTGACATAATTCCATATTGTAGCAGGCATGCTAAAGGTGTGATTCATAGATTGTTTGTAAAAGTTTTCTTTAGACTGTGAGCTGCAAAGCTAATTTGGCATTCATGATCTTGATAGGGGTTTACAAGTCTGTGCAATATCGGGTCATGATAATGTTTTTACCAGCTAGTGGTGCTTTTCACAAAAATTCTTACGAAAAAAATCTTCGTAAGTCAAACGCAAGAAACATTAATAATACGCTCATTTTTTGGCTTATCAATTCTAAATATTATACAAATTGTGTAGAATTGTGTATATCTTTTGAACATCATGTCACGTAATGCTTATTATCCATCTGACTTAGATGTGCTAATTATATGAAACTGACTTAAGAAGATTTTTTTCTTAAAGAAGTTTTGTGAAAAGCACCTGATTTGTTTCTTAGACAAAAAACCCATAAAGAAGTCTTAACCTGGCTTTGATATGTATTGTCAACATATTTCAAGGAGTATATATAATTCCCATATTAATGTTAACTTTTAAAGATGGTGTAAACTATTTTGTAGTTAAGGTTCAAAGATCTATACTCTAGTAAATCACAGACTATAATATTCCTGTGAAGCAAGTTCACTCATTTTGTTAATGCTTTTATTTCATTCCTACAATATTTATAACTTAATCTTGTTATGTTGATACATTCATTGCACACTAACTTCTCAAATATTTTGCAGAAAGAAAATGGGAGGAAAGATGCTCTTGTGAATGAACTAAAGAATGACAATGCACTATTGAAGGTAAATTTAATCAAGTACTATCATCATTGCTAAACAAAGTTATGGAAGCAATGAAGATGCTTAGTAAAATTTTGTATTTACCATGGTTTTAATGTTAACTTAACTATATATATCTCTTAAAGTTGAATTGTTCTAGATTTATTAAGCATAGGATAGAGAGAGCTGACATATTCATTATGCATTGGCCTTTGTTCTGGTGACTAGGTTGCAGTCAGTTTTATTGTCTGAATTTTTGTATTGTCCATTAGACTTATAAATTCCCTACAATTGGTTTAGCTTACATGTTATTGAAAATACAGAAGTATAAAATCAGATTGCTGAATTGCTTTGTATTAACATCATTACCAAGAATTGCTTACATTCAGTTTATGTAGTTTTAATAATTAACTTTTGCATCCATATAAGGCTCTTTTTAAGGAACTAAAATTCATTGAGATTTATCATCTATGTCGACATTGAAAATTATGTGAACTAAGTATTGTAGGCTTAAAGTCCATAGATGATAAGTTGAACTGTTAATATAAACAGATAATCAGTTATAAAACATGAATTAAGATAAAATAAATGTTATATTGTTCTTCCATATTGTATGTATAACAAAGTATTGAATATGATTTTACATCTTGCCTATGAAAACAACTATTCATGGGTCATGATTTTCAGTCACTTAGTTATTTGTGTACTATAAATATTGTATAAGGGACTTTAGTCAGTTACTTCCCCTTGTATACTCATCTAATGGTTAGGTCCTATTAGTTGGATTACTCGTATTTTACCCTTACTTTTCAGTGTTAATATGCCAAAATTAATCCTAAATAACTTTTTTGTAAATCATTTAATTTGTTTGAAATTCAAGCTAAGTATTTTTAGGGTAAAGAACTATTTAAATTTGATCACTTCTGTAAATGTCTTTATTAGCAAGAAAGATATTAGATGAAATATTTTGTTATCCTTACATAGGAATTCAATGATAAAATCCGAGGATTCCAACTAATAGGACCTACTTACCAATTGGATTGCTTCAGATTTTATCAGGGAAAGATAACTGACTGAAGTCCCTTATTGTATGCTATATGTTGCAAATATCAGTACTAACACTATCAGTATTTGTCTGGAAATACTATATACTATACATAGAGTTCTTTGTTCAATTCGTTATATGACTAATTGGGTGTAAAAGTACTTGATAAGAAAGCCATATTACTGTGTATACAAGTATGTACCTGTAATATTAACTTATATTTTGTTATTTCAGGTAGAGAACATTAAAAATATCAGAATTATAAAAGAGCTATGAAAAGAAGTGAAGAAGGTACTTGGCTTTATCAAATTGTATTGAAAATTATTTATCTATCAGATATGTTAATTGTGCTCCATGTGCTGAAATTCTATTAATGATCCAATTGTCATGATTGCTGCAAAATTTGTGTTACAAAGTACAAAGTGTTATTAAGTAAGACAACCTTATAACAGTAAAGTCAGAGTTACAGCCAGAGGACTGATGTTACTATGTGAACACCATACTATCTGACAACTGAAAGTTTGACGTCTTAGATTTGACAAACAACTCGATCAATCTACATAGAGACACCAGAGTTATTATCATCGAATTGCATGCATACATATGGATTTGGACACATTGATGTCTAGTTGATCAGTTAAAAATAAATGTAAGCATTCAGATTAAACAGTTATGTGAATTTACATTGTCGATTGCTAAGTATATCAAATTTATGTTTTACAGATGTCTGATTTATGTACAGAATATGATAAAATGCAGGAAAATGTTCCTCAAGAAAAATAAGCAAAAAGTAAGTACAAAGTGATTTTCTTGTTTCAATTAGGCATTGAACAGAATGGTTAATGTGTGTCTTTCATAATAATGGTTTTGAAATAAATGATGAAATATTTTCATGAGGACTCAAAGTGCAATATGAATAAGCCGTTTCGCGTTAACTGCGGGACTAATGTCCGCCCATGCGCAGAACTACTTCCGAGTGGGTAACCAATACAATGCCGCAGCTAGGGAGAAAGCGGTCAGTTTTTTTCAGATTCCCCAAAGACAAAAGGAAGAGAAGAGCATGGGTTAGGGCTGTCAACAGAAAGAATTGGACTCCAAACGACGATTCTTGGATATGCTCCGATCATTTTGTAGATAGATGGCACGGGATGAGCCTTCCGACTTGAATTATGCACCTACCATTTGTAGTTACAAGGCTCCACAATTAACACCTTGTAAGCTATTTAGAGATTCTAGATACCATGAGAGGTCAGAAAATAAGGTAATGTTTTATCTAGAAATTATAAATGTACATGTCTAATGATTGTGTTTAAATGGCTGATGGATGCATGCATTTTCTTGAAATTCATAGTGCATTCTTATACTGCATTTAATGAGAGAAACTATTGAGACTAAATAATGAAAATCACTTTATTTCATAAATTCTAAAGTTTTTGAAACTTACATAGAATTACACATTATCATGCAAATCAATCTCTGGACACTGCGATCCCCTCTCTCGAGTGATACAGATAGGACCTAGTGATAGAGTGTCTATAGGTATTTAACAATGTTTTTAAGCAATATATTGCAATATTAACCAGTATATTGGTTAACTGTTACACCCCTACCAATTAGGCGTAAATATCAATAAGTCACAGGGAAAGAAAAATATGCAGCGATCAGAACTCGAACCCAGGACCTCTCGCTTACAGGGCGAGTGCTCTCCCGACTGAGCTATCCGGACGCTTACATATCCTTCTTCCTATAATGTGAACAGCTAAGTGCTGTGACAAAGAGTAACGAGTATTATTTTTTTTATAGTACATTATTTGGTATCAAACCATATTTGATTTTTTTATTTCAGGCTCGCATTCAAGAATCTATTAACAATGAGCTAACAATGGAGGCCAGCAAACAATTTTCTGTTATGACACATTCCTCATATTGTTTGCATGATGATGCTAATATTAATTCATCTATTCCAGCATTTGAGGACACTTTATCAGATACCAACATTGTTATTACTACATCAACAGGTATGAAAAAATAGATAAACCTTCAGTAATCTGCTAGTACTTATGATGATAATACCATCTTTATAATTGTTTCTGGTGACTGTCACCTCTAGAGTTAGCTGAGTCTAAGGAAACTACAGGCTGGTTACAATTATAACAATGACAGTGTTATGCAAATTACTCATTCATTATGACAAATTTGCAATGTCATTTCAAATAGAAATTTATCAGTTATATCCTATCTATGATAACATTGTTATGCCACATTTGTTTCTTTTAAATCTGTAAATCATGACTATTTCTATTAGGGCTCTACACCGGTATATGATATATATTGAATACCGGTATTGTAGGTTCGATAGATATATCGGATCAAACATTTCCGTATCGAACAAAATATCGATCAATGACGGCCATACAAATAAATACTTAAATACCATGGCCTGCATATCAGTTGATATTATGTATCGCCATATCAACATTCTACTGATTCCAACTATGTATGTAATAATATATTGACGAATAATATCATAATATGACATTCCTTAAGCAAATGTCTCACACCGGATACGTCATGTTATGTCATTTTTCTATCAAAGGGAAGTAAATGTTGTGGTTAGAATGTCCATTTAATTTATATTTACTTTTGTTTTCAATTAGTCCAGAAACCAACGATCATTATTTAAAATGCAGATCAATTATGAGAGCAAGTCTCTTGGATTTGTTCAGGTAGTTCCGCAATGTAAAGAAAATTTGATAGGTCATATTAGTAGCTGAAGTTCTGAAAGAGCTAGTTTGCTTTTTAATTTGCCGATCTTTGTCTAGTGTCATATAAATATGAATTACTGTAAATAATTCTCACTAAAACCAAACATCAACAAATGTTATTATTTTACCTAACGCACTCAATCAATGTTGATGTTAATACACTGACTACATGTAATCGTGTCACAAAAACTCGTCTGCAACATTGCATTTGTCTGAGTATATGCCACCTTCGAAAAAATAAAGTTTGGGGTTATTAAATTGTAAAAAGAATGAACAGACCAGAATGTACAATATGCTGCAAAACTGTTGTAAGCAAAGGGGACAATACAACAAACTTGGCCGTGCATGTCACCCTGTCAGCAGAAAGATTATGTCTAGACACACACTCACTCATTTTCATACCAAGAGACTATCAAGATTTTCGAGTAAGATCGTGAAGATAACCTCTGGGTACAAGAATGATACTTACTAGATGCAATAATAGTTCTTTAAAATGCAAACGTCAAAGACTTGAACATTTAAAATATTAATAAGACAGTGCATTTAGTAGTGTGGTGTTACAAACATCAAAATCAATGAATAAAACATCACTATTTTTAAGTTTTATAAAAATTACATTTATCATTAAAATATCATATGATATATCAAATATCGATCATTTTGTATCGATACGAATATCGTATCGATCATTCTGACCGATATAGAGCCCTAATTTCTATCATGTAAATGTAACTTGGTGATTGCTTAATATTATATTACATTTCCATGTTTTATTTGAAATAAGGGAGGCAACTCATAAACTTTAAATCATTGATTATAAACTAGTTATTTCCCTTTATACTTATATATTTAATATGTGTTGATGAAGCATGATTGAATTTAATGCGGAGGGAAAATATCATGCATTTTTAGTATAAATTAATTTTCATTGATAATATCTCTTGTAATATTATCATTATACAATGTGTTATTGCTTTATTCACAGGAACTCAATGTGATGCTGATCCGTTTCTCCTAGAAAACCAACAACTAAAACTTGAGAATGCCACCCTTAAAGATCAACTGATACAACACATATGGAACACTGATAAAATTTCCAACAATGATTCAATGACACGATTTTATACCGGTTTACCTTCATTTTCTGTTTTCATGTGGCTATTTAATATTCTTTCTCCCAAAGCTACTAGAATGACCTACTGGATTGGAGAAAGTTCCACACCATCATCTAATAAGTCTAGACAACATCCATCTTCACTACCTTTGATTGACCAGTTTCTATCAGTTTTAATGAGAAATAAACTAGGATTATTTGTGCAGGACATGGCTTACAGATTTGGTATTTCCACTGCGACATTCTCCAAATATTACACAACTTGGATATGTTTACTATATGAAGAATTAAAAATTATGAATCCTTTTCCATCAAGAGATATTATAGACGGAACAATGCCATCACAGTTTAAAACAGCTTATTATTGACTGCACAGAAATATTCATTCAAAAGTCATCTAGTTTGGTAAATCAAAGTTTGACATTTTCAAATTACAAAAGTCACAATACAATAAAGTTTTTGATACGAATCACTCTGGCTGGTGGTATTTCTGACTGTCATTTGACTGAAGAATGTGGACTTTTAGATTTGCCGGAGCCTGGTGATAGTGTAATGGCAGACAGGGGCTTTACTATTTGAGACTTACTATCAAAAAGGGGCTGTTTTTTAAACATTCCACCATTTCGTGGTAATTCTAACCAGTTTACAATACAAGAAGTGTATAAAACCCAAGAAATAGCTTCTCTTAGGATTCATGTGGAAAGGAAGATTGGTCGTGTGAAGAATTTTCATATATTTGATGGGATATTACCCCTTTCTCTTGCTCCCCTAGCCACAAAGCTGTTCCATGTTTGCTGCTGGTTGACCAACTTAGACACTCCATTGGTGGAAGATAAACAACAACAAGAATCTGATTCTTCAGTCATTTAAAGACATCAGGTATAAACTTTAACACTTACATATCAATATAATAAATTTACTCTAAATTTTTAGACGAACTTGTGTTTAAAAAAATCATAGTTTTAGTTTCTATAATATCGACATTTACATGGCTTATGACACAAAACATAATATACAATCACATACAAATGTAATACAAATTAAACAAATAAAACAGAAAAGACATACCAGATATAACATCTTTACAAGTTACAGATTTTACAAATAATGGATTATTAAATGTTGAAAACAGAGTAAAGTTTCTAAGACTAAACCATGTTCATAAATTTTTAATGATAACAGTCCGTCATACATGAAAGAAAATTTTGTATTAACATCAACACTGCATAACCATCAAAGTAGAAATAAATACAGTTATTATGTATCTTATAACAAGAAAACATTGAAATCATGAAGGTATTTATATATTTATTACATGTCGTACTTGCTAAAAGTAAACATTTTCATAGGTGGCTTCTTGTTTTTTTAACAACATTGTTTTCCTGTACACTTTTTCCTTTTGCATACAAATTCTGTAGGTATTTTAATTATGATACAATACTGTGAAACAACTTAAAATGCAAGTAATATGATTAATGACTGCAATATCACTACATTAATTTAAACAGTTACAGACACTATCAATATACAAATAATTTTATTAATCTTACCACATAACATTCTCACAATGGAATGTAAACCTCATCCTGTTTCAGCGCCATTCATTTCTAGGAGCATCTGAAGATGGTATTGTTAATGATGGAGACAGCATGGGTATTGTGTATATTTAAATAACTATAGGTGTTGTTGATGTTTTTAGTCTTTTTTTAAAATTATAGTCATAATACATCCATGATTTTCCAAAAGAGTGAGTAAAGCTGCTTATGTCATATGATATATTTCAGTTTTACATAATTTTAATTACAATTAGATGGCCTGTACAAAAACAATGCTTTCAGTCACGGTGAAACTATTCAAGCAATATAAAATATTGTTACACTATTATGCTTGCACTGGTGTGTTTTTGTTGTTTAGACAAGAGCCATTTAAAATCAATCAGTGTAAAATATTGGGTAAATGTTTTCCATATAAAATTGAAGTAACTTTGGCATCATAGTTGAAACAAATTCAGTGTCAAAATAAATCCCATCAATGTTCATGTTATTTTTGGAGGCTCCTGTCCAAACAAAATCACACCAGGGCAAGCCTATTACTGCCATTTCACCCTGAACTTGGGCATAATATCTATGATTTTTTCTTAAAAGGGTCTTTCCATGGGCAGTTTCTAAACAAAAACCCTTATTCTCCACAGCCAGAATGTCAGGAATTTCCATTTGGCTAATGTTACATCCTTGTAGAGAATAAGGGCATTTGATTTCTAAAATACCCATGCTGCCTTCATCATTGACAATACCATCACCAGACGCACCTAGAAACGAATGGCTCTGCAACAGGGTGAGACTAGTAGGTGAAACACTAAAGTTTTTACTATACTTCCTCTAATGTTGAACATACTGGGCTCGAGCAACATTTTTTTTATCGATGCCCCATTGCACTTTGGCTGGTAAAGATGTGTACCTATACAAGTAAAAAAGCAATATTTTAGAAGTAGCTAGAGTTTTGAGAAAATTAATTTGTCCTACATTATAAAACCAACACAATTGTATACAATTCAAAAAGTGTTAAAACCTAAGTAAGTAACTAAATATTTAAACCCATATTATTGACACTTGATTAAAAAGATCATCTATCAATACTTAGCTTTCTTTTTAAAGAAGGTTCGCAAACACATTTTCTGGTTAAATGCTATGATATGAATTTATGTATCATTTAAGCATAAATTATATCAGTAATTCAGTAAACTCTATACTGATAATGTGTAGTATTTTAAATAGGCAAACATTCTTTCTTAATAAGATCATGGATGATGATGCTTGCAATGTGATAATATAAACAATACTATATTTGTGTAACAAATCTAATTTCCGTATACAGCCAAAGTTTACATAAATTCACATTTTTGGTGTGTGTCATTGTAGTTACATGTATGTTATGGCAGTTCCATTAACTTCCTAAGTAAATAATGATTTCATAATTACATGTACGGTATAATTATAGTTTAAAAATTGCTGCTTTTATACAAAACGTTGACTTTGATGATGAAGATTATTGTTTATAGGATTCAAAAAATATAAATTTTAATAAACTTTTTCAAATTATGATCGAATATAAGGTTTTAACAAAATGTAGAAGTAATTTCACATAGGCCCACACTTCCATTTCAACGCTAATTTAATAAAATGGCCGTTTTTGCACCGCATATTCAATAAATTGACCGTTTACTACACAAATATTCGCTCTTGGCCACTTACATATAAGACAAAAAACATTATTTTTTTCATTTAAAAGAGCCAAATTTTAACCAATATATGTAGAAAAAAAATATTTTAGTAGTTAAAAATAGTTTAACTGCAAAAAATACGAATATTGATAAAAAACAAAAAATATAATCTTTCAATGTAGTAAGCATCTATTCACAACTCTTCTAAATGGAGATAAATAAAGTGTCTATTTTTTTCAATAGGTGTGATGCGGTCGAAGATAGTGCCTGGCTTGTGACAAAACGAACGATGATTTGAAAGATATCTTAAACAGTTTTATGGCAATCAATTCTTAGTTTTATTAAATAAAAGGTGTTTCCTATTTCAAAATTGCAGAAAATGAATTAAAAAGGGGTTCGTCTGCGCTTCGCGGTTTTTTTCATACGCAAACCGAATAACACAAAATACCGAAAATGGCGGTCAGAATGAAAAAAATCAAGTGGGTACGAAAATATTTTGCGTCTTTCGTGCGTAACAGTGCGATGACAGCCATCAATTTGGCTTGAATGATCAAAAACAAATATTTATTTTATCATTTAAAAGTAATTTCGCGGTAGAACTGGTGAGAACTTGCTGATTAAGGACAAACATGAAATCGAAAGTAAGGGTTCGTACTTGGCGTATTTCGTACTTGAGATTTGCATTGAAACTCTGACATTTAATCAAGCAATAAACATACTTTTAAGTTGCCTTTGCTTATTGTCTGGTATAACTGAATTGATATTATTTATTTTTTACCAATTTTTGTTGTTGTTTTTTTTCCAGGGTTATTTTCCTGGTGTTGTGATTTAGGACAAACTGTAATAGTCTAATAGAAACCCAACTGTAAGGTTGACTGTGATGCATGCCAGGGAGAGCTTTCTGAAGTCTTAAAACAGTAAAGATGTGTTCTGGAGGCACTGGAGAGCTGATTTGAGAAATCTAAAGCTATAGAGTACAGTAATGTTTTCTCATTGTTTAGTTGTTCATTATCTCATGGTACTTACCTGTACAAATTATAGTAAGAAGGCTATGTAATCAGCTAGATAGCTTAGGAAGAGCACTTGTCATTTAAATAATGAATAAAAAACTGCATGGTTAATTTGTAAACAATGCAACGTCCGAGCATGCGCAATATCGGGGTCTGCTAAACTAGATTCTATACCATGGACTTAAATTATGTAGTGGCACTTACCTGTTCACATTATGGGCAGAAGGATATGTAAGCGGCTGGATAGTTCAGTTGGGAGAGCGCTCACCTTGTAAGGGAGAGGTTCTGGGTTCGAGTCCCGGTCAGGCTGCATATTTTTCTTACGCTGTGACATTTGGCGCCTAACGTGGGACCGTGACAATTACTTGGTCAGTTGAGAAACACTTGTAAAAAAATAAATGCATCTTAAACGGCATGGAATTTTGCAATTCCAGATGATACCTAGCTGATCTTTATTGTAACATTTTCACCTTGTCTTTGTTGTACAGATCACTGATGTATTCTAGGATTAGTCTATGGTTTTGTTGATCCTTGGTTAATGGAGGACATTGGTTGATGTTACAAGCTATAAATGACAAGGTGTTGTTGACCATCTATATGTTGATGCAGCTGAGAGTCTTATCAATATGTATTACAAGGTACTTTATACTAGGGGTGTAATAATACAGTCAAAACAGTATTGAGATATCCAAAACCCATATTGTAATATATGCAATACATATTGTGCTTTTTTTGTAGACATGTGAGCATGAATTGATGCATGTGCATTGCATTCGCTACATTCATATGTGTATTTTCAAACAATCTCTTGTACAAATATTTGATAACTTGTGTAAATTGGATTATATGTAAGAAAAAGGCATATTTTGAAATGGACCTTCAAAGCCAACTATTCTTTCATTTGATGAAATGTTGAACATTTTAAAGCACAATAAAATTATTTCAAGTTTTCAAAAGTTTTAACATTTATTCATTTATTTTAATTTTAGGATCTGATAAAAACAATCAGTATGCCACATTACTACAAATAACTGGTTCAGGAAAAAATGGACTGGTTAAAAACTGGCAGAATTCATATCACAATATTAATCAGTATATTGGTTAACTGTTATAGTCCAACAGAATTAACCTGAGCTTGAACTACCTGATTGTAATAATTACACACTTTACTTACATTAAATTGTGAGTTTCCGTATGCATGTATATGGTTATACATGTGTTTATAACAACAGAAGTGACTGTAAATCAATTTATTAAAATCGGCATGTTATTGTATGTTTAATTTTGGACACATAAGTTTTTTGGGGAAAACAAGTAAGTCAGTAATATTATGGCACAGTTTCAAAGTATTTATTCTTATGAAAACAAAATTAATTGTTCAGTATGTGTATTTTGCCGAAAGCGTGATTAACAAACGAAGACAAAAATAGACTGTAAATACTGACTTTAATATATTCTTGTTGGACTATACACACCTACTTTATACTGTTTATTAAATCAAGACTATAGTCATGTATATTATATGAAGTATTATGTTGGTTCTTTTTGTTGTTTACATTTAATACTTGGTTCTTTAATGATAAAATGTTTTCAACCAATCTCTTCAATTGTTCCTTCTTACGAATAACAATGATAAACATTATTGTAAATATTTTAATGTTAGCTATAGAAGTTCTTGTAAACTGTTATGTTTACATATTTCAGACAAAAGAGAAAACCAAAAAAAGAATATTTAAGTGCGCTTCATATATTGTTGAAAGAGTAAAGAAAGTTTTATGGTATAATTATTTAGATCAGCAAATGTTGATATAAGACTTTGTCCTGTGGATTCTACTGGTTTGAAATTTAAAACATATGGTAGCAATTTTTGAATATTTATTATTTATTTATTTATTTTCCTGTTTATCAAGATGCTAATGTTGTTATGTAAGACAGTAGACTGACCTTACCAGCTTTCTTGTACAATTTCTGTTACCAGCACTCACTCTTCCACAAGAAGATGACAACTTTTTGATCTCTGTGTATCAAGATTATATTATAGGAGAATACTTGTAACCTATCACTGTGTAGAACCAAAACAGTTCAACATGTTTATACTTGAGTCTGTTAACCATTGATCATATATTTATATTATACATTTAATGATCATTGTAGCAGAGAATAATACAACACTTGTACACACCTGCTATCAAGATAGCTTTAATCATCACATGATAGAGTGTTCACTTACAATGTGGAACAATGTATGTATGATCCCAGCTTGGAACATTGTATCTAATGTTCTAGTTAATATAATATATTGTATCTACAAGATATCATTTATAAAGTAAAGAGAAACAATTACATTTCTTTAGAAAATAGCCTAGTTTCTGTTAGTGTTTCTGTTAGTGTTTGAAGCAGGAACCAAAATATCCATCCTACCACTGGACCTCTGTTTATGTATGTTATTTTAATTAAGAAATAACTTACAGTTGTCTATATTTTGTTGTCTAATAAAATATAGGCACGAGTTGTGATGCGCGTATGATTAAATCACGAGTGCTTTAGCACGAGTGATTTAATAAGCGCATCAAACGAGTGCCTATATTTTATTAGACAACAAAATATAGACAACTGTAAGTTATTTCGATTCTAACATCGTAAAATACCTCCGTAGAAAAGATATATTTATAGAACTATTTTTAACTGTCAGAAACGTCATGCTGTTGAAATCCACCCCAGTGCAAAGGCCGAAAATAGCATTTATTTACACAATTCTCACAGATAGGTGTTTCTTATTCCGAACAAAAGATATTAAAATCTTAATTATAGAATAGAAACCGAATTGTAAAAGTCAACCCGTATAAACTTGGGCACTATTTTCGGCTTTGCTCATTTAACGTAGGGAGTAAAATTTCAACAGTCGTCACGAGCTATATTTTGTTGAATAATAAAGCATAGATGACGTCACATTAAATAAAGAGTGAAAACGCACGTGCCTATGTTAGAATATGCTATTAGGTTATGTAATTATTATTGTAACATGTTTTATTGGATATATTACAGATAAACAATAACATTGTAAGATATTTTCTGATAGATGATACAACATATGTTAGAAACCATGGGGAAAATAACTTTATCAAAGAAACATGAAATACAGTTGTTAGGTGGAAGTTAAAGATTTTCTCAAAATCTTCACATAGTCTCAAACTTAAATAAAGACAAACAACAAAGAAACAAGTATAAGTGTTGTATGTTATGATGAATATAAAATTTATACAAGATAAAGATTGTTGAGGTATTTTTTGAAGTATTAATTTTTTACATTATAAGTATATATTGTCTGATGAAATCATTCCTTGGTGAGTGTTATCATTAAGTCTGATGTTAACCAAGTTTGAATTGTCTTGTTTTGTTTTACCAATCAGTCACTTAGTGAATTCATGTTTATAAAAGTGATTTTATTTATAAATTACAATATAAACACATGTATATGTTTTAATACTTGTCTGGTTTACATACTGAGTGATAACATAATTGACGTCTTGTTACAAAACTAACATTTGATGTCTGTTTGAAGCTTACATTTTAAAATATTTATAATATGCCATGAATGTAAAGATAAAAAATTAGTAATGACCATTAACCTTGTTGTCATTGAAAGTTGAAGAATAAAGCAAACATCCAATATATCAATGACATTTAATTTTATATTAATATGAAACATTACACTGTAAACAGTTAAATGAATAAAAAAACATGTTTTTTGTACTTTATAATTTATTATATTTTCTATATATAATAGGTATTGAGAAAGTTTATGAGATTGTTGAGAGAATTAACAGTGGAATGGTTTATGGTTGGTTAGTATATATTTATATTTATTTTATAAATAAATCTCTCATAATATTAACTCAACTGAAATTTAACAACTGATATAAAACAGTCTAACATTTGGTTTAAAATTGTTGACAATATAGATGTCAGCATTGTTTAATATGAGGGTGACCATGTCACTTCACTATATAACTTGTATAGAGTCATTGATTAATTTATAGGGACCATAATGGAAATAAAGATTTAATTCTTTTTTGTGTCATCCCTGTATTTCAATATATTCAACATATTCTTTAATCTATAATATGTTAAATGAATTAGCTTTAATTTTAGTAAAATTACTTGTGGTAAGTAGGATCTGTTTTCTTCACAAATTCTATATGTTCAAGAACTGTTGATGAATGCTGTACCCAAGTATACATTATATATGTTCAAGAACTGTTGATGAATGCTGTACCCAAGTATACATTATATATGTTCAAGAAGTGTTGATGAATGCTGTACCCAAGTATACATTATATATGTTCAAGAACTGTTGATGAATGCTGTACCCAAGTATACATTATATATGTTCAAGAACTGTTGATGAATGCTGTACCCAAGTATACATTCTATATGTTCAAGAACTGTTGATGAATGCTGTACCCAAGTATACATTCTATATGTTCAAGAACTGTTGATGAATGCTGTACCCAAGTATACATTATATATGTTCAAGAACTGTTGATGAATGCTGTACCCAAGTATACATTATATATGTTCAAGAACTGTTGATGAATGCTGTACCCAAGTATACATTATATATGTTCAAGAACTGTTGATGAATGCTGTACCCAAGTATACATTATATATGTTCAAGAACTGTTGATGAATGCTGTACCCAAGTATACATTCTATATGTTCAAGAACTGTTGATGAATGCTGTACCCAAGTATACATTCTATATGTTCAAGAACTGTTGATGAATGCTGTACCCAAGTATACATTCTATATGTTCAAGAACTGTTGATGAATGCTGTACCCAAGTATACATTCTATATGTTCAAGAACTGTTGATGAATGCTGTACCCAAGTATACATTCTATATGTTCAAGAACTGTTGATGAATGCTGTACCCAAGTATACATTATATATGTTCAAGAACTGTTGATGAATGCTGTACCCAAGTATACATTCTATATGTTCAAGAACTGTTGATGAATGCTGTACCCAAGTATACATTCTATATGTTCAAGAAGTGTTGATGAATGCTGTACCCAAGTATACATTATATATGTTCAAGAACTGTTGATGAATGCTGTACCCAAGTATACATTCTATATGTTCAAGAAGTGTTGATGAATGCTGTACCCAAGTATACATTATATATGTTCAAGAAGTGTTGATGAATGCTGTACCCAAGTATACATTCTATATGTTCAAGAACTGTTGATGAATGCTGTACCCAAGTATACATTCTATATGTTCAAGAAGTGTTGATGAATGCTGTACCCAAGTATACATTCTATATGTTCAAGAACTGTTGATGAATGCTGTACCCAAGTATACATTCTATATGTTCAAGAAGTGTTGATGAATGCTGTACCCAAGTATACATTATATATGTTCAAGAACTGTTGATGAATGCTGTACCCAAGTATACATTATATATGTTCAAGAACTGTTGATGAATGCTGTACCCAAGTATACATTATATATGTTCAAGAACTGTTGATGAATGCTGTACCCAAGTATACATTATATATGTTCAAGAACTGTTGATGAATGCTGTACCCAAGTATACATTATATATGTTCAAGAACTGTTGATGAATGCTGTACCCATGTATACATTATATATGTTCAAGAAGTGTTGATGAATGCTGTACCCAAGTATACATTATATATGTTCAAGAACTGTTGATGAATGCTGTACCCAAGTATACATTATATATGTTCAAGAAGTGTTGATGAATGCTGTACCCAAGTATACATTATATATGTTCAAGAACTGTTGATGAATGCTGTACCCAAGTATACATTATATATGTTCAAGAACTGTTGATGAATGCTGTACCCAAGTATACATTATATATGTTCAAGAAGTGTTGATGAATGCTGTACCCAAGTATACATTATATATGTTCAAGAACTGTTGATGAATGCTGTACCCAAGTATACATTATATATGTTCAAGAACTGTTGATGAATGCTGTACCCAAGTATACATTATATATGTTCAAGAACTGTTGATGAATGTTGTACCCATGTATACATTATATATGTTCAAGAACTGTTGATGAATGCTGTACCCAAATATACATTCTATATGTTCAAGAACTGTTGATGAATGCTGTACCCAAATATACATTATATATGTTCAAGAACTGTTGATGAATGCTGTACCCATGTATACATTATATATGTTCAAGAACTGTTGATGAATGCTGTACCCAAATATACATTCTATATGTTCAAGAACTGTTGATGAATGCTGTACCCAAGTATACATTCTATATGTTCAAGAACTGTTGATGAATGCTGTACCCAAATATACATTCTATATGTTCAAGAACTGTTGATGAATGCTGTACCCAAATATACATTATATATGTTCAAGAAGTGTTGATGAATGCTGTACCCAAGTATACATTATATATGTTCAAGAACTGTTGATGAATGCTGTACCCAAGTATACATTATATATGTTCAAGAACTGTTGATGAATGCTGTACCCAAGTATACATTCTATATGTTCAAGAACTGTTGATGAATGCTGTACCCAAGTATACATTCTATATGTTCAAGAACTGTTGATGAATGCTGTACCCAAGTATACATTCTATATGTTCAAGAACTGTTGATGAATGCTGTACCCAAGTATACATTCTATATGTTCAAGAACTGTTGATGAATGCTGTACCCAAGTATACATTCTATATGTTCAAGAACTGTTGATGAATGCTGTACCCAAGTATACATTATATATGTTCAAGAAGTGTTGATGAATGCTGTACCCAAGTATACATTATATATGTTCAAGAAGTGTTGATGAATGCTGTACCCAAGTATACATTATATATGTTCAAGAACTGTTGATGAATGCTGTACCCAAGTATACATTCTATATGTTCAAGAACTGTTGATGAATGCTGTACCCAAGTATACATTCTATATGTTCAAGAACTGTTGATGAATGCTGTACCCAAGTATACATTCTATATGTTCAAGAACTGTTGATGAATGCTGTACCCAAGTATACATTCTATATGTTCAAGAACTGTTGATGAATGCTGTACCCAAGTATACATTCTATATGTTCAAGAACTGTTGATGAATGCTGTACCCAAGTATACATTCTATATGTTCAAGAACTGTTGATGAATGCTGTACCCAAGTATACATTCTATATGTTCAAGAACTGTTGATGAATGCTGTACCCAAGTATACATTCTATATGTTCAAGAACTGTTGATGAATGCTGTACCCAAGTATACATTCTATATGTTCAAGAAGTGTTGATGAATGCTGTACCCAAGTATACATTATATATGTTCAAGAAGTGTTGATGAATGCTGTACCCAAGTATACATTCTATATGTTCAAGAACTGTTGATGAATGCTGTACCCAAGTATACATTATATATGTTCAAGAAGTGTTGATGAATGCTGTACCCAAGTATACATTATATATGTTCAAGAAGTGTTGATGAATGCTGTACCCAAGTATACATTCTATATGTTCAAGAACTGTTGATGAATGCTGTACCCAAGTATACATCATATATGTTCAAGAACTGTTGATGAATGCTGTACCCAAGTATACATTCTATATGTTCAAGAACTGTTGATGAATGCTGTACCCAAGTATACATTCTATATGTTCAAGAACTGTTGATGAATGCTGTACCCAAGTATACATTCTATATGTTCAAGAACTGTTGATGAATGCTGTACCCAAGTATACATTCTATATGTTCAAGAACTGTTGATGAATGCTGTACCCAAGTATACATTCTATATGTTCAAGAACTGTTGATGAATGCTGTACCCAAGTATACATTCTATATGTTCAAGAAGTGTTGATGAATGCTGTACCCAAGTATACATTATATATGTTCAAGAAGTGTTGATGAATGCTGTACCCAAGTATACATTATATATGTTCAAGAAGTGTTGATGAATGCTGTACCCAAGTATACATTCTATATGTTCAAGAACTGTTGATGAATGCTGTACCCAAGTATACATTATATATGTTCAAGAAGTGTTGATGAATGCTGTACCCAAGTATACATTCTATATGTTCAAGAACTGTTGATGAATGCTGTACCCAAGTATACATTCTATATGTTCAAGAACTGTTGATGAATGCTGTACCCAAGTATACATTGTATATGTTCAAGAACTGTTGATGAATGCTGTACCCAAGTATACATTCTATATGTTCAAGAACTGTTGATGAATGCTGTACCCAAGTATACATTCTATATGTTCAAGAACTGTTGATGAATGCTGTACCCAAGTATACATTCTATATGTTCAAGAACTGTTGATGAATGCTGTACCCAAGTATACATTCTATATGTTCAAGAACTGTTGATGAATGCTGTACCCAAGTATACATTCTATATGTTCAAGAACTGTTGATGAATGCTGTACCCAAGTATACATTCTATATGTTCAAGAACTGTTGATGAATGCTGTACCCAAGTATACATTCTATATGTTCAAGAACTGTTGATGAATGCTGTACCCAAGTATACATTCTATATGTTCAAGAACTGTTGATGAATGCTGTACCCAAGTATACATTATATATGTTCAAGAAGTGTTGATGAATGCTGTACCCAAGTATACATTCTATATGTTCAAGAAGTGTTGATGAATGCTGTACCCAAGTATACATTCTATATGTTCAAGAAGTGTTGATGAATGCTGTACCCAAGTATACATTCTATATGTTCAAGAAGTGTTGATGAATGCTGTACCCAAGTATACATTCTATATGTTCAAGAACTGTTGATGAATGCTGTACCCAAGTATACATTATATATGTTCAAGAACTGTTGATGAATGCTGTACCCAAGTATACATTATATATGTTCAAGAACTGTTGATGAATGCTGTACCCAAGTATACATTATATATGTTCAAGAACTGTTGATGAATGCTGTACCCAAGTATACATTATATATGTTCAAGAACTGTTGATGAATGCTGTACCCAAGTATACATTCTATATGTTCAAGAACTGTTGATGAATGCTGTACCCAAGTATACATTCTATATGTTCAAGAACTGTTGATGAATGCTGTACCCAAGTATACATTATATATGTTCAAGAAGTGTTGATGAATGCTGTACCCAAGTATACATTATATATGTTCAAGAAGTGTTGATGAATGCTGTACCCAAGTATACATTATATATGTTCAAGAAGTGTTGATGAATGCTGTACCCAAGTATACATTCTATATGTTCAAGAACTGTTGATGAATGCTGTACCCAAGTATACATTCTATATGTTCAAGAACTGTTGATGAATGCTGTACCCAAGTATACATTCTATATGTTCAAGAACTGTTGATGAATGCTGTACCCAAGTATACATTATATATGTTCAAGAACTGTTGATGAATGCTGTACCCAAGTATACATTCTATATGTTCAAGAACTGTTGATGAATGCTGTACCCAAGTATACATTATATATGTTCAAGAACTGTTGATGAATGCTGTACCCAAGTATACATTATATATGTTCAAGAACTGTTGATGAATGCTGTACCCAAGTATACATTCTATATGTTCAAGAACTGTTGATGAATGCTGTACCCAAGTATACATTCTATATGTTCAAGAACTGTTGATGAATGCTGTACCCAAGTATACATTCTATATGTTCAAGAACTGTTGATGAATGCTGTACCCAAGTATACATTCTATATGTTCAAGAACTGTTGATGAATGCTGTACCCAAGTATACATTCTATATGTTCAAGAACTGTTGATGAATGCTGTACCCATGTATACATTATATATGTTCAAGAACTGTTGATGAATGCTGTACCCAAGTGTACATTCTATATGTTCAAGAACTGTTGATGAATGCTGTACCCAAGTATACATTATATATGTTCAAGAACTGTTGATGAATGCTGTACCCAAGTATACATTATATATGTTCAAGAAGTGTTGATGAATGCTGTACCCAAGTATACATTATATATGTTCAAGAACTGTTGATGAATGCTGTACCCAAGTATACATTATATATGTTCAAGAACTGTTGATGAATGCTGTACCCAAGTATACATTAATTGATATTTAATACTTGTCCATATTTAGTTGTTTTATAAAAAAATATGTGTATCATGATTTTATCTTGTTGTTTTATTTTTCAGCAGACATTGGTAACAATGAGAAAAGTAAAAGTTGGTGTAGTAACTTGAGTGTAACATTATACAAATATATCTATATATCGAGTCAGAAGGACTATTGTAGTTTTCTACACAGATAGTTGACAAGTAAATATTTTTTTACCGTTTTGTTTTGTGTAACCTCAGAGTTAGTTGGTTTGGGCCGACTCTGTCATGCAGTTTTACACAGTGGGAAGATGTGTAAGGAAGATGGTTGTCTAGTATTGATAAAACAAAATCAAACTTAAAAATTATTACTGTATAAATACTATTACATATGTATAAATTTAATCATTACCTTAGATTTCTTGAACACTGGATCCATTCATTATGTTACATAGTAAATTGGGCACAAAGTCTGACTGTATGAAATAAGTAATAGTGTATTGCATAAATCAATTTTCAATACTCTGAGGCTTTTCACTAGTGAATTAAGCCATTAACTGTAAATCAGTATATATTGTAGTGCTATGACTGAAAATATTTTATGTTTAAATCAGTTAGCATACTTGAGCTAGTTTTAACTAAGGCATATCTTACATCTCAGTATATAGTATATACATGAGTTTTCATTAACTAGTGATTTAGTTATTTTTGTTTTAGATCATCTAAGAAACAATTTCTGACATCTTAGATTATATAAGTCACTCTTTAGTCTACTTTCTGGTCCACAAATACTGATCAAGTCAGGTTAAGTTTATTGGTAAAGAAAAGAAAGAGGTAGTTTTTGGATGTGATTCAAACTGACGCCAAGTTGACTCAGACTGTCCATTTATTACCAGATCACCATCATAACCACTCTGACATCCAGGTTTGTTTGTACAGAAATGATTTTATTGGTTCATCCAAACAAGTGTTAGCTAATTTGATTCTTGCATCGTGATACATATCATTTGATATTAATGATTTAATTATAGAATAATGTATGACATTGTTTGATAGGCTATCAGTAAGTGTTAGTTTATAGTTTCCTGACCCTGAAGTTTTGTATTGGGTAGATAGGATTGTTTCTATATTTTCTTTAGTGATTTATGCAGTTTAGTGCATCACATTCAATGCACATCACACAATTTTCTTTACTTAGTAAAACAATGAGTCATGGCAATTTGGTGAGACAGTCTGGAAGCTGCTTACAAATATTTTTTTGACCTTATTCTTGTATATGACAGGCACAGCTATTATAAATTTAGAATGTTGGATTGATAATATAATAGTCTAAACTATTTATAAACTTTTTTTGTTTATTACAGATTTATTACAGTGTGGCATAGCCAACAAAACTTAAGGTCAGTTTCAGAACTTGTCCTGTAGTTCTGGAGAAGTGCAAGAATTTCAGAAATTTAATTTTTTAATGTGAACTAACAGATATACCTTATATAAGACAGAAACAGTGAACTACACATTGAGATCTGAAGAGAATAACCTTTATACATAAAACAGTTACTATGTTTTGTTTTCAATATAATATTTCTTAGTTATCATTGTAACACTAAGATATATGTGAGACAATTTTCAAGACAATATGTTGACAATTATAGCTGAGCCAGTATTGAACTGACGCCAATATGAAATAATTAAGATATTGGATTTAAACATTTATACATTTTACAAAGTTAGACTCATTTTAGTTTTAAATTTAGATCGTAATAAACTTCCAAATATAGTAATATAGTGCCAGTTCAATTCTATTTGACTACACTATTATTTAAAACTATAGTCAATATAATAGATTTGAAATTTTAACATCTGCTAACCACATAATGGACAATAAATGATATTGGATGTTCTGTGAAAGATAATTTTAATTTCATCAAGTAAGCTCACAATAAATATTTCCAGGGTGAGATAACTGTGAGTGAAAATATCTTTTTCTTTACTTACTTGTTGAAATTAAAAATCTTATTTCCAAACATTTTCTTTCTTGCTTTCTCTCCCATTTAATTGTTTGATGTCATTAGAGAGAAATAAGTAAGATATGAACATCAATTTATCTATACACTATTTCTACAGGCATTTCAGTTGGATAAAATATATGTTTTGTTGATAAACTAATGTATTAAAATGCCGTACAGAAGTTGTGGCTTTGTTTATACTAGCAGGCTGATTGTTGTTGTCCTGTGTTACTATGTCGTGTATTATTGTCTATTTAAAATAGTACATTTTTCAAGGAGAATGTACTTACTGTTTTTATTATTTTTGGTAAACTTTTACTTATAGTTTATTTTTGTTTGTTTATTTTAATATAACATTATTTAAGATGATCAGCTAATACTTGGAGAGAATGTTGAAGTCTGTTTAAAACAAACAGTCTGTATTACAAATTTTATTTGATAACATAATGCCATTTTTGAATTGTATTCATAATTCTTTATATATCTTGGCCATAATAATTGTTTTAATGTTTGAATTCATTCTTTGTTTATATTTTACAAATGTTTTACATAAATTTTGATCTGTGAAAATAATTCTGTAGGTTCACTATAAAATAAAGCAATAATGTTGTGTACAATTTAAACTTGACTGTAGATTTAAGTATCTTTTTCTATCGATGTATTCAATTATATTTCAATTTATGACAAGTAAATAAGATTATTTAGTGAGAATTTAAGTTTTTGTCATTTGTTACTATTTGATATTTTTTATATTTACTATGAAATATTTCATTAATCATCATGATAGTTGATATTTATCTTAAGATAGTTATCTGTAACTTGATTGTCAAATTACAGTTGTATTACAGCTGTATAGGTTTTCTTAAATTTATTGTTATAATTTTTGACAACTAACAATACTGTACAATGTAGAACAATACTTATGTTCCTCTAAATATAAAACTAGATTAAACTACGCCATTTTATGAAGTTTATTATTACAACCCCAGATATATTAACCAAACTTAAAACAGTTTAATTTTATTTAGATATGTATATACATGTATTTAGGAAAACAGTTATATATTTCAATTGTAAAATTGTTGCAAGATTTCATGGTCAATTCTCAGTGAATTTGATTAATTGATAACACTAAAATGTTCTATAAAATTTTAAAACTTAAATTTCATCAAATATGGCAATCATATGAATTTTGTTTATAAGCATATTTTTGATCTAAAACAAATTATTAAAGACACAAACAGATTTTACTAAAGGACACGTCACTGAATTATGTCTTTTTAGATTTTCTCTTCAATACAGCAATCAAGAAAAGTTAATTATAAAAATCTGCAAGTTTTGAATGTCCAGTTTTATCATGTATTTCTGTTAATGATAAACTATTATAATATTTTCTCAAAATGCAATAAATCTCCTTGGTCTGAGTCACTTATTGCGGAGATTTCTAAAGTTAGTATATTAACTTTTTTTAACATTTCATTAATTTATAAGTTTTGATTTAATTTCAATTAATATTTTATTAATATTTTTTTAATTGAATTTATGTAACTAGATATATTGTATCAATTATGTATTACATTAAATTGTATTTCAATTCAAAACTGTTTATAGATCTATATATTTGATGTGTTTATCAATTTTAGTATAACATTTATACAGTCTACGAATTTAGCTGACAGACCATTTCCATCAAAATTGCTGTTTGTCTAGTGACTTTTAAAATTGGAGTGGTAGACAGATCACCAACTTCTTATAGCCACCATTTTCTCTGTTGAAAATATTAAATTGATAAGTAAGAATTTTTATGTAAAAATAATAAAACACTGCATAAACAATTGTTTGATATTTTTCTGTGTGTTTAGTTTTACTTCAATATTTTGACATTCACAATTTATTTTAACAATTCACTAAGTCCAGTAAGTCTAATTCAGTACAGTATAGAATTCCATAATGTGAATGAATGTTTATCATGAAGATTGTTTATATATTTCCTATTTTCTGATAGACACAGATTTTTATTTTGTTTAGTTCTATTAACCTGTCTCTACTTAAAGTATTATTAAGTCACTAAAAGTATAATTTTTAACTTCTTTCAAACCACAGAGTCACTGTCACACATTGATACACTAACTACATGTATATATGAGGTGACTTTTGAATATTGGACAAGTTCAAATGAAGTTAGAAATAACACATTCAGTGATCATGTAAATATTTAAGTTGTGACAGGTTAATATAACTGTCCACTACAATGGTATTATCTTTCTGCTATCTTACTTAATGTTTGAGATGTAAATTATTTTAGTCTTTTCTCTAGACTCTTGATGTTTGAATGTAAACCAGGGCACAAGTTATATACAGATTTGTATAATATTTATATCATTAGAAACCTCAGACATCATAGTTACATAATAATAAAGTTTTCTGTATTTTTAAAAAAATTGTTTAGACTTTAAGTTATTGTACTCAGCTTGTTTGTCTTGATTTTTACAGAACCAATGTTGTATTAAAATACTATTTTTCATCTGATTGGTTGACACCATTGATATTCATGCAATTTGTTCATGTCACTTTGTAAGTTGATAATACTGTCTGTTATGAATTTTCTCTGAAAACAATTGCCTCTCATGGAAGTATGAAAATGTTTTATCATGAAAATTTATAAGGATTTAACCAAATATTAAATCCAAATAATATTGTTTTCAAGATTGTTTATTTGAACGATAATTTCAATTGACAATTTTTTTGCAATTAAACCTAACAACATATCTTTGTTTCATCAGATCATTCTTGTAAAGTCTAAAAAATGACTTGATTCATGTGAGAGAGTTAGATCAAGTTAGTTGTTAGTTGAATTTTTAGTTTAAGTTAAATATGACATCAGTGAAAATTTTGATTGAATTAAGTTTAATTATGATAGAACAACTATACTATCAGTAAAGGTCATGTTGTGTTTATGCATTCATGTAACATGCTATGTTAGGATTGTCAAAATGGTCACGTCTTGTTCATGTTTCAATTTCCTGACAACTTTGATATTTTTTTATACAAGTTAATCTATTTCTTACATACCATTGTCAGTATAAACTAACAGTGATTTAGTGATTTATATAAAGTTACATTTGAACTTAAATGTTTTGTAAATAACAATTAATTATTGTTTAAAACAAATTTGTTCTAGACAATCTGAAACAATATTTTATATTTATATGTGAAGTAGAATGTTTGTTCTAGATGTTTAGTATTATATTGTATTTTATTCAAGAGTATGGTGAAGATTACAGTTTCTGTATTATTTTAGGATTTTCTTGTTATTATTATATTTGACAAAAATATGATGAAAATGTTAACATTTTGTAACTAGCTTGATGAGTTTATCTTACATTTATTTTGTTACTTGGAATTTTAGTTTTTCAATAGGCTATATCCGGAATTCAAATATTTGGGTTTTTCCATGTAGGTACAAACAAACTTTCACTGTTACAATGAAAACACGTGTACAAAGAACAATAGAATTTAATCCATATTTCGTGATTTTCATCAATAATGTGTAACAAACTTTGTTTGTACCTACATCACACGGACGGAAAACCCCACAAATTTGAGTTCTGAATTAAGTCTATTATAGATATTAATATTTTGTACTGTTTAGAAAAAACTTACTAAGATGTATGTGAAGTTTTCTTTGTAGACTTGAACATTATGTCACAATTACTTATAGGTATCAGTATCATTAGAAATGTAATATTATGTCTGTAATTGTATTGTTTTGTTCATTATGATATCTAGCCGTTAATTTATACAGATATTTTTATAATTATATTGAATAAAAAATCATTTTAATAACTATTACAGTTTGTTATAAGTAATATAAATATATAATAGTTATGTATGTGAATATATAACTTGATCAACAAAGGACATGGTCTTGAGAACAACGTAGTTCCAGAGATTCCATGGAACATACTGTAACTTATTTCACACTTAATCAAGGGATTCCCTGACGGAGCTTGTTTGTACTTTGGAAGTTTGTCCAGAAATATTTTACAGTCAATCTTCCTAAGACTTATCAAGTAAGACAGCAGTAAGCAAATAGTGAAATTAGCCGGAGAAAAACATTAGGTGCAGAGAACTATGCCTTACTAATAACAATGAGTGATCACAACTGACTGCAGTAATAGAACTGAAAAAAATTGTCAGAGTTATGATAATTAAAACCAAGGTAGGTAATATAAAATAAGAAACAAATTATATTTTGTATTAAATATTTTCTAGTGCTGAACAATAGAACTTCTTGTTTCTGAGTAAAATAATTAATCTATATAAACCATTCAATGTAGTTTAATTATTTGTTTCTTGTACATTAGGCATGTACTCAAGTATTTATCAAATAAAATAAGAATTTAGATTTTATTTCCATCCGTTTTCTCAAAATTAAAGAAAATTGATACTAATTCAGTTTCATCCTCTTTAAGGGAATTAACTCTGTAGAGTACTGTAAAACGTTCTGTTGCAGTTATTTCCCTTGATATCTGACACTTTTTTGGATGATCGCAGTGGTATTCCGAATGATTTTGAGGAAAAATATATTTACGATGTGTGAATTTTACGATGCACCGGTAATATTTACAAAATGGCGGAAAAGAAAAAAGTCGTCTGGTAGCGATCTTTTTTACTTCCTTTTTTACGTAATACGTTCATGACAGTCTTGAATTTTGTTACAGTATAATTAGATTTTAGTATGTCTTTAAAACTGGAACATAAATTTGTTATTTGCATTGTTAGAATTCGGAGATGAGGGGCTGAAAATTGATTGAACTAAAGTTCAGCCACGACAGGTAAAATCAACCCGTAGACAACTCATACCGTACAAGTCTGTATGCAATCCACAGGGTCTTTGAGAAAAACTTAAATAAAACTCGCACAATATGATCAAGTCTTTTAAATTAATTTATGAAAATACTTGTAGTAAAGTAATTTTTGGATTTTAAACATAGGAGTATCCTGGGCTGGTGGGTGTTAATGGGGACCTGGTGTTCGCCTCACTTAAATAGATGCTTTTTACATTATAATCTGGGCAAGGGTAGTTGAGGTTCAGGAAATGTGCCTGAATCCCTTAAAAATGACCAAAGCTCAGGAGCTCCCTGGACCCCTAGCCAGGACACACTAGGGACTCGAATGGCCCTGTGAAAATCAGTAGATGCTTTTTCTACATCTACATCTACATCTACATCTTTTTCATCAAACTGTCAGACTTGACATTTCTTTGATGGTGCGCAAGAGAAAAGAGAATTTAAAGTTACATATGGAAAAGTTATAGTAAAAGTAAGAAAATAGATCGGGCAAGAATTAGTGCCTAAACAGATAAAAGACAGAAGCAGAAAAGAGATTCCCAGTTACTTTTCACCTCCATCCAGACTAGACCAATTCGGCTTCCTTGGAGGTACCAGGGCGCGAAGCCCCGCCGACATAGCTCAAGTCCTTCGTTTGGAGGCTAGTTCGTAACTGAGAGGGGATCCCCTTAGAAGGTCAGATTAGAAAGCTCACTCTTAAAGGATGCTAAAGAGTGAGCCTCAGCAACCCAATGGAAATCTTGGAGTGTTATATATAATAATGTTAAATATTATTAGTATATTTTAAATTAGCAGGCTTTGAACATTTTCATGATAGACAAGTCTAGAGTTGTACCATCCAATTATAACATATTTTACCAGGACAGTCTAACATCTACAAAATTTTGTGTATTACATGTATAATATATCATACCTAATTTTATTTACTCCTTGGTGAAGAATATAGCAGTACATCTAGTGAACTATTCTCTCTTCTATATGATAGTTTTCATGGTATATGTACATTGTAATGTGATAATTAATTATTGTAACATGTTTTAACTATATTATATTTTTTATTACAGATAGATTGTAAGTTTGTAAAAACTGGTGAGAGACACAAGACTTGTTGTATTTGGAACCTAAGAACTAATATCTTAATTTTTAAAATGAAAAGTAGTCCTCATGTTGAAGGTACCATTTATCAACTTTATGTTTGTTTAATGAGGGAAAAAACAAAGAAAATGTTAAGGTAATAATTAAGGATATATTTTACTAAAATAAAAAACAATTCTACTCTATATTTCAAAGATAAAGTAAACTATTGGTTGATAAACTGTAAAATAGTCACTGTCATCCCTTTAATTTTTCTTGAACACTTGCTCAATATATTATATAAAGTTAAAAAGTTGAAGTACAGCTTAAAGTCTGCTTTCATTATACTTGCTCAGCAGACTTTACAATCTTGTCATTAACTCCTGATCATTTAAATCACACTCAGGCAGGCGATCCCTAACAGTACCCATTTACACCTGGGTGGTGTGGAACAATTGTAGGTTAATTTCTTGCTCAAGGAAATTAGCAGTGCCCTTAGTGGGAATTGAACCTGGGACCTCTCAATCCCTTAGCACACTTCCTACCACTGGACCACTGCTCCTACATGTGGTCTTAGTATTATAAGGACAAAAAATCAACAAGCCTGACAGTATGAAATAAATTTTCACTTGTCTTTCAGTGTATTTTTCAGGCCATTTTGGGGCCGAAATTGGGCCCCATTCCCCTCTCCAAAAAGTATATATTTTCCCCTTTCCAGGTAAAAAATTCCCCTGTCAGACTGTCCTAAAACTTTTGTACTTTTTATAATGAACGTAAAGTTGGCAGACTCAGCAGACACAGCAGACACAGCAGAAGGAACGATCCTTCTGCTGTGTCTGCTGGCAGAAAGATAAATCTACAGCAGAAGGAATGATCCTTCTGCTGTGTCTGCTGGCAGAAGGATACATTTACAACAGAAGGATAAATCTTTCTGCTGGGTCTGCTGGCAGAAGGATTGAAGTATAACAGAAAGATGTGTCTGTTGGCAGAAGGATTTTATAATAACAGAAAGATGTGTCTGCTGGCAGAAGGATTAAACAACAACAGAATCAATCTATCTGCTGCGTCTGTTGGCAGAATAATTGAATTATAATTTAAAGCCTCAATTTAGGCTAACTATGTGATATTATGCATCATTTTAAAGCTGATTGATGTGAAAATGTTTTGACGGGTACATTTAGAACAGTAAATAAATAATAAGGGCCTGGTGAGAAAACAAAACAGGCCCATTTTCGAATGTGAATTTGTGTTCGACAGACATCCTTCTGCTGTTAATAAAAACATGTTTCATCATTTCATCTATCTGTTCACAAAATCAAATTTTATATAGAACAAGCTTTAATTTGGTATATAGAAGTGCGATAAACTCAATATAATTGCGACAAATTATATGTTAATGTATCGCGTACGAAAATTCTCAGTGCCTAAGTTCGGTTCGATATTTTCAATAAAAAAGTGCAAATACATGCTATTTACCGAGTCTTATTTTAAGCCACAATTAAGACAAAATATGCGATATTATGCATCATTTTAAAGCTTATACATAGAAAAAGGTTTAGACAGGTCGATTTTGAATTTTTGTATAAGAATAACAGCAAGACGAGTGTATAAAGTAGCCCTATTTTCGGACGTACATTTCGGTTGGAGTGACATCCTTCTGCTACAAATAAATACACGTATTTTTAATTGATTTAACAAACAAATCACAAAATCAGACTGGCAATAGAATAAGCTTTCTTTTGATGTATAAATGAGTGAATAACTCGACTTAATTTGGACAAAATATATGTTTATATGTCAAGTTCGTAAATTCACCCGACCACAGATTGGTTTGATTTTTCATTGAAATGTGCGAAAACATGCTAATTACCGAGTCAAATTGTAAGCCTCAATCTAGGCAAAACATGTGATATTATGCATCATTTTAAAGCTGATTGTTGTAAAAATGTTTTGACGGGTACATTTTGAACAGTAAATAAATAATAAGGGCCTGGTGAGTAAACAAAACAGGCCCATTTGCGAATGTGAATTTTGTGTTCGACTGACATCCTTCTGCTGTTATTTAACACATGTTTTATTAATCATTTCATCTATCTGCTCACAAAATCAAATTCTATATAGAACAAGCTTTAATTTGGTATATAGATGTGCGATAAACTCTATTTAATTGCGACAAATTATATGTTAATATATCGAGTACGAAAATTCTCAGTGCGGAAGTTCGGTTCGATAAATTCAGTAAAATAATGCAAATACATGCTATTTACCGAGTCTTATTTTAATCCAAAATTAAGACAAAATATGCGATATTATGCATCATTTTAAAGCTTATACATAGTAAAATGTTTAGACAGGTCGATTTTGAATTTTTGTAAAGGAATAACAGCAAGACGAGTGTATAAAGTAGCCCTATTTTCGGACGTACATTTCGGTTTGAGTGACATCCTTCTGCTACAAATAAATACACATATTTTTAATTTATTTAAAATTTGAATCACAAAATCAAACTGGCAATAGAATAAGCTTTCTTTTAATGTATAAATGAGTGAATAACTCGACTTAATTTGGACAAAATATATGTTTATATGTCAAGTTCGTAAATTTACCCGACCACAGTTTGGTTTGATTTTTTCATTGAAATGTGCGAAAACATGCTAATTACCGAGTCATATTGTAAGCCTAAATTCAGGCAAAACATGTAATATTATGCATCATTTTAAAGCTGATTGTTGTAAAAATGTTTTGACGGGTACATTTTGAACAGTAAATAAATAATAAGGGCCTGGTGAGTAAACAAAACAGGCCCATTTGCGAATGTGAATTTTGTGTTCGACTGACATCCTTCTGCTGTTATTTAACACATGTTTTATTAATCATTTCGTCTGACTGTTCACAAAATCAAATTTTATATAGAACAAGCTTTAATTTGGTATATTGATGTGCGATAAACTCTATTTAATTGGGACAATTTGAACGTTAATATATCGAGTACGAAAATTCTCAGTGCGGAAGTTCGGTTCGATATTTTCATTAGAAAAGTGCCAATACATGCTATTTACCGAGTCTTATTTTAAGCCACAATTAAGACAAAATATGCGATATTATGCATCATTTTAAAGCTTATACATAAAAAAGGTTTAGACAGGTCGATTTTGAATTTTTGTAAAAGAATAACAGCAAGACGAGTGTATAAAGTAGCCCTATTTTCGGACGTACATTTCGGTTTGAGTGACATCCTTCTGCTATAAATAAATACACGTATTTTTAATTTATTTAAAATTTGAATCACAAAATCAAACTGGCAATAGAATAAGCTTTCTTTTAATGAATAAATGAGTGAATAACTCGACTTAATTTGGACAAAATATATGTTTTTATGTCAAGTTCGTAAATTTACCCGACCACAGTTTGGTTTGATTTTTTCATTGAAATGTGCAAAAACGTGCTAATTACCGAGTCATATTGTAAGCCTAAATTTAGGCAAAACATGTGATATTATGCATCATTTTAAAGCTGATTGTTGTAAAAATGTTTTGACGGTACATTTTGAACAGCAAATAAATAATAAGGGCCTGGTGAGTAAACAAAACAGGCCCATTTTCGAATGTGAATTTTGTGTTCGACTGACATCCTTCTGCTGTTATTTAACACATGTTTTATTAATCATTTCATCTATCTGTTCACAAAATCAAATTTTATATAGAACAAGCTTTAATTTGGTATATAGATGTGCGATAAACTCTATTTAATTGCGACAAATTATATGTTAATATATCGAGTACGAAAATTCTCAGTGCGGAAGTTCGGTTCGATAAATTCAGTAAAATAGTGCAAATACATGCTATTTACCGAGTCTTATTTTAATCCAAAATTAAGACAAAATATGCGATATTATGCATCATTTTAAAGCTTATACATAGAAAAATGTTTAGACAGGTCGATTTTGAATTTTTGTAAAGGAATAACAGCAAGACGAGTGTATAAAGTAGCCCTATTTTCGGACGTACATTTCGGTTTGAGTGACATCCTTCTGCTACAAATAAATACACGTATTTTTAATTTATTTAAAATTTGAATCACAAAATCAAACTGGCAATAGAATAAGCTTTCTTTTAATGTATAAATGAGTGAATAACTCGACTTAATTTGGACAAAATATATGTTTATATGTCAAGTTCGTAAATTTACCCGACCACAGTTTGGTTTGATTTTTTCATTGAAATGTGCGAAAACATGCTAATTACCGAGTCATATTGTAAGCCTAAATTCAGGCAAAACATGTGATATTATGCATCATTTTAAAGCTGATTGTTGTAAAAATGTTTTGACGGGTACATTTTGAACAGTAAATAAATAATAAGGGCCTGGTGAGTAAACAAAACAGGCCCATTTTCGAATGTGAATTTTGTGTTCGACTGACATCCTTCTGCTGTTATTTAACACATGTTTTATTAATCATTTCATCTGACTGTTCACAAAATCAAATTTTATATAGAACAAGCTTTAATTTGGTATATTGATGTGCGATAAACTCTGTTTAATTGGGACAATTTGAACGTTAATATATCGAGTACGAAAATTCTCAGTGCGGAAGTTCGGTTCGATATTTTCATTAGAAAAGTGCCAATACATGCTATTTACCGAGTCTAATTTTAAGCCACAATTAAGACAAAATATGCGATATTATGCATCATTTTAAAGCTTATACATAGAAAAAGGTTTAGACAGGTCGATTTAGAATTTTTGTAAAAGAATAACAGCAAGACGAGTGTATAAAGTAGCCCTATTTTCGGACGTACATTTCGGTTTGAGTGACATCCTTCTGCTACAAATAAATACACGTATTTTTAATTTATTTAAAATTTGAATCACAAAATCAAACTGGCAATAGAATAAGCTTTCTTTTAATGTATAAATGAGTGAATAACTCGACTTAATTTGGATAAAATATATGTTTTTATGTCAAGTTCGTAAATTTACCCGACAACAGTTTGGTTTGATTTTTTCATTGAAATGTGCGAAAACATGCTAATTACCGAGTCATATTGTAAGCCTAAATTCAGGCAAAACATGTGATATTATGCATCATTTTAAAGCTGATTGTTGTAAAAATGTTTTGACGGGTACATTTTGAACAGTAAATAAATAATAAGGGCCTGGTGAGTAAACAAAACAGGCCCATTTTCGAATGTGAATTTTGTGTTCGACTGACATCCTTCTGCTGTTATTTAACACATGTTTTATTAATCATTTCATCTGACTGTTCACAAAATCAAATTTTATATAGAACAAGCTTTAATTTGGTATATTGATGTGCGATAAACTCTGTTTAATTGGGACAATTTGAACGTTAATATATCGAGTACGAAAATTCTCAGTGCGGAAGTTCGGTTCGATATTTTCATTAGAAAAGTGCCAATACATGCTATTTACCGAGTCTAATTTTAAGCCACAATTAAGACAAAATATGCGATATTATGCATCATTTTAAAGCTTATACATAGAAAAAGGTTTAGACAGGTCGATTTAGAATTTTTGTAAAAGAATAACAGCAAGACGAGTGTATAAAGTAGCCCTATTTTCGGACGTACATTTCGGTTTGAGTGACATCCTTCTTCTATAAATAAATACACGTATTTTTAATTTATTTAAAATTTGAATCACAAAATCAAACTGGCAATAGAATAAGCTTTCTTTTAATGTATAAATGAGTGAATAACTCGACTTAATTTGGACAAAATATATGTTTTTATGTCAAGTTCGTAAATTTACCCGACCACAGTTTGGTTTGATTTTTTCATTGAAATGTGCAAAAACGTGCTAATTACCGAGTCATATTGTAAGCCTAAATTTAGGCAAAACATGTGATATTATGCATCATTTTAAAGCTGATTGTTGTAAAAATGTTTTGACGGTACATTTTGAACAGCAAATAAATAATAAGGGCCTGGTGAGTAAACAAAACAGGCCCATTTTCGAATGTGAATTTTGTGTTCGACTGACATCCTTCTGCTGTTATTTAACACATGTTTTATTAATCATTTCATCTATCTGTTCACAAAATCAAATGTTATATAGAACAAGCTTTAATTTGGTATATAGATGTGCGATAAACTCTATTTAATTGCGACAAATTATATGTTAATATATCGAGTACGAAAATTCTCAGTGCGGAAGTTCGGTTCGATAAATTCAGTAAAATAGTGCAAATACATGCTATTTACCGAGTCTTATTTTAATCCAAAATTAAGACAAAATATGCGATATTATGCATCATTTTAAAGCTTATACATAGAAAAATGTTTAGACAGGTCGATTTTGAATTTTTGTAAAGGAATAACAGCAAGACGAGTGTATAAAGTAGCCCTATTTTCGGACGTACATTTCGGTTTGAGTGACATCCTTCTGCTACAAATAAATACACATATTTTTAATTTATTTAAAATTTGAATCACAAAATCAAACTGGCAATAGAATAAGCTTTCTTTTAATGTATAAATGAGTGAATAACTCGTCTTAATTTGGACAAAATATATGTTTATATGTCAAGTTCGTAAATTTACCCGACCACAGTTTGGTTTGATTTTTTCACTGAAATGTGCGAAAACATGCTAATTACCGAGTCATATTGTAAGCCTAAATTCAGGCAAAACATGTAATATTATGCATCATTTTAAAGCTGATTGTTGTAAAAATGTTTTGACGGGTACATTTTGAACAGTAAATAAATAATAAGGGCCTGGTGAGTAAACAAAACAGGCCCATTTTCGAATGTGAATTTTGTGTTCGACTGACATCCTTCTGCTGTTATTTAACACATGTTTTATTAATCATTTCATCTGACTGTTCACAAAATCAAATTTTATATAGAACAAGCTTTAATTTGGTATATTGATGTGCGATAAACTCTGTTTAATTGGGACAATTTGAACGTTAATATATCGAGTACGAAAATTCTCAGTGCGGAAGTTCGGTTCGATATTTTCATTAGAAAAGTGCCAATACATGCTATTTACCGAGTCTAATTTTAAGCCACAATTAAGACAAAATATGCGATATTATGCATCATTTTAAAGCTTATACATAGAAAAAGGTTTAGACAGGTCGATTTAGAATTTTTGTAAAAGAATAACAGCAAGACGAGTGTATAAAGTAGCCCTATTTTCGGACGTACATTTCGGTTTGAGTGACATCCTTCTGCTATAAATAAATACACGTATTTTTAATTTATTTAAAATTTGAATCACAAAATCAAACTGGCAATAGAATAAGCTTTCTTTTAATGTATAAATGAGTGAATAACTCGACTTAATTTGGATAAAAATATATGTTTTTATGTCAAGTTCGTAAATTTACCCGACCACAGTTTGGTTTGATTTTTTCATTGAAATGTGCAAAAACGTGCTAATTACCGAGTCATATTGTAAGCCTAAATTCAGGCAAAACATGTGATATTATGCATCATTTTAAAGCTGATTGTTGTAAAAATGTTTTGACGGTACATTTTGAACAGCAAATAAATAATAAGGGCCTGATGAGTAAACAAAACAGGCCTATTTTCGAATGTGAATTTTGTGTTCGACTGACATCCTTCTGCTGTTATTTAACACATGTTTTATTAATCATTTCATCTATCTGTTCACAAAATCAAATTTTATATAGAACAAGCTTTAATTTGGTATATAGATGTGCGATAAACTCTATTTAATTGCGACAAATTATATGTTAATATATCGAGTACGAAAATTCTCAGTGCGGAAGTTCGGTTCGATAAATTCAGTAAAATAGTGCAAATACATGCTATTTACCGAGTCTTATTTTAAGCCACAATTAAGACAAAATATGCGATATTATGCATCATTTTAAAGCTTATACATAGAAAAATGTTTAGACAGGTCGATTTTGAATTTTTGTTAAGGAATAACAGCAAGACGAGTGTATAAAGTAGCCCTATTTTCGGACGTACATTTCGGTTTGAGTGACATCCTTCTGCTATAAATAAATACACGTATTTTTAATTTTTTTAAAATTTGAATCACAAAATCAAACTGGCAATAGAATAAGCTTTCTTTTAATGTATAAATGAGTGAATAACTCGACTTAATTTGGACAAAATATATGTTTTTATGTCAAGTTCGTAAATTTACCCGACCACAGTTTGGTTTGATTTTTTCATTGAAATGTGCAAAAACGTGCTAATTACCGAGTCATATTGTAAGCCTAAATTTAGGCAAAACATGTGATATTATGCATCATTTTAAAGCTGATTGTTGTAAAAATGTTTTGACGGTACATTTTGAACAGCAAATAAATAATAAGGGCCTGGTGAGTAAACAAAACAGGCCCATTTTCGAATGTGAATTTTGTGTTCGACTGACATCCTTCTGCTGTTATTTAACACATGTTTTATTAATCATTTCATCTATCTGTTCACAAAATCAAATTTTATATAGAACAAGCTTTAATTTGGTATATAGATGTGCGATAAACTCTATTTAATTGCGACAAATTATATGTTAATATATCGAGTACGAAAATTCTCAGTGCGGAAGTTCGGTTCGATAAATTCAGTAAAATAGTGCAAATACATGCTATTTACCGAGTCTTATTTTAATCCAAAATTAAGACAAAATATGCGATATTATGCATCATTTTAAAGCTTATACATAGAAAAATGTTTAGACAGGTCGATTTTGAATTTTTGTTAAGGAATAACAGCAAGACGAGTGTATAAAGTAGCCCTATTTTCGGACGTACATTTCGGTTTGAGTGACATCCTTCTGCTATAAATAAATACACGTATTTTTAATTTATTTAAAATTTGAATCACAAAATCAAACTGGCAATAAAATAAGCTTTCTTTTAATGTATAAATGAGTGAATAACTCGACTTAATTTGGACAAAATATATGTTTTTATGTCAAGTTCGTAAATTTACCCGACCACAGTTTGGTTTGATTTTTTCATTGAAATGTGCAAAAACGTGCTAATTACTGAGTCATATTGTAAGCCTAAATTTAGGCAAAACATGTGATATTATGCATCATTTTAAAGCTGATTGTTGTAAAAATGTTTTGACGGTACATTTTGAACAGCAAATAAATAATAAGGGCCTGGTGAGTAAACAAAACAGGCCTATTTTCGAATGTGAATTTTGTGTTCGACTGACATCCTTCTGCTGTTATTTAACACATGTTTTATTAATCATTTCATCTATCTGTTCACAAAATCAAATTTTATATAGAACAAGCTTTAATTTGGTATATAGATGTGCGATAAACTCTATTTAATTGCGACAAATTATATGTTAATATATCGAGTACGAAAATTCTCAGTGCGGAAGTTCGGTTCGATAAATTCAGTAAAATAGTGCAAATACATGCTATTTACCGAGTCTTATTTTAATCCAAAATTAAGACAAAATATGCGATATTATGCATCATTTTAAAGCTTATACATAGAAAAATGTTTAGACAGGTCGATTTTGAATTTTTGTTAAGGAATAACAGCAAGACGAGTGTATAAAGTAGCCCTATTTTCGGACGTACATTTCGGTTTGAGTGACATCCTTCTGCTATAAATAAATACACGTATTTTTAATTTATTTAAAATTTGAATCACAAAATCAAACTGGCAATAGAATAAGCTTTCTTTTAATGTATAAATGAGTGAATAACTCGACTTAATTTGGACAAAATATATGTTTTTATGTCAAGTTCGTAAATTTACCCGACCACAGTTTGGTTTGATTTTTTCATTGAAATGTGCAAAAACGTGCTAATTACCGAGTCATATTGTAAGCCTAAATTTAGGCAAAACATGTGTTATTATGCATCATTTTAAAGCTGATTGTTGTAAAAATGTTTTGACGGGTACATTTTGAACAGCAAATAAATAATAAGGGCCTGGTGAGTAAACAAAACAGGCCCATTTTCGAATGTGAATTTTGTGTTCGACTGACATCCTTCTGCTGTTATTTAACACATGTTTTATTAATCATTTCATCTATCTGTTCACAAAATCAAATTTTATATAGAACAAGCTTTAATTTGGTATATAGATGTGCGATAAACTCAATTTAATTGCGACAAATTATATGTATATATATCGAGTACGAAAATTCTCAGTGCGGAAGTTTGGTTCGATATTTTCAATAAAAAAGTGCGAATACGTGCTATTTACCGAGTCTTATTTTAAGCCACAATTAAGAAAAACACGTGATAGTATGCATCATTTTAAAGCTTATACATAGAAAAAGGTTTCGACAGGTCGGTTTTGAATTTTCGTAAAAGAATAACAGCAAGACGAGTGTAAAAAGTAGCCCTATTTTCGGACGTACATTTCGGTTTGAGTGCCATCCTTCTGCTACAAATAAATACACGTATTTTAAATTAATTTACCAACCAAATCACACAATCTGACTGGCAATAGAATAAGCTTTCTTTTGGTGTATAAATGAGTGAATAACTCGTCTTAATTTGGACAAAATATATGTTTATATATCAAGTTCGTAAATTCGCCCGACCACAGTTTGGTTTGATTTTTTCATCGGAATGTGCGAAAACATGCTAATTACCGAGTCTTATTTTAAGCCACAATTTAGACAAAACTTGTGATATTATGCATCATTTTAAAGCAGATTGTTTGAAAAATGTTTTGACGGGTACATTTTGAACAGTAAATAAATAATAAGGGCCTGGTGAGTGAACAAAACAGGCCCATTTTCGAATGTGAATTTTGTGTTCTATTGACATCCTTCTGCTGTTAATAAAAACATGTTTTATTAATTATTTCGCCAATGTATTCACAAAATCAAATTTTATATAGAACAAGGTTTGTTTTGGTGTATAAATGTGAGATTAACTCATTTTAATTGCGACAAAATATATGTATTTAAATATATCAAGTACGAAAATTCTCAGTACGAAAGTTCGGTTCGAATTTTTCTCACATTTGTATACCAAAAGAAAGCTTGTTCTATATATAATTTTATTATAGATTGAATAGATTGGTGAAGTAATTTTATAAAAGATGTATTTATTAATAGCAGAAGGATGTTGATCTGTCGAACAAAAGTTTACATTTGAAAATGGGTCTGTTTTGTCCACTCACAGTGCCCTTATTGTTGACTTATTTTTCAAAATGTACCCGTGAAAACATTTTCCAAACAATCAGCCTGAAAATGATGAAATTCTGACAGTAAGGCTTTACTGCTGTACTGCTGTACTGCCGTTACTGCTGTCTTCACATACATGCACTAATTGACACTTATTTTTTTTAAATTGAAAAATGTTCACTAGAAAACTGAGGACCTTAAAAGATTCTCCTTAAAAATCACAGTGATTGTTACTTTTGGTTTTAGATACAAATGAGTACAAAGTTATTTACTTCTTGATCAAAGGTTGAAGCACATAGTGCAGAAACCTCAATCAAAAAGCAAAACAATATTTGTACATGAAATACATTTATTTCTATGGTTGCGGGGATCCAAACAGAGTGCAAGTACCGAGTAATTACCCCGGTTATTTTTAACGGGGTAATTGGATCTTTAGGATTGGAGATCCTTTTCTATTTATTAAGTTTAAAGCCAAATTTTGACATATTGATGTAGAAATCAAAACTATTTAGGGAAATAAACTTTAATTGATGAAATTGTATAAACTATATATACTTATAAAGGTTTTTTAAGATTAATATTCCAGCTATTTTCGTTTCTAGAGTGGAATATAATGTTAACAAAGTGTGAAAAATCTAAAATATTGAGAATTTTAGTTCTGAAATTTGAAATTCTTATGTTTTTAATATTGTTAATGTCATTTGATTTATATTACAATGGTTGCATTGATACTATTATGTTTAATGACATCTTTATATGTCTCCAATCCATAAAGAGTGATTTTTTTGTAAAAAATTAAGGTTTTTAACCCTAATATGCAGTCTTTTATTGAAGGAGATGGGCAAAAAATTGTCCTTTTTGTCAAAAATATCATACTTTTCAGTATTTAGTATATGTAAGGTAGTAATTAAATAGAAGAAATAATAAAATTGGTGTTTTCCTAACCAGGAAAGTTATTCAGAATGATGTTTTTAAAGAATTTGACCCTGTTTTGTTTAATAATTTTTGGTTTTAGGTCTATGTATTTTGCAATTTAGTAAAAATCACTTGAATTTTAAACAAAACTAGTGGATAACAGTTTATATAAGAGGTTTAAATTACCTCATTGTTATAGTTTTATAGTTTATTATGTGAAAAATAGCCATTTAAATGGTATTTTCTGCATTATGGTGTTATGTATACAGATTTCATTGAAACTCTTGAGGTACTTGCACTTATATTGGGTGATATAAATGAAATAGACTGAGAATGGGGGCTCTAGATCTTATCGGTCATTTGGCAATCAACTATATAAGTTTCTAGAGCCATATAGACTGAACTCCTGACCGCCTTGCTTGGATCTAGTAGGATCTGGATGTCAAAGGGGACATCACTGAAACCCATTGTTGCCTTTAGGAGCTCAATTTTGGCTCCAAATGGTGTAAGAGTATTTTGGAAGCTCCTGTGGCAGAATGAACCAGTCCCAATGATGGCATTCAGGTTTTTTTTAAAATTTTTTTGGTTTGAGCCCTGGCCCAGAATTTAACAGCCTGCCCAGACCTGAAAATGAGTGGCATGACTCCTGCCTCTGCTTCTAAAAGATGCTGTGGGGTGGTTGGTAAGGCCCTTAGAGCAATTCTCAATGCTTAATTCTGTATAATATTTAGTCTTTGGAGTTGGGAGGGGCTAGTTACAGAATAAATTTCAGCTCCATATTCATTTTTTGATCTTGTGAGAGATTTGTACATTAGTAATAGACTGTTTTAATCAGTATTCTAAAAAGTTTAAAATTTTACAAAAAAATCCGGGCACGTTAAAAGATTCCTTGTAAAAAATCACATTGACTGGTACCTTTAATTTTTGTAACAAAAGATTAAAAGTTACACACAATGTAGTGTACTTTTTGAATGAAATCTTCTGTACAGAGCACAAAAGACTCAATCCATAAGTACTATAGAAAAAGTTAAACAATAGTATTGTATTATTAATTGCGGGGATCCCAAAATAGTGCAAATACCAAGTAACTACCCCGGTTTATTAAACATATCCGGGGTAATTGGATCTTATGGACCGGAGAACCTGTTGATATATTAGTATACATATGTCAGTTGTTGACATATTTTTGAAAACTCTATAATATTTTCTTAAGAGTTATTCATTTTGATAATTTTTTTCAGTATTGGAACAGAAAATGAACTTTAATAGGTGTTCCAATAGATTTTTTGTTGATTTTTTAGTAAAAATATAATGTGAAATTCTAAAACCTAAGACATTTTAGCTCTAATTTAAAAGAATTTTGTCATTAGGTATATTAATGAAGTTTTTGATATATATATTACTGTGTTTAAGATGGTAATTTCAGGTCTTTTGTTTCTTTTACAGGTTCCTAACCCATAATTAGTTTAAGAAATTGTTAAATTAAAGGTTTTAAAGCCTTTTAATAGGCTAAATTGTATAAAATTTGTATTAAAATAGACAAAATAATGTCTTTTTGTAGTAAAAAACATAAATTTCCACATTATATGATTAAAATATATATATTCTTGTATAGTAGGAATTAAATAATGTAAAATAATTTTAAGATTCAACAGATTTGTTGAATATTTGTTAAATTTATGGGTTTTAGTAACCCGGTAAGTCTGGTAATAATGTTTCATCTGGGTAAAAAGACCCTGATAATGTATATTTAAGTAGGATTTGCATCCTAGGATATATTTAATTACAATGAATTTAAGGCATTTTTAATTTTGCTAGTAAATAGCATTAAAATTAGAGGTTTTGGGTACCTCAGAATTGATTTTAAGTCTTTTCAGTACTTTCAAATAAGTTTAATTAGATGTTTTAACTGCATTTTGGTGTTTTTATGCAGTGTTTATGTAACTCATATGGTATTTGCACTTAATTGGGTGGAATAAATGAAATAGACTGAATTTGTGGGATCTAGATTTTGTCTTTCATTGTAGATTACTATGTAGATCTCTAGAGCCCTATAGACTGAGGTTCTAACTGCCTTGCTAGGATCACCACCAAATAACACCAAAATAAATCTTATTCTATTGTTAGTCTGATTTTGCGAATAGGTTGGTAAATTAATAAAAAAATCGTGTATTTATTAATAGAAGAAGGGTGGCAGTCAAACATAAATTTATATCCGAAAACAGGGCTAACTTCTACACTCGCCATGCTGTTATTCTTTATTATTTTTTTCCCCAAATAGACATTTCAAAACATTTTTAATTTGATGCATAATGTGTAAGATTTAAGTCGAAACATTCTCGAAAATTGCTCTCGAAAATAGACCTGTTACTAGTCATTTCACAAAAAAGACCGAACCCAAATATCATTTAGAAAAAACTCAAACATCGATCCAGTTAGTATCGTTCGGCCTTATAAGAATCGAGTTTTGTATGTTAATATATATCAAAAGAAAGCTTGTTTTATCTTCAGTCTGATTATGTGTATGGATTTGCAAAATACATAGTCAAACATGTTTTTGTTTACAGCAGAAGGATGTCAGTCGAACACAAATTCACATTCAAAAATTGGCCTGTTTGTACACTCGACAGGCCCTTATTGTTTATTTATAGTTCTAAATTTACCCGTCAAAACATTTTCCAAACAATCAGCTTGAAAATGATGCATAAAAGCACATGTTTTAACTTAGTTGTGGTTTAAAATAAGAATCGGTAGTCAGCATGTATTTGCACATTTTTTGAAAATATCGAACCGAACTTACGTACTGAGAATTTTCGTACTTGACATATTTAAATACATATATTTTGTAGCAATTAAAATGAGTTTATCGCACATCTATATACCAAATTAAAGCTTGTTCTATATAAAATTTGATTTTGTGAACAGATAGATGAAATGATTAATAAAACATGTGTTAAATAACAGCAGAAGGATGTCAGTCGAACACAAAATTCACATTCGAAAATGGGCCTGTTTTGTTTACTCACCAGGCCCTTATTATTTATTTACTGTTCAAAATGTACCCGTCAAAACATTTTTACAACAATCAGCTTTAAAATGATGCATAATATCACATGTTTTGCCTAAATCAAGGCTTACAATAAGACTCGGTAATTAGCATGTTTTCGCACATTTCAATGAAAAATCAAACCAATCTGGGGTCGGGTGAATTTACGAACTTGACATATAAACATATATTTTGTCCAAATTAAGTCGAGTTATTCACTCATATATACATCAAAAGAAAGCTTATTCTATTGCCAGTTTGATTTTGTGATTTAGTTTTTAAATTAATTAAGAATACGTGTATTTATTTATAGCAGAATGATGTCACTCAAACCGAAATGTACGTCCGAAAATAGGGCTACTTTATACACTCGTCTTGTTGTTATTCTTTTACAAAAATTCAAAATCGACCTGTCTAAACCTTTATCTATGTATAAGCTTTAAAATGATTCATAATATGGCATATTTTGTCTCAATTGGGGCTTAAAATAAGAATCGGTAAATAGCATGTATTGGCACTTTTCTAATGAAAACATCGAACCGAACTTCCGCACTGAGAATTTTCGTACTCGATATATTAACGTTCAAATTGTCGCAATTAAATAGAGTTTATCGCACATCTTTATACCAGATTAAATCTTGTTCTATATAAAATTTGATTTTGTGAACAGATAGATGAAATGATTAATAAAACATGTGTTAAATAACAGCAGAAGGATGTCAGTCGAACACAAAATTCACATTCGAAAATGGGCCTGTTTTGTTTACTCACCAAGCCCTTATTATTTATTTGCTGTTCAAAATGAACCCGTCAAAACATTTTTACAACAATCAGCTTTAAAATGATGCATAATATCACATGTTTTGCCTAAATTAAGGCTTACAATAAGACTCGGTAATTAGCATGTTTTCGCACATTTCAATGAAAAAATCAAAACAAACTGTGGTCGGGTAAATTTACGAACTTGACATATAAACATATATTTTGTCCAAATTAAGTCGAGTTATTCACTCATATATACATCAAAAGAAAGCTTATTCTATTGCCAGTTTGATTTTGTGATTTAGTTTTTAAATTAATTAAGAATACGTGTATTTATTTATAGCAGAAGGATGTCACTCAAACCGAAATGTACGTCCGAAAATAGGGCTACTTTATACACTCGTCTTGTTGTTATTCTTTTACAAAAATTCAAAATCGACCTGTCTAAACCTTTTTCTATGTATAAGCTTTAAAATGATGCATAATATCGCATATTTTGTCTTAAATGTGGCTTAAAATAAGACTCGGTAAATAGCAGGTATTGGCACTTTTTTAATGAAAATATCGAACCGAACTTCCGCACTGAGAATTTTCGTACTCGATATATTAACGTATAATTTGTCGCAATTAAAAAGAGTTTATCGCACATCTTTATACCAGATTAAATCTTGTTCTATATAAAATTTGATTTTGTGAACAGATAGATGAAATGATTAATAAAACATGTGTTAAATAACAGCAGAAGGATGTCAGTCAAACACAAAATTCACATTCGAAAATGGGCCTGTTTTGTTTACTCACCAGGTCCTTATTATTTATTTGCTGTTCAAAATGTACCCGTCAAAACATTTTTACAACAATCAGCTTTAAAATGATGCATTATATAACATGTTTTGCCTAAATCAAGGCTTACAATAAGACTCGGTAATTAGCATGTTTTCGCACATTTCAATGAAAAAATCAAACCAATCTGTGGTCGGGTGAATTGACGAACTTGACATATAAACATATATTTTGTCCAAATTAAGTCGAGTTATTCACTCTTATATACATCAAAAGAAAGCTTATTCTATTGCCAGTTTGATTTTGTGATTTAGTTTTTAAATTAATTAAGAATACGTGTATTTATTTATAGCAGAAGGATGTCACTCAAACCGAAATGTACGTCCGAAAATAGGGCTACTTTATACACTCGTCTTGTTGTTATTCTTTTACAAAAATTCAAAATCGACCTGTCTAAACCTTTTTTATGTATAAGCTTTAAAATGATGCATAATATCGCATGTTTTGTCTTAAATGTGGCTTAAAATAAGACTCGGTAAATAGCATGTATTGGCACTTTTCTAATGAAAATATCGAACCGAACTTCCGCACTGAGAATTTTCGTACTCGATATATTAACGTATAATTTGTCGCAATTAAATAGAGTTTATCGCACATCTTTATACCAGATTAAAGCTTGTTCTATATAAAATTTGATTTTGTGAACAGATAGATGAAATGATTAATAAAACATGTGTTAAATAACAGCAGAAGGATGTCAGTCGAACACAAAATTCACATTCGAAATGGGCCTGTTTTGTTTACTCACCAGGCCCTTATTATTTATTTGCTGTTCAAAATGTACCCGTCAAAACATTTTTACAACAATCAGCTTTAAAATGATGCATTATATCACATGTTTTGCCTAAATTAAGGCTTACAATAAGACTCGGTAATTAGCATGTTTTCGCACATTTCAATGAAAAAATCAAACCAATCTGTGGTCGGGTGAATTTACGAACTTGACATATAAACATATATTTTGTCCAAATTAAGTCGAGTTATTCACTCATATATACATCAAAAGAAAGCTTATTCTATTGCCAGTTTGATTTTGTGATTTAGTTTTTAAATTAATTAAGAATACGTGTATTTATTTATAGCAGAAGGATGTCACTCAAACCGAAATGTACATCCGAAAATAGGGCTACTTTATACACTCGTCTTGTTGTTATTCTTTTACAAAAATTCAAAATCGACCTGTCTAAACCTTTTTCTATGTACAAGCTTTAAAATGATGCATAATATCGCATATTTTGTCTTAAATGTGGCTTAAAATAAGACTCGGTATATAGCAGGTATTGGCACTTTTTTAATGAAAATATCGAACCGAACTTCCGCACTGAGAATTTTCGTACTCGATATATTAACGTATAATTTGTCGCAATTAAATAGAGTTTATCGCACATCTATATACCAGATAAAAGCTTGTTCTATATAAAATTTGATTTTATGAACAGATAGATGAAATGATTAATAAAACATGTGTTAAATAACAGCAGAAGGATGTCAGTCGAACACAAAATTCACATTCGAAATGGGCCTGTTTTGTTTACTCACCAGGCCCTTATTATTTATTTGCTGTTCAAAATGAACCCGTCAAAACATTTTTACAACAATCAGCTTTAAAATGATGCATAATATCACATGTTTTGCCTAAATTAAGGCTTACAATAAGACTCGGTAATTAGCATGTTTTCGCACATTTCAATGAAAAAATCAAAACAAACTGTGGTCGGGTAAATTTACGAACTTGACATATAAACATATATTTTGTCCAAATTAAGTCGAGTTTTTCACTCATATATACATCAAAAGAAAGCTTATTCTATTGCCAGTTTGATTTTGTGATTTAGTTTTTAAATTAATTAAGAATACGTGTATTTATTTATAGCAGAAGGATGTCACTCAAACCGAAATGTACGTCCGAAAATAGGGCTACTTTATACACTCGTCTTGTTGTTATTCTTTAACAAAAATTCTAAATCGACCTGTCTAAACCTTTTTCTATGTATAAGCTTTAAAATGATGCATAATATCGCATATTTTGTCTTAAATGTGGCTTAAAATAAGACTCGGTAAATAGCATCTATTGGCACTTTTTTAATGAAAATATCGAACCGAACTTCCGCACTGAGAATTTTCGTACTCGATATATTAACGTTCAAATTGTCGCAATTAAATAGAGTTTATCGCACATCTTTATACCAGATTAAAGCTTGTTCTATATAAAATTTGATTTTGTGAACAGATAGATGAAATGATTAATAAAACATGTGTTAAATAACAGCAGAAGGATGTCAGTCGAACACAAAATTCACATTCGAAAATGGGCCTGTTTTGTTTACTCACCAGGCCCTTATTATTTATTTACTGTTCAAAATGTACCCGTCAAAACATTTTTACAACAATCAGCTTTAAAATGATGCATAATATCACATGTTTTGCCTAAATCAAGGCTTACAATAAGACTCGGTAATTAGCATGTTTTCGCACATTTCAATGAAAAATCAAACCAATCTGGGGTCGGGTGAATTTACGAACTTGACATATAAACATATATTTTGTCCAAATTAAGTCGAGTTATTCACTCATATATACATCAAAAGAAAGCTTATTCTATTGCCAGTTTGATTTTGTGATTTAGTTTTTAAATTAATTAAGAATACGTGTATTTATTTATAGCAGAATGATGTCACTCAAACCGAAATGTACGTCCGAAAATAGGGCTACTTTATACACTCGTCTTGTTGTTATTCTTTTACAAAAATTCTAAATCGACCTGCTAAACCTTTTTCTATGTATAAGCTTTAAAATGATTCATAATATCGCATATTTTGTCTCAATTGGGACTTAAAATAAGAATCGGTAAATAGCATGTATTGGCACTTTTCTAATGAAAACATCGAACCGAACTTCCGCACTGAGAATTTTCGTACTCGATATATTAACGTTCAAATTGTCGCAATTAAATAGAGTTTATCGCACATCTTTATACCAGATTAAAGCTTGTTCTATATAAAATTTGATTTTGTGAACAGATAGATGAAATGATTAATAAAACATGTGTTAAATAACAGCAGAAGGATGTCAGTCGAACACAAAATTCACATTCGAAAATGGGCCTGTTTTGTTTACTCACCAAGCCCTTATTATTTATTTGCTGTTCAAAATGAACCCGTCAAAACATTTTTACAACAATCAGCTTTAAAATGATGCATAATATCACATGTTTTGCCTAAATTAAGGCTTACAATAAGACTCGGTAATTAGCATGTTTTCGCACATTTCAATGAAAAAATCAAAACAAACTGTGGTCGGGTAAATTTACGAACTTGACATATAAACATATATTTTGTCCAAATTAAGTCGAGTTATTCACTCATATATACATCAAAAGAAAGCTTATTCTATTGCCAGTTTGATTTTGTGATTTAGTTTTTAAATTAATTAAGAATACGTGTATTTATTTATAGCAGAAGGATGTCACTCAAACCGAAATGTACGTCCGAAAATAGGGCTACTTTATACACTCGTCTTGTTGTTATTCTTTTACAAAAATTCAAAATCGACCTGTCTAAACCTTTTTCTATGTATAAGCTTTAAAATGATGCATAATATCGCATATTTTGTCTTAAATGTGGCTTAAAATAAGACTCGGTAAATAGCAGGTATTGGCACTTTTTTAATGAAAATATCGAACCGAACTTCCGCACTGAGAATTTTCGTACTCGATATATTAACGTATAATTTGTCGCAATTAAATAGAGTTTATCGCACATCTTTATACCAGATTAAATCTTGTTCTATATAAAATTTGATTTTGTGAACAGATAGATGAAATGATTAATAAAACATGTGTTAAATAACAGCAGAAGGATGTCAGTCAAACACAAAATTCACATTCGAAAATGGGCCTGTTTTGTTTACTCACCAGGTCCTTATTATTTATTTGCTGTTCAAAATGTACCCGTCAAAACATTTTTACAACAATCAGCTTTAAAATGATGCATTATATCACATGTTTTGCCTAAATCAAGGCTTACAATAAGACTCGGTAATTAGCATGTTTTCGCACATTTGAATGAAAAAATCAAACCAATCTGTGGTCGGGTGAATTTACGAACTTGACATATAAACATATATTTTGTCCAAATTAAGTCGAGTTATTCACTCTTATATACATCAAAAGAAAGCTTATTCTATTGCCAGTTTGATTTTGTGATTTAGTTTTTAAATTAATTAAGAATACGTGTATTTATTTATAGCAGAAGGATGTCACTCAAACCGAAATGTACGTCCGAAAATAGGGCTACTTTATACACTCGTCTTGTTGTTATTCTTTTACAAAAATTCAAAATCGACCTGTCTAAACCTTTTTTATGTATAAGCTTTAAAATGATGCATAATATCGCATGTTTTGTCTTAAATGTGGCTTAAAATAAGACTCGGTAAATAGCATGTATTGGCACTTTTCTAATGAAAATATCGAACCGAACTTCCGCACTGAGAATTTTCGTACTCGATATATTAACGTATAATTTGTCGCAATTAAATAGAGTTTATCGCACATCTTTATACCAGATTAAAGCTTGTTCTATATAAAATTTGATTTTGTGAACAGATAGATGAAATGATTAATAAAACATGTGTTAAATAACAGCAGAAGGATGTCAGTCGAACACAAAATTCACATTCGAAAATGGGCCTGTTTTGTTTACTCACCAGGCCCTTATTATTTATTTGCTGTTCAAAATGTACCCGTCAAAACATTTTTACAACAATCAGCTTTAAAATGATGCATTATATCACATGTTTTGCCTAAATTAAGGCTTACAATAAGACTCGGTAATTAGCATGTTTTCGCACATTTCAATGAAAAAATCAAACCAATCTGTGGTCGGGTGAATTTACGAACTTGACATATAAACATAAATTTTGTCCAAATTAAGTCGAGTTTTTCACTTATATATACATCAAATGAAAGCTTATTCTATTGCCAGTTTGATTTTGTGATTTAGTTTTTAAATTAATTAAGAATACGTGTATTTATTTATAGCAGAAGGATGTCACTCAAACCGAAATGTACGTCCGAAAATAGGGCTACTTTATACACTCGTCTTGTTGTTATTCTTTTACAAAAATTCAAAATCGACCTGTCTAAACCTTTTTCTATGTATAAGCTTTAAAATGATGCATAATATCGCATATTTTGTCTTAATTGTGGCTTAAAATAAGACTCGGTAAATAGCATCTATTGGCACTTTTTTAATGAAAATATCGAACCGAACTTCCGCACTGAGAATTTTCGTACTCGATATATTAACGTATAATTTGTCGCAATTAAATAGAGTTTATCGCACATCTATATACCAGATTAAAGCTTGTTCTATATAAAATTTGATTTTGTGAACAGATAGATGAAATGATTAATAAAACATGTGTTAAATAACAGCAGAAGGATGTCAGTCGAACACAAAATTCACATTCGAAATGGGCCTGTTTTGTTTACTCACCAGGCCCTTATTATTTATTTGCTGTTCAAAATGTACCCGTCAAAACATTTTTACAACAATCAGCTTTAAAATGATGCATAATATCACATGTTTTGCCTAAATTAAGGCTTACAATAAGACTCGGTAATTAGCATGTTTTCGCACATTTCAATGAAAAAATCAAAACAAACTGTGGTCGGGTAAATTTACGAACTTGACATATAAACATATATTTTGTCCAAATTAAGTCGAGTTATTCACTCATATATACATCAAAAGAAAGCTTATTCTATTGCCAGTTTGATTTTGTGATTTAGTTTTTAAATTAATTAAGAATACGTGTATTTATTTATAGCAGAAGGATGTCACTCAAACCGAAATGTACGTCCGAAAATAGGGCTACTTTATACACTCGTCTTGTTGTTATTCTTTTACAAAAATTCAAAATCGACCTGTCTAAACCTTTTTCTATGTATTAGCTTTAAAATGATGCATAATATCGCATATTTTGTCTTAAATGTGGCTTAAAATAAGACTCGGTAAATAGCATGTATTGGCACTTTTTTAATGAAAATATCGAACCGAACTTCCGCACTGAGAATTTTCGTACTCGATATATTAACGTATAATTTGTCGCAATTAAATAGAGTTTATCGCACATCTATATACCAGATTAAAGCTTGTTCTATATAAAATTTGATTTTGTGAACAGATAGATGAAATGATTAATAAAACATGTGTTAAATAACAGCAGAAGGATGTCAGTCGAACACAAAATTCACATTCGAAATGGGCCTGTTTTGTTTACTCACCAGGCCCTTATTCTTTATTTACTGTACAAAATGTACTCATCAAAACATTTTCATAACTATCAGCTTTAAAATGATGCATAATATCACATGTTTTGCTTAAATTGAGGCTTGAAATTATAATTCAATTATTCTGCGAACAGTCGTGGCAGAAAGATTGAGTCTGTTGTTGTTTAATCCTTCTGCCAGCAGACACATCTTTCTGTTATTATAAAATCTTTCTGCCAACAGACACATCTTTCTGTTATAATTCAATCCTTCTGCCAGCAGACCCAGCAGAAAGATTGATCCTTCTGCTGTAAATGTATCCTTCTGCCAGCAGACACAGCAGAAGGATCGTTCCTTCTGCTGTAGATTTATCCTTCTGCCAGCAGACACAGCAGAAGGATCGTTCCTTCTGCTGTGTCTGCTGAGTCTGCCAACTTTACGTTCATCTTTTTATAGCATTTTGCCCTTTCCTCAAGCATTACAGAGAAATCATAGATGAATATATCATAGGTTCAATAGTTGAAATTTCATAAAAGTAGACAGAAATGTTACCCTGTTAAAGGATCCATGTTATCTCAAGTATTGAATTTTTTTCCCCTAATTTCATTTTTGTCGCGATTTTCCCCTCAAAAAGGGCCCCGCCACCTTTCCCCTATGAGTGAAAATAAACACTGTCATTTAAGCTATTTATAGATTCAAATCTTGTTATATTGTGTTTAGTTTATATTTTCTTTACTTCAGCTCTTCACTAGTGTTGTCATGGTTTGGTTCAAATTACAGTATGGTTGTTATGGTTCAGTTGATATTACTGTATACGAGAGTTAATAAGCAACATTATAAAGATCATCTTCTAATGATTTATTTACATGGTAAATATTTTTATTAGTCTTTTAACATGTTATCTATACTATTAAGTTTGCGAGTTTCCTGTTTTGTGGAAGAAACTGCGCAGCTTTGAATAAATCTTTTGTTTGTCGCTGGAGCACCTATATACCGGCATATCAAGTTGACAATTCTTTTTTGACAAAGCCTCTTTATATTTGCAAAAACTGCCAAAAATCAACAAAAATAGTGGGTTTTTTGTGTCTAAAAATAGTTCTAGATAAAACTAAAAATAGACCAAACTCCCCGCAGCGGTTATTTCCCTTTATTAAATCAATAACCTAAAATGTCATTACCTAAAGCCGTGCTTGCACGGGCTCCCATCTAGTATTATATATGTTTATGTCAATATATATTTTATCTAATATAGACCTAATTATACTCTGTATTTTAAATTTAACAGTTTAATCATTTTAAATCAATGAAAAATCTTTGACTAATTATGACAAGATCAAAATCATGAGAGACACACACGTATATATTGAATACTGAAACAAACAATCAGTCTGAACAATCTCTCAATGACTAAATCTCATTACAATAAATTACAAGATATTTTAGATGTATTAATTGTAACCAACTATTTCAGACTATGCAAATATGATTCAATGATATATCCTGACAATTAATACAGAGATATACCCATTGTAATGTTTTATAGTATTGTAATATGTATTCAATGCTCTCATTAGGAATCAGCTGCCGAACCAAACAACCAGAAAGACGTAAAAGTCAGTTTAAAATAGCAAAAAAATAAACAAGAATTAAGGAAATTGTCCATGGGCCTGCTAGAATTACTTTTCTATTTGAGTCTATTCAACAATATGTTACTGAGAACACTGGCATTATATTTACAACTAGAATTTAGTTTTTAGATGTTGGAAGCCTTAACATAGAACTAAGTTGATTATAGCGAGTGTTAATCTATATACATGTGAATGGTAGTGCTGCAACGATTCACAGGAAAGTCGATTCGATGCGATTCGATACTTTTTCTTTCGATTCGATTTTTTTCGATTCGATTCATTTATTAATATAATTTACTTCAAATATGCATTTATACATTAATTTGAGCTTAAAACTAAATAATATGGACTAACTAAAAGTGTTACTGAAATTTGATAACACGAAACTCGAAAATCTGCTAAATTAATATTTGCTTTTTTCAAGTACGAAATGGTTTGGGTACAAATGTAAAGTTCGCGAAAATGTATTATAATTGTAATTTCGACTAAAAAAGTATAAACAGCATGGAGCATAAATTGTAGAAAGATGCAGTTCTTGATATACTACTGTACATTTAACATAAACCTACGCTTTGTAGGCAAATATATTGAAATTCGAATTAACTAACATCAAAACTTGACCGGTAAAATTCAATCACACCGACCCAATTTGCGTAGCGTAGGGGGCATATACTGTAAATAAATATTTGGAACAGAGTTTCCATGCTACTTAAATCGTGATGGAAATTTAGAAAAATGTAACAAAGTTAACCCCAGTTTTACTGTCAACGTACTTTGTCTTTTAGGTGAGCCTTTGCTTTTATCGTTATAACTTATGTAAACATGTTCAAAGTCAGTATCGAATCGAAACTCGCGGGTCCCGAATCGAAATCGAATCGGCGCCCTTGCAATCGAGTTTCGATGTATCGAATCGAATCGTTGCAGCCCTAGTGAATGGTTTGTTCATAAAGTTGTAGGAGTTGTTTCCCTTTAAACATACATCACCCTTCACACTATGATGTAACTATTATCAACATTGTGTTATAAATATATCAAGTTTTAAAACTATTGATGATGAATTTACTGATATATTTATAATAAAGTATTTTATATATATTACAGAAGTTATGAAACATTGTAAGAAGTTTAGAATTCACAGTGAGATGGTTATTGGTGGATTTCAAGACTGGGTAGACTTTAATTATATTTTTTAGTAGCAGTGTTTCAGTTGTAGGACAAATGCCTAGGGATCGAGAGGTCCCAGGTTCGATCCCACTAAGGGCACTGCTAATTTCCTTGAGCAAAAAATTAACCTACAATTGTTCCACTTCAACCAGGTGTAAATGGGTACTGTGAGAGATTACCTACCTGAAAGTAATTTCAATGATCAGGAGTTATTGTAAAAAACTGTGAATACCATATATTCATTCACAAGGAAATCCTAGCATTGAACGTTGGATGTGCACCAGTACTAGTGATGGAAAATACATGTAGAAGAAGAATGTGGTTGAACATGTATATGGAAGCAGACTTTAAACTACACTTTAACTGTAACTTTTTGATTTACCTATACAGTGGATCTTGTGTTAAGCGACCATCCAAGGGAGAGACAAAAAGTGGTCGTTTAAGACAATGGTCTCTTAAGACAAATGTTGATTACCGACGTTGAAACCGTCCTGACATTCTAAAATTCGTCATTTTCGTAGAACATTAATCTGTCAACGGGACGATTTTGACTGATGGATTTTCATTCAAATGTCGTCAAATACATACAAATAATGGGATTATAGATTTTCTTTCTTCTTAACATCCTAAATTCAGGTTCAAATTGCAATTATTTATTTAATTAAGTAAAACTGCGAAACAGTAGTTTTTGTTTACGTACATGTTAAAATCCGGGCATTTTCCGGAATTTTCGCCATTATAACAATCACAGGGCGTCCACTCTCCTATTTTTTCCTATATTTTCCTATATTTTTACTAACTTGCTATAATTTCCTATATTTTCCTATTATTGCCCAAAATTCCTATAAATTCCTATATTTAAGTGTTGGCTAAGACAAAAAGTTTAAATAAGGAGAATTCTTTAAACATTTTGTCATAATAATACAGTGCTTGATGTTAATGGACACAGTTTCCATTTTATATGAAAAGATATGTTAACAATCTCCTTATCTACGCTTTTTTCTTACAGGTTTGGCGACCCTGCCTAGTCGAGCCATTATTTGTTTTATTACATGATTTTACATTCATGTGATAAAACAAATATTTAATGTTTTTATCTTATGTTTTAACTTGTGTTTTGTCTTCAGTTAGCATGTTAGCCGTAAACATGCCAATAACATTAAAGTGCATTAAAGGAAAATCAGAATATTTTGTTAGGTGCACAGTATGCAATACTGACATTAAGTGTGACAATTCAGGTTTCAAACAAATACTTCAACACTGTAAAGGAGCACTGCACATAAAGCTTTGCAAGACTGTTCACTCTGGAGGGCAGACAAAGTTAGTATTTAAATCTCAGGCATCGACATCTTCTGAACCTGGATCTAGTACAACTGATAGCCAATCAGACCCTGGAAACAAGCCTTCAATAAGTAAACAGCCTGGACAATCAACACTCAGTTTTGCTTTCCAAGGTCAGGATGTGTTGGCCGCAGAAATTATTTGGGCTGCAAAGTGTGCTACATCCAATATCAGCTTTCGGGCTTGTGATGGTTTGTCAGAAACATTTCAGGCTATGTTCAACTGTATGATGTCAGGAATTCTCAGGGCTACTTCTCATTACAGTATGATGAGACAACCCAGGCACAGGTTAAGAAGTGAATGGATCTCCTTCTGAGGTACTGGTCTCCAACTCATGATGAGGTTTGTTGTAGATACTACAGGTCTTTGATTTTCTCCCATGCTGATGGCAAGACTGTAGCAGCCAAAATATTCACTGCTATGCAAGAAGATGGTTTTCCACTTGATAGATTAGTTGCACTAGGAAGTGATGGCCCAAACGTCAATAAAACCATATCTAGGGAGCTGTCAAAACCAATGCATGAATCAACCCCAGGTTGGAAAGGCTTTGTTGATGTAGACACTTGTAATCTTTGTAATCTTCACACAATGCACAATGCTTTCTGTAAAGGTGTAGCAGAATATGGTCAAGAGGTGGAAGACTTTGCCTTGGCATTATTTGGACTTTTCAAACTTTCTGCTGGGCGACGAGAGGACTACAGACAAGTTCAGCTAGACCTTGATCTCAAAGAAGAGTTATTTATCAAACATTCACTAGTCCGCTGGCTTAGTATTGGTTCAGCTCTTGAGAGAATAATTGAACAATGGTCTGGTATAGTTGCATATGTAACTCAGCTTGAAAAGGATTCAAAAAAAGTCCCCAAAAGTATGAACTTCAAACTGATCAGAGAAGCCATTAGATCAACAGATATGAATTTAAGATCAAGTTTCTGCTCTCAATGATTCCTTTGTTAGAATACTTTTTGACTGAATTTCAGAGTGAAGCACCATTGATACATGTTTTACACAGCAGAATGGTGAACTTTACTAAGACATTGCTGAGAAGGTTCCTGCCATTAGATGTTGTCAACAAGACTTCCCCTGAGAACATGAATGAAATTGAAATGGGTATAAATGATCAGCTTGACGATCAGTCAATGGAGCTGGGTACTGCTAGAAGTGAACTACTTAAAATGAAATCTTCAGAACAGCACAAACAATTACTCTGGTTCTGTTTACCCTAAGAAGTCTAAGAGTGACAAAAAGTAACTTCTTCACAATATAAGAGCTAGATTTCTGATTGACTGTCTTAACTTAAAGATAAGCACATAGTTTTACTTATGATTCTAGTTGACTTATGATTATTACTTTTCCCTATATGTGTATTGTTTATCATTGTGGTTTGTTCTTGTAGTTTGAATTACTATAACTGTTAATCTTATTTGAACAAAGGCAATGTTCATGATGTGCGCTATGCATCCATATCCACAGCTCTACAGGTGTAGACTAAAGCTGTCCTTCAGTTCCATTTTAAATGTGATTTTTCATATCTTAAGATTCTTAAATTTCTTTTAGTAATGAAGCACAGCATATTTGATTACCGGTAATCATTACTAAAACTAAAATCTTTCATCTCATTTGTGTTGAGTATTATTCTCAATGTCATCATTTGCACTGGAAATCTAGTCATGTATTTTGCATGTATGTTCTTGCTATCTTTGTGATGAGAGTATTAGTTTGTTAATTATGATGTTGTTGTGTGTGAGTGTATTTATTTAACCGTCGGTTATTTACAAATAAAATGTTTCAACCGACTTTTGCCCATATATTAAAAAATCTATTTTTAAATTACTATTTAAAATGAAAGTACTAAAAATATAAAAAAGGAGTAAGAGGCCCTTACAAGGGCCACACACATACGTTCTATTTATAAGAAGCCCTGAAAAGGGCTGTATGTGTGTATTCTTACCCTTTATTAACAATGTAAAAATCTAAGATAAAAATACAATAATTTAATTACTATTTACAAAAAATATATAGATCTATATTATAAATATTAAAACTATAGTTAATAAATCATATCACAGATAAAAATATAATTCTCAAGAACTGGCCCTGTTTCAGCAGGTAACCTTGTAGGGGCTAGATTTGTAAATGAAAGAGGTTCGACCTTCATTTCATTCCCAACTAAATATTACTATCCCAAAACCTTAAGATTTCTCTGTTTTAAGGTATTTGGGAGGGATGTAACCAATGCTTATAGAATGGCTTAGGTTATAAGTCCATATCTAAAGCTGGTTGGGCGGCCTAATGTGTTAACCATGAAAACTTCCACATTATTCTTTTGTTATAATGTAGAGTTTTGTAAAAAAAAGTGACTAAGTATCATTCGGGTATCCTAAGATAGCCGAATGTGTCGGTGAAAGTGTTAGCGACATACGTATTATATTGTCTAAAATAAAACCCACAATTTTGAATTGTCTCTCTAACTCTAATTTACTATATTGTCCTAAGACAATTTACTATCTAATATACATGTTAAGACTATACTATATCAAGACTAAAAATATGTATAATGACAAAAAATTTAAAAATAATCATGTATCAAGACTAAAAATCTATCTGTGTCACTATTTATACAGGGGGGGGGGGGAATGGGAATGGGAATACTCTCACTCGGTAGTGTTAAAAATAGGGAGTTAAAAGAAAAAAACATAAAATAATTAACGTATAAATAATATACCAATTGAATAATTGTAAGTAAATAATATATTAATATCTCCTTATTTGTGATAAACAACGGTTTCCTTATTAGGGCCTATAAAAAATGTTCTTAAAAAATACAAAATAACATTTAAAAGAAAAACAAACTTATATACACTATGTGCAATAAAATATGTTAGACCACCGAGTGAGAGAAACTACATAATCAACAAAAGACCGTAAAAAGGTAGATGGAAACTCTTAAACAATCCATGTTGTATAATGTCCATAAATATGTATTATATGAATTTAAGTTGATCGGGCCGCCTCTTGTTTTACACATATTTTTGTCTGTAATGTCCTGTGGCCCCGGGAAGACACAGACCCCCACGGGTACCACAGCACAGAACACACAATCTAGAATGAGATGAATTGCTGAGTGGTAGACCAGTAGATTCAGACCGGTCTAACTAGCAATAGATCTAAACCAGATAGCCCTTGGCCCCAGATATGTATTGTAACACATGTCACTTAGATACAACACTGGAGACGAAGACTATCCGGTTAGTATTGCTGGGGTGGTGTTATTTGTTATAACAAATATTTAAAAGTAAAAAGCATATGAAAAAGGATAGGAGGCCTTTTGTTAGCGGCTGGCCATAGGGCTAACACCTCCCAGTGTGGAGTAAGATCATCACCACTGGGAGTATGTCATGACCAGCCGCCAAAATCAGGTCCAGTGATTAATATAATTTGTTGAAATCCCTACAGGAGGGGTCTATGTATGTATGTTGTCAGACAGTTGTTGGAGGGACAAGGCAAATGAGGCGGGGTTCGCTGCGTATTTACGCAGGCGAAACCGCCCCAAGTGCCTCGCCCCACCTACATGGTATATACTTGTTTTGGGTTGAAGAGGCGACCCAATCTAAACAGCAAACAAAACATATGTCATGGTGGTACTGGAATACAGGACTGTAGAATTGGGGCCGGGCCGCAACCCCTACCCCCCAGCGACACAAGCGGCACATTGAGCGTAAGCCCTTAGATGCCCCGCCGGCGTCGCCGGGATGCAGCGATCGCGCCCCGCTCCCCCTTTCAGACACCTAGCAGCAAGTGGAAAGCCAGGTTGCACTCCCACTGTGTGTTTTCTCAGCTTAAATACCTGGGGAAGATCACCCTATTGGGAAATCCTAACTTTATTTTGTAGTCGAAACAGACTATGTGTGAATCTACATGATCTAAGTTTTAAATCTAAGGTAGATCCAACTCAAATATTTTATGAGTGTAGATCTAAATAATTATTAAATATAACTTTATTCATTATTTATTATTCTTTACTAAGTAAAGTTGACTGATTAAATGTCAAGATTTCTAAAAAGTTTCAGATCTATAAGTATAGATCTAATATTCCATTGAGTCTAAGATTGATTTCCAAGTATAAAAGCTAAAATTAATCAAATTATTTTGAAATATTAATTATAAAGTTCAATAATATATAAATAGTATGTTAAACTATAAGTATTTTGTGAAATAAACACAAAATTTCAAAATTTGTATAGATCGAGCTGAAAGATTTTAGTTTTAGTAATGATTACCGGTAATCAAATATGCTGTGCTTCATTACTAAAAGAAATTTAAGAATCTTAAGATATGAAAAATCACATTTAAAATGGAACTGAAGGACAGCTTTAGTCTACACCTGTAGAGCTGTGGATATGGATGCATAGCGCACATCATGAACATTGCCTTTGTTCAAATAAGATTAACAGTTATAGTAATTCAAACTACAAGAACAAACCACAATGATAAACAATACACATATAGGGAAAAGTAATAATCATAAGTCAACTAGAATCATAAGTAAAACTATGTGCTTATCTTTAAGTTAAGACAGTCAATCAGAAATCTAGCTCTTATATTGTGAAGAAGTTACTTTTTGTCACTCTTAGACTTCTTAGGGTAAACAGAACCAGAGTAATTGTTTGTGCTGTTCTGAAGATTTCATTTTAAGTAGTTCACTTCTAGCAGTACCCAGCTCCATTGACTGATCGTCAAGCTGATCATTTATACCCATTTCAATTTCATTCATGTTCTCAGGGGAAGTCTTGTTGACAACATCTAATGGCAGGAACCTTCTCAGCAATGTCTTAGTAAAGTTCACCATTCTGCTGTGTAAAACATGTATCAATGGTGCTTCACTCTGAAATTCAGTCAAAAAGTATTCTAACAAAGGAATCATTGAGAGCAGAAACTTGATCTTAAATTCATATCTGTTGATCTAATGGCTTCTCTGATCAGTTTGAAGTTCATACTTTTGGGGACTTTTTTTGAATCCTTTTCAAGCTGAGTTACATATGCAACTATACCAGACCATTGTTCAATTATTCTCTCAAGAGCTGAACCAATACTAAGCCAGCGGACTAGTGAATGTTTGATAAATAACTCTTCTTTGAGATCAAGGTCTAGCTGAACTTGTCTGTAGTCCTCTCGTCGCCCAGCAGAAAGTTTGAAAAGTCCAAATAATGCCAAGGCAAAGTCTTCCACCTCTTGACCATATTCTGCTACACCTTTACAGAAAGCATTGTGCATTGTGTGAAGATTACAAAGATTACAAGTGTCTACATCAACAAAGCCTTTCCAACCTGGGGTTGATTCATGCATTGGTTTTGACAGCTCCCTAGATATGGTTTTATTGACGTTTGGGCCATCACTTCCTAGTGCAACTAATCTATTAAGTGGAAAACCATCTTCTTGCATAGCAGTGAATATTTTGGCTGCTACAGTCTTGCCATCAGCATGGGAGAAAATCAAAGACCTGTAGTATCTACAACAAACCTCATCATGAGTTGGAGACCAGTACCTCAGAAGGAGATCCATTCACTTCTTAACCTGTGCCTGGGTTGTCTCATCATACTGTAATGAGAAGTAGCCCTGAGAATTCCTGACATCATACAGTTGAACATAGCCTGAAATGTTTCTGACAAACCATCACAAGCCCGAAAGCTGATATTGGATGTAGCACACTTTGCAGCCCAAATAATTTCTGCGGCCAACACATCCTGACCTTGGAAAGCAAAACTGAGTGTTGATTGTCCAGGCTGTTTACTTATTGAAGGCTTGTTTCCAGGGGCTGATTGGCTATCAGTTGTACTAGATCCAGGTTCAGAAGATGTCGATGCCTGAGATTTAAATACTAACTTTGTCTGCCCTCCAGAGTGAACAGTCTTGCAAAGCTTTATGTGCAGTGCTCCTTTACAGTGTTGAAGTATTTGTTTGAAACCTGAATTGTCACACTTAATGTCAGTATTGCATACTGTGCACCTAACAAAATATTCTGATTTTCCTTTAATGCACTTTAATGTTATTGGCATGTTTACGGCTAACATGCTAACTGAAGACAAAACACAAGTTAAAACATAAGATAAAAACATTAAATATTTGTTTTATCACATGAATGTAAAATCATGTAATAAAACAAATAATGGCTCGGCTAGGCAGGGTCGCCAAACCTGTAAGAAAAAAGCGTAGATAAGGAGATTGTTAACATATCTTTTCATATAAAATGGAAACTGTGTCCATTAACATCAAGCACTGTATTATTATGACAAAATGTTTAAAGAATTCTCCTTATTTAAACTTTTTGTCTTAGCCAACACTTAAATATAGGAATTTATAGGAATTTTGGGCAATAATAGGAAAATATAGGAAATTATAGCAAGTTAGTAAAAATATAGGAAAATATAGGAAAAAATAGGAGAGTGGACGCCCTGTGATTGTTATAATGGCGAAAATTCCGGAAAATGCCCGGATTTTAACAAGTATTAGTGTCACTTTGTTGATTGTTCCCACTACCCCCTTATCTTACAGTATTTATGTCTGTTAATTATTGATTTTTAGAGCCTGACATACGAGTTTAGGTGATAGACATTGAGGCGACGTATATTTCTGATTACCGATTTTTAACGATTTTTGCCAAATTAGATTTATTTGACCCGGTCGTTTAACACAAATAAGTCAGTCAGTTTCGACCAAAATGAGCGGTCGCTGGTCGTGTTAGACAAAAGTCGCTTAAGACAAAGATTTAAATAGTAAAATTGGTTGGTGGGAACTCAGAGTGGCCGCTTAGTGCAAACGGTCGTTTAGGAGACGTGGTCGCTTATGCAAGATTTACTGTATATTAATACAGAGACACTTCAAATCATGTGAAGATTTCATGTGAGGTACAACAGTCTTGCTCATTCACCTAGGCGAGTAAAATCAAATCAGGCGACAGAAGACAAAAAACCTAACCTTTTAATACATAGGCTCTCAGTTTCTTATCTTTAATTCATGAATAATGCCAACAGCAAATTTAGAATGTTTGCAAGTATAAATTGAACCTGGTCAGCTACTTGTGTAAAGTTGCTGGTTGCACCAGCGAGTAAATTCAAGAAGTTAATCTCCGAGACTGGGACAAACATCTCAACTAATACAGTATGTCTTATGATTTTTTCTATACATTGTAGATATTATGAAATGATATAAAACATTTATCAGGAAGTAAGAGCTAATGGTTGAATAATTTACAGTAAAGTTTGTTGATATGTTGGTAAGTTCATATATTTTATTTTAGAATGTTTTTGTCATCTTCATGGTCCCCTTGTAATATAAAGTTTCTTACTGAAGGAAACAATGAGCAGGGTTCATGCAGGTCCTTGAATTTGATCCCTCACGCAGGTCCTTGAAAGTTCTTGAATTTGATCCCTCATGCAGGTCCTTGAAAGTCCTTGAATTTGATCCCTCATGCAGGTCCTTGAAAGTCCTTGAATTTGATCCCAAGTTCTTTGTTAATCCTGATGACAGAAAAAATGTTTAAATCTATTCTATGAATTAAATTCATGAAATTTTCATAAAGTGGTATATTTTATACAGATCTCAGATATCTATAGATTTGTAGAGAAAAATATAAAGATGTAAATTTAGAATGGCTGAAGAATGTTCAATCATTACAGCATTTCATTAATCTCTATGTTCTAACATTAAGATGGTGTTCACATATCAGGTCAGTGTTTTGTTTTTTGCTTTGTGATTAAATCTCTTATTTAAGTAGTAAAATGTCACTTAACAATTTTATCTACAAGTAAAAAAGTGCTGCGAAATGCAGCAATGTGATTGTCACGAAGAAAAACAAAACAAAGCAGTTAAGGTAGAATACCCATAATACACATATCAAGGAATAAGCTTTTTGCTACTTTCTATATAATAAGGATCACAACCTAGATTCCCTGGCAAAATATTTTAACTTTTTACCGTCAAATAAAATTTTTATTACATTTTTTTGAAAATTGAGTTATGAGTAAGAATCACGCAATGAATTTGAAGGGGTATATGTCTTTAAAATGTAAAAATGAATAAAATAATCAAATTATTTTCATAAATTTTGTTTAATAAAATTCACAATACTTTCATGAATGCAAATACATCAACTTTAATAACTTTACCTTGGTATTTTTATACATATACCAAGTTAATCATAGGGAGACCCAACAGAAAATGTGACGATTTTCACCGGCTTTAAAAACTACAAGTCCGTATCCCTATTTTTTGACTATGAAAACAGTTTCTGCACTCCAAGTTACACATTTAATAATTTACCTTATACCATATGGCAATGAATAAAACAAAGAAAACAAACTTTCACCACGGATAACTAAACAAATTGCCATTTTAATACATCGACCCCCCTTTTGAAAAAATGTCAAAATTCTAGTGACCATTTTAATGTGAAGTAAACACTTCTTTACAGTATATATTTTACTTTTAAACTCCATTATTGACCATTTGATGATAAAATAATGTTTTTACGGCCTAATTGCATTAATCATCAACAACTTATTGATTACGAATTTGTAAGGGGACGAATTTATTAGGGGACGAATCTTTTCGTCCATAGTTTGAATTGGATTTTTAAACTTCCGGTTTAAACTTTTTACACGAATTCTATCTATTTTCTCAAATAATTGGGAGAAGTGATAATCTTTTGAGGTAATATACAATAAATATTAATAATATTTGAAAAATGAGGCATTTACACAATAAAAAACAATATCCGATCTTTATCGATTGATAACGATACCGACAAAAACCTCTTACGTAATTTGTCGACATGACCTGACATCGCCCGAAGTTTGACAGCAGCTATTATGGGAATTCCGCCTTAAGCACAATCTCAAGGTAACTCAAAATAGCATTGTGTTGGATTGTCATTTTAACTGTTCAGGATTTTCAGTATTATAATGTAACTTGTAATGAAACGTTTTCCTGTTCATATCATATGTAATGGAAACTAAGAATTTCGCTCAAAATAATGAGACATGAATTCTTTACGAAGTTTGATATTGTGGATGTTAATACAGATATAAAGTCATAGCTAATGAAATTGTTAAACCTTAATCCTTTCAAGACAAAAAAGTTACAAATTATTTGTTACCCTGCAAAGTAATTAACTTTATTTCAGCAATATCTATGTACATTTTAATTTTTTTTCAATCGAAAATATTGGCGTGTAATGTTCGCTATTTACTTGATTTCAGTATACCTTAATTACCATTACTTGTTACGGTAGACTTTTGCTGCGGGATACCTGAAAGGAATTTACACTTATCTCAATTCCGAAACGATAGGCCTAAATACATAAGGCAAGCTATGTTATATTAGAAATCATAATTTTATTAGAAAGAAAAAAATAACATGCCAACAAATTTAGAAACTTATAAATGTAAGGTTCAATAGACATTTAAGTTGATGGAATACAGATAAGATTTATAGAGAATGATTCAAGTATTTGTTATTTATCAAAAAATGTAGAAAAAAGTTGTGCAAACTTCAATATAGTTAATAAAACTTTAAGTTATCAACATATAAATATTAAAATAATTCTATCACCGATATAAAATGAGATCCTTTCTTACGTTTTATTATTTAGATTCAAAATTCTCACACCGACAGCCTGTAGAAGAAATAGTGAAAGAAACCATGGACACAAGATTTTTCTATATGGTTCAAATGTTGTTGATTTTGTCTGAAGATTCTGTGTGATATAAATGTATGTATGACATCTCAGTACATTGAATACAAGCTGGTAGACATGTGGAATACAATCACTTAGTAGATCACAAACAAAGGTATGTATAACTTAGTGAACAGATTTATCTTTTACTTATAGTATAAAGAAAACTTGGCCCATAATGCAAATGGAATGAGATGGAATTTGATGGAAACTGGACAAAATACCATCAAAATGCATTTTCCATGCAGGTAATGAAAATATGAAAAACCTTAAAGGTAGAAACCTGTTAAATTTCATGCTAAAATATTTTTTATGTTTTAAGACGATAAAATACCTCTGCCATTCCTACTGTATACTGTTTGAAACTAAAATTGGTTGTATTTTATAGGCATACCTTAGGTATTATATTTCTGGTATAGCTGGACAGAATTAATCTGAGCTTGACCTTTATGCAAGAATATATTAAACTCCGTATTTATAGCCTATTATAGTCTTCGCATGTAAATCACGCTTTATAAGAAGCTTTCGGCAAAATACATATATTCGAACAACTAATGTAGTTTTCCTATGAATAAATAATTTAAACCAGTGTCACAACATTGCCACACTTACGTGTTTCCCATTAACAATGAGACCAACATGTAAAGTACAATAACATGCCATGTTTGCAAAATTGATTTATATTCATCTAGGTTGATATAAACATGTGTATAATCGTATACATCCATACGGAAACTCACGATTTAATGTTAGTGAAGCCTGTAATTATTATGATGAGGTAGTTCAAGCTCAGGTTAATATTGTTGGACTATAAGGTATTCATGATATTTCTTATGTCACTAATGAAACAACAAACAAAAAGTTCTCTCTCCATCATTTTATTATCTCAATTGTCCACAGGTAGTCAAAGTTTTAGAGACTAGATAGGCAGGACTTGTACAACAGTTAGAGTATTATTCTTTTAATGAACTGTGCTCACTTACATACTGGAAACAACATGTCTCTCAATAGTTTTCTAGCAGTTTTAATAATGATTCGCTGTTTTATGTCACAGGGTAAGAAAAATATGCAGCCTGACCAGGACTCGAACCCAGGACCTCTCGCTTACAGGGTGAGTGCTCTCCTGACTGAGCTATCCAGCTGCTTACATATCCTTCTTCCCATAAAGTGAACAGTTTAGTGCTGTGACATACTCCCCCATTTACTGGAAATTTGTCTCGAATTTCTGAATTCCAGGCTGTTTAAAGAGCATTTATTTTGACCAAATAATTGCCACAGCCCCACATTGGGCGCCAAATGTCACAGGGTAAGAAAAATATGCAGCCTGACCAGGACTCGAACCCAACACCTCTCGCTTACAGGGTGAGTGCTCTCCAGACTGAGCTATCCAGCTGCTTACATATCCTTCTTCCCATAATGTGAACAGTTTAGTGCCGTGACATTTACATAATACAAAATGTATCATCTGTGAACAGTTTAGTGCCGTGACATTTACATAATACAAAATGTATCATCTGTGAACAGTTTAGTGCCGTGACATTTACATAATACAAATGTATCATCTGTGAACAGTTTAGTGCCGTGACATTTACATAATACAAAATGTATCATCTGTCAACAGGTACGTGCTGTGACATTTACATAATACAAAATGTATCATCTGTCAACAGGTATGTGCTGTGACATTTACATAATACAAAATGTATCATCTGTCAACAGGTACGTGCTGTGACATTTACATAATACAAAATGTATCATCTGTCAACAGGTATGTGCTGTGACATTTACATAATACAAAATGTATCATCTGTCAACAGAAATATATAAACTTTAGTTACCACTAACATGGCAGACTGAGAGACAAATCTTGTAAACAATTAGAAGATCTGTCTAGATGTGCAGGTTTACAGGACCAATCTTGTAAACAATTAGAAGATTTGTCTAGATGTGCAGGTTTACAGGACCAATCTTGTAAACAATTAGAAGATTTGTCTAGATGTGCAGGTTTACAGGACCAATCTTGTAAACAATTAGAAGATCTGTCTAGATGTGCAGGTTTACAGGACCAATCTTGTAAACAATTAGAAGATCTGTCTAGATGTGCAGGTTTACAGGACCAATCTTGTAAACAATTAGAAGATTTGTCTAGATGTGCAGGTTTACAGGACCAATCTTGTAAACAATTAGAAGATCTGTCTAGATGTGCAGGTTTACAGGACCAATCTTGTAAACAATTAGAAGATCTGTCTAGATGTGCAGGTTTACAGGACCAATCTTGTAAACAATTAGAAGATCTGTCTAGATGTGCAGGTTTACAGGACCAATTGTCTGGAGAAAATGATCTCGTCCTCATTTTAATCTAGGTAAATTTGCTTAGTTTTCAATTCATTAAAATATGTAAAATGTCTCTGGTCCTGTAAGACTTGGTTCTGTCCTGTAAAAATTTAATCTTAACAGGAAATATTGACCAGTCATAAAATGTTGAGTTTTGAAGTGACTTAAACATTTTGTTTACTTTCAGAACAAAATGTACTCATTTGAATAAATAAGATTCTGAGACAGGGTCGAAGAAATCATAAAATTGTTTGCTTGTCCGTTCTTAGCAACTGGTAAAGTTTCTTGTCTGTATGAACATTATAGAATAAAATAATTGAAAATCCACTTGTTTGTATTTGCCTTAGGTCAATACGGACGTTTGATTTGGCTGGCCCTGTGAGAAACAGAACTGAGGTGCTTTTCACAAAAATTCTTACGAAAAAATCTTTGTAAGTCAAAAGCAAGAAACATTAATAGTACGCCCTTTTTTGGCTTATCAATTCTAAATACATGTATTATACAAATTGTGTAGAATTATGTATACTTTTTGAGTATCATATCATAGTTACGTTTCTTATTCGTCTGACTTTGAAGTGCTAATTATATGAAACTGACTTACGAAGATTTTTTTCATAAGAATTTTTGTGAAAAGCACCTCTTTTATTCACTCTGATTGTCAGCTGACCACAGCAACAGTTTGGAAAGTATTAAAATTATCTTGCTATTTCTGCAAGTTTTACGCTGGTATCATTCCCGTACCAATGTCAGATTATTCTAGCTTTCTTTGCTATGACTTGTTGTTCATTGATAAGTCATCATAGCTTGCTGATGACATTTTGTTTCACAAGAGATCTTGTAAGTCAGTATAGAAGACCTTCATTGTTGATACAAATGTATTTTAATAATAATAATTAAACAAGTTTTTACAACTTCTACTAGTCTCTGTCTGGTCAGATTACTGGTCTCCCAGTATGTGTGGCCCAGTATGTGTGGCCCAGTATGTGTGGCCCAGTATGTGTGGAATATAATGTCTAGGAACAAATGAAAAGGTTTTGTATGCAATTAAATAAGCCAACCCTAAGTTAGCATTTTTATGTAACCATTCTAACATCATCGTCAAAATTAGAAGACTGAAATGAATATCAGAATAATTCTACCAGGGATATATAAAATTATATTGTTATACTTGTTTTATTATACAGATTCAAAATTCTCAAAATCTACAGCTTATAGAAGAAGTTTGGAAAAGAATGATGAACATTAGACTTTTTGTATGAATCAAATGTTCTAGATTTTGTCTGAAGATCCTCTGTGATGTGAATGTATGTATGACATCTCAAGTGATTTAAAAACAAGCTGGTAGACACATGGAATACTTTCAGATAGTTAAACAAACAAAGGTATGCTTAATTTAGTGTACTGATTTATCTTTTACTGTACTATAGTGAAATCTCAATTATTCAAAATAGAATCTAACAAATAACATTGGTGATTTGAATGATTGTTCTCAAACGTATGGCTATATAAAGGAAATATATAAGTATTTATAGTAAATAAGTCTGCTTTATCCGAAATGGGTTATCTGACTATCATAGATTAGCCGAACAAAAAGGTGTGGACCCTGCAACCTGAAATCAGTGATTTCATCTGATAAACTCTGATGTTCATGGAGACCCCTCATTACAGAAACAAAAACAAAAAAGTGTGAAGAACATATATTTATTGAATACATGTATTTATTATAAGGAGATGTCACAATGGATATTATATACATGTATTTGCAAAATGTTACTAGTTGCAAATTGACCTTGAATTGGAAAGATTACAGTTGTAATTATCAATTAAGTTGATGTGATTAATTATACCCCCGCTTCGAAGAAGAGGGGGGTATACTGTTTAATTATTTTATGTTTGATTGCCTGCTGTGTCATATCAAAGTTATACAATTTCAGTTTTATTTGGATAGCTTTGAAAAGTTACAATTTATTTTGTAAAAAGGCTACTCATTTGATCAAACTGGATTGTAATTAAATCATAGATTTCCAGCCTGAAACAGCAATAGCATGGACTTTAGTTTTCCATGTAGGTTTTAAAATCAGAAAAAAAGATTCCAAGTGGAAATATGCCAATTTTTATACCTAAGTAATTTATAATTGACCCATAAATACCATAATACAGTCTTATTTTGTTTCTTAGATATGTTTTCATTTGTTAGTATCTTTACATGTAGAAATTTTACCAGAGGTCCGGACTGTTGGAAAATTAGTGCACCACTAAAGTTCCTATATTTTCATTTGCTCTTGGTATGGTTTCAGCAGTTTTAAATTGTTTGTGGTGTGTAGACTTTTTATTTATTTATTTCATGTGTGCTTGTTGAATGTGCAACCAAGTTACTTTGCTTCACATTGTTAAATAAAACATAGGCACAAGTTTTGAAGTGCCAAAATTAAATATGGAGTGCTTTAGCACAAGTTATTTAACAAGCACATCAAAACAAGTGTCTATGTTTTATTCTCCAACAAACTATAGAAAAACAAATCAATGTTATAACTTATTTCAGTTCTAACACTGAAAAATAAAAGTTTCCCATTAAGTTCTTTAAACGAGGGGGTAAATTATAACAGCCTTGTATGTGTTATATAGTAACAGAATAGTAAAAAATAGATGATGTCATGTTAAATATGCTGTTATATGATTACTGAAATATTCATTATTTCTACTGACCCCAATAAAACAGTTAACAGAAAGTGATCTATCCTTCTATCCTTCTTCGTATAATTTCAATTGTGATTCAACATTTTGTTGTTCATTGGTTAGAAAGCTGTTTGATTGTTCATGTAATTGTGTTTGGTTTTTTTTTACAACTTTTCCGGATAAAATTGTTTTTAATTAATTTTCATAAAGAATGGATTATAGAATCTGATAAATATTTTCACTAAAAGGATGTTAATTTCAAAAAAATCAACCCCAAATTTAACACGACTGCAATTAATTGGCCCTTAAAGCCGATTACCGCCACTTTGGGTTTAAAAAATGCTCTTTCCCCATATTAATACACTTTCTGATAAATTAGCAGACGATGCTCACTTACGACGGTGAAAATCAATAAAATCTGGTTAAACGATAAGGTTTTACATATCCTTGTTATATAGGGTCCTTGATCCAAATAAGAAGATGAACATAGGTTAATCCATGCTTCACATGTCTACACAGAAACCAATATGACATATTGTAATACATTGTATTGTTATATGGGTTTTACCTATTATGTATGAGTTGAGTGTTGGTGAGTCTCACATTCCTAGTTTGTTGTTGTTGTTGTTGTTTGGCTATATTTAGCACAGTTGTTTATAATGACTCACTATGGTGACTTCATGCAGTAACACAATCAAACAACTTTTTAATCATTTGTGATGCTTTCCCATGATTGAGTGTATAACCATGGCAACCTGCAGGACAAAGTTACAACAAAAATACCATTTTGTGGTGCTTTTGTGTTTTCCTGTAGCCCCATGTGAGACGACAATGCAACATGGGTTAATTTAGCCACATAGGCTCGCAGCTTCCAGTTAATGTAAAAATAAAAAGGATAATTGATCACAAAGATCTTGTTATAATATGTAATATATTTTATTTTATTGCCAACAAGTTGTTAATATCACAAAGTCGAACAATTTATAACAGTTCAACATATGATTTCTCACAATTTCATTAGAAGCTTAGGCCAGTATTATTTTATCTGTTGATTCTCGAACCTGCAATTTTTCACAAAATCATAAAAGGAAAGAAATTCTCCAAAATAAGGTTGAAATCTCATGTAACACAGATGATATAAATAGTCTTGGAGACTGATTTTGAATAGTTTCATAATCAATTGTAATATCATGAGTTTTTTTCTGATTTAAGTTTTGATTTAGAACAAAATGAAAGTAGGCTGCCCCCACAATGCAGTTTTCCAGATGACAATCCATGAAGAGGCTTTAGAATCTTCCTTTTAGATTTAATAAATTGACAGTATTAAAATATGCACTTTTGGTAATGTGAGTTTAATAAATTAAACATTTAAATGGCATGATTACTTTTTGACAGGTCTTAATCTATGTATTACATACAATGTACATGTTATTTGAAATGGAAAAAATGTCAATTCAAGTGTTTATTTTACCTCCTCCTGTCAACATTTTTGTCACCAGACTTCAAGTATCAACAAATAAAAAAACTCTTGCCTTAATAATAATATCATTTCTATGTAAATAAGTTTTGACTACAAATGTCGACTTCCAATTTTTTATATGCAAAACATATATTCTAAGGTGTACATATATAGTTACTGATTTTCATAGTTGATAATATTTCTTAATTAATTTAAAGACATGCATTGTTTAGGAGTGGGGATAATCCTAATTGACCAATGAAATCAAGTAAGGGTGTCTTGCCAATAAAAATAATAAATACAAAAATACAATAAGTACTTAAAGGGTATACGTCTATATCTTTTTATAAATTTGTCTAACAATCATGTATATTGTCTTAGTTAACATAATAAAACACGTGAACGAATGAATTATGATAACAACATGACAGTACAACTATCGATTTCACTGATTTTTGTGCCTGCTAGTTGAGTGGCAAGTAAACACGCCATTCGTATGAGTCTGCAAGAAATATCGTCAAATACCTTTTCGGAATTCAGATTAATTTTCGGTTGGCAAATCATAAGTATGGATTTGTTGATCAACTATTTGTATTAATTCTTACAAACATATTTTTTACATAAATTTTCTTTGTGTTGTGGTTATTTGAATGCATGATCATTAAATATCCTTTTTGAAATTTATGTGGATTTACCTGCAAGTTATAAACATAGACCCTTTAAGCATTTAGATAATAATATGTCATACAAAATATCATGGACACATTCATCCAAAAACAAAAACAAATGATTTTTTTAACACTGGCAACCCCAATTATGAAATATTAATTTTGTATCATTAGTCATTTCATAATATAAAGTACAGTATAACCTCTGCATGGCATCAACCTCCGAACAGCAACACACTTTAGTCTCTCCCAGTGGGTGTTGTTCAAGAGAGGTTGTACTGTATCATATAAAATAGCATTTGTTGCCACCAAGCTAGCTCAGTGGGTAGCACACAAATCTACTGATGGACGGGTCATGGGTTCAATTCTCAGGCAGGGCATACTTTTGTGGAGCTTGATCATGAAATTATTCTGCGGCAAACTAAATGACAGTGGCGTGCCCAGACAAACTAAACCGCAGTGGCTTGCCCAGACAAAGTAAACAACAGTGCTAAGACAAGGTAAACAACAGTGGTGTGCCCAGACAAACTGAACAACAGTGGCGTGCCCAGACAAACTAAATGGCAGTGGCATGCCCAGACAAACTAAACGACAGTGGCATGCCCAGACAAACTGAACAACAGTGGCGTGCCCAGACAAACTAAACTACAGTGGCGTGCCCAGACAAACTAAACAACTGTGGCATGCCCAGACAAACTAAACAACAGTGGCATGCCCAGACAAACTAAACAACAGTGGCATGCCCAGACAAACTAAAAGACAGTGGCGTGCCCAGACAAACTAAACAACAGTGGCATGCCCAGACAAACTGAACAACTGTGGCATGCCCAGACAAACTAAACAACAGTGGCATGCCCAGACAAACTAAACAACAGTGGCATGCCCAGACAAACTAAACAACAGTGGTGTGCCCAGACAAACTAAACAACTGTGGCATGCCCAGACAAACTAAAAGACAGTGGCGTGCCCAGACAAACTAAACGATTGTGGTGTGCCCAGACAAACTTAACAATTGTGGTGTGCCCAGACAAACTAAACGATTGTGGTGTGCCTAGACAAACTAAACGACAATGGCTTGCCCAGACAAACTAAACAACAGTGGTGAGCTTAGACAAACTATCTCTTTCTAAAATGAACTTAAAATTTATGAACAATCAAATTACAGATTTTTACAAAACAGTTAAAGCTTGAATACACTTTGATTAGATTCAATATTTGGGTATTTTAAATACTTTGAAATAATTTCTATCAACACATTGAAACTTTAAAATCATTTCTTCTTAACTTACTTATTTTTCTCCAATGTATGTATTAATAATTTTATTATTTCTAATTTTCTTACATATTTTATTTCATTTCAGAATGTAGATGTTCAATATTATAAATAGTTGATATTGTTAATAAAGTATTAAAGAAGTCGATCAGTAAACAATGGAACTATGAAACAATTGTTTAATCATACAAACAAGTACATGAAAATATTGAAGGTATGTCTGATATTGTAAATTGTTCCTTAAAATTAAGTAAATTGTTGAAATTTACCACACAAAATTTGACTGTTATTGTTAACTAACTAAATTAATTGTCTTTAAGGATAATCTTATGACACAATGCAACATGCAATACAATACAAAACAATACAGTGCAATGCAATTTTTACAATACAATTGAATGCCATACAATACAATTCATTATTTTTTTTACTTTAAGTTTAAAGTAAAATATATAAATGAAATATCTTTGAGTCTCTCCTATATTTATATCATTATAGAACAAAGTCATAATCTAATCATTCTTCCAGGTCAACTTGTAAACTTCTACTGTGCCTGAACTCTGAAAACCTACAAACATTTTTCTACATCTATGATGGATACACACACAATATGGATGTCCACTGGTTTTATTGACAATTATACCACGTTTCTGTCCATCTCTATCACACTGAACTATAGTAGACGATCCTTCATTGGCAACAACAACATTATCATAACCATCAATACAAACACCACATGGTTTTATATCAGGATCTGTGATTGTTTCTATGTAATCACATTGAGTATTGAAACAAACCAATCCTTTAGAAGGATCAGCTACAAATAATCTATCCTTCTTATCATTCAATGTGATATGTCTACTATGTTCAAATAGAGATTGTCCACTATTATCTCTTGTAACAGTCTTCAACAATTTACCATTCATATCATACATATATAATGACTTGTAATCACCAGTAATATAAAGTTTATTATTACTATAAGCTATTCCATAACAATCATGTTTCATCTTGATGGATCGTGTTAATGATAACTTGTCACTAACTGATACAAACTGGACTTCTCTCTCACAAGCTACAGCAAGTTCTGTCTCTCCTACTCTACATATACCACATGGCCAGTCTGGTACTGTACAGTAATCTATAAGTGATAATGATGAGATATCATAACGTTTTAGTTTACTGTTCCAGTAGTCTGTAAATATAACAGTATCATCTATGATACATGATCCATATGTAATGTAATTATTTGATTTATCTCCTCCCAGTTTGACATTCATGTCACAGATTTTACTAGCTTTATATGTGTTGTATCTTTTGGATGAAATGACTGATGTTTCTCCTAACTTTGTCATCCTCTCTATACTTGATTTGATTTCTCTAGATGGAACAAACTTGACTTCTGCTTTGTGGAATCTTTGTCTCTTCATTTCTTCATCTGCTATAGTTGTACATGTCTCCTCAACAAGCTTGGTGCACACAAACAGCTGGGCTATATTGCTTGATGCTTGTGACATAAGTTGTTCCAGATTCTTCAAGTTGTTGATGAAGTCATCATATCTCTTTTTCTCTTCAAGAAGGTCTGATTCTAACTTCTTATATTCTTTTTCTATCTCCTTGATTGAGGCTTTTTCCAGCTTTTTTAAGAATTGTTCCATTTCAGCTTTGTAGTCCGTGACAGCTTTGATAGCAGTTTTCTTGGAGTCTTGTAGTTGTTGTAGAAGAGTGTCGTAATTAGTCTTTCTTTTGTTCAAGGTATCTATAGTATCACCAAGTTCAGATGTAGCTTTAGATGTTTCTGTCTTGTTGTACAACTGATCAATATTATCTGGGACAGACATCATATCTTTACATGATCTGAAAAAAAAATAAAGTTTATAAAGTACATTTTCATCATTTTATCTATAAACTTGGTAATGCACAAACATTGATTTGTGAAGTTTTTATTTATTGCACTTTCAAATTAAAACAGAATTTAAAAATATTTTTTAGAAATGTCATCAATGCTTGACTATTTATTTCTTTTTAAAAGAGATTTTTTTAGACATATAAAATGCACTAAAATATGCCAGGGTTAAGGTAAGGGTTAGTATATATACAACATTTTCTATCAATGACAGCTCTAGTGTTTACATTGTCTATGTAAAGATTGACAATATTTTGTATATTACATATTATAAGTGAAATTGATGTGATTGACCGATATTGTTCGGGTTTTTTTCAACTATCAAAACATGAATAATTTCACAGTGACTTTGAGTTCTTTGTCTAACACAAGATATTGTGATAGTGTGAAGTGTCTAGCAGAAGATCGTCATAACTCAATATAAGAAAGAGTGAGTTACAACCATTTTGCTCTAATCCCTTGATATGTGTGTGTACATAACTCTGTCTGTAAATGGTCAAATGGTCAAATTATCATTCATAAAAAGCTATTTATTCTAGCCAAGCTACTGACCAACACCTTTTGAGCCCCCCTGGCTAGCTCAGTTGGTAGCAAGCAAGTCTTCTGATCAAGGAGTCATGGGTTTAATTCCCAGAATGGGACACACTTTCGTGGAGTTTGGTCATGAAATAATTTCTACAGCCATTCTCCCTCCTACCACTGATTTTAATTCATGTAGCACCACTGTGATATGACCTAAACAATGTTTTGCTATAGTATTAAAACCAACAAAAAAGAACACGTCTTTCTATGTAAAGAATGTTGAGGTTGTAACTTTTATAGGAAGGAGTCTAGTAATGGTGAACAATCAGAAACCTGGTTAGATGAACAGTTGTTGGGAAATGATTGTTAAGGAGGGTTATATTTAATGAAGGTTTTTACTAGGGCTGTCACAATAAGCCAGAAGAGTATCGCAATATATTGAAATACGCTAGCACCGTACTGCGATACGTATCACATTATATTGTGTTTTTAGATTAGCTGTACCTTCACTGTATATAACAGAAACATCACAAATCTTACATACAGCTATTACGGTCTATTTTGTTTGTTTTGTTTTGATTTAAAACAGAAATGAGCACAGATACCATTTAAGGCTTTTTTTATTTTCCACAATTTTAAAATAAGTTTATTGCTTCTGCCATGGTTTATACCTCTGGCTCTTTCTCAGTGAAGGATTGGATTCACACATTATATAAAATTCAAGTGCTCGCTTAACACAATTGTGGTCTATTAAACGTGCGTTGTGTTTCTTATTGAGAATACAACAATGGAATAACCATGAACACTGACCTAAGCATGTTCTTGTTATGCCGGCAAAAGAGGTAGTTTTGCATATAAAAAATATGCTTTGGTTGTGAAGATACTTTTTTTTCTTTTTTTACGCCGCATTCAACACATATATAGGTGTATACTAGTGTTGTATTGATGATCAAGAATAATCTATTAACGACTAGTTGGAAGCTTCCGATTCTGATAATCGATTAAACTTTATCATAATCGATCATCAGTTCGAAAGGAGGATAGGCTATTTAAGGACAATAACATATTTTCATGTATCTGAACTGTTATTAAAAATGTTTTAAATACATGTCATTTGTGTCTGACTTGTATTGGACACTGATATATCTAATTCAAGTTCCAAAAATACAGCTACTATACTAGTCGAGGGAACTAGGCAATCGATCATTTATTTTTATCGGTTTCTTTGATTTTTAATTTTTATTAGGTTTTTGACACATTTGACTAAAGAAAAAATATTTCCTTATCCATAGTACATGAATTTTATAAGGATTCACAGTAAAACATGCATGTAAAATCAAACTTATCAGGAACTGATTATAATCGGAAGAATCGCATCGACAACAGAAACCGATTCTAACTGATGATTGATTACGATTTTCGGCCAATGTCCCACCACTATTATATACACGACAGCCAGCTCTTCCTACTATAGGTTTCCTGGACACTTTTTTCTATCACCAGTACTAACTTACCCTACCACGAGGCCGACAACTCATGTATGCCATGACCGGGTTTCGAACCCGCGATCTCCGGAATCGAAGTCAGACATGCTAACCACTACGCCACGGCCACGGCTATGAAGATAGGTTCAAAAAATTAGAATGATACAAATTTGTACTTACTTATGATCTTCTGCTACACAAAGATAACAACGCACAACATCATGACTCTTACAAAACACATCCATAATCTTTCCAACATGGCGGTCACATTGTTTTGTTGGAAAAGTTGGAAGTGACTTCTGTTGTCCTTGTGGCTTGACAGATGTATTCTCCAAGAAAGTATGTCCCTTTAGCATGGGAATACGTCCATGATATGTAAGGCAATCCTTACAGCAACATTGGCGACAATCTACGCAATATTTTAACGCTTCCTTTATCAAATTATCTTTTGCACATGGGGTACATGTGAAGTCAAAAGTTTCTTCTGACATATTCACTACATTCCTTCTTTCCGCCATTGTGAATGATGAAATAGCACTATCTTAACTGAGAGACTGATCTGGTAAAAAATCTAAAACATGAAAACTTTCCATAGTGTCACTACAAGAAACATATCAATTTGAACGCTGGTTTTTGTTAGTAGTTTAACTTATTACCAGAATTAGTTTGAGACCTGACTGATGTGCAGGCCTGATTTAAAACTGATATCAAAGTCACATGATACTCAACTTTTGATGACATATGATCACATGATACACAACTTTTGATGTCATATGATCACATGATACACAACTTTTGATGATGTATGATCATATGATAGGACAAAACTATAATTATCTAAACTTTTATCAATTTTATGAAATTTATTAAGATTACTGTGATAAACTATGTTAAGTGTTCTATGTTGATAATTTATCAAATCAAAGCACTTAAGAATTAGATTTGTTTGGGTTACAAAGTTAGTGATTTTATAGGATTGGAAAGTTTTCTTTGATAATTTTAAAAGAAATGACTGTTACATTTGATTCCTGGTAACCAAAAGCTGAAGGGGTCATTCTTTAATTAGTACCATTCAATGACCGAAGTTTAAAATCACCATTTATGTACATGTATTCTACTTTATCTACATGCTGGCATAAAATAACAACAAAAAACACCTATTTAGATGACCTCTTAAAGTCATCTACTCTGACATAGATTGTTACTTTCCAAAAAAGATATTAAACTTTTTCCAGTGATTTGTCTGCGCAAGACCTAGTTTAAATTTCAGATGACTGTAAGGAGTAAACAAATTTAAAAATTAATGACCCTGATCAGGTTTTATCTAGCATTCAAAATCTAGCTCCGTCTTTAATATACATACTTCAGAAGGTACATTTAGACCATTGTCAATTAAATCACCATGGTAACAAGCATACTAGACCTAAATTATGTTATTTTGTTTATTTACAGAGACCTCATATTTTCTATGGCAAACTAGGTATGGAGAAAATACAAGGAAAGCAGAATGCACTTTGTTTGTAATTTTTATTATGATTCTCCAATTTTATGATTCTTTAACAAATAAGTGCGAATGCACGGTTGAAGGTTGTCAACAGGGAGATGCAAATGTTTGTACCTACTAATGAAAATGCAGGTTTCAAAAATAAAAAATTTCAAGATTCAAGATTGACCAGGTCTTTTACCTTCGTGTCACTGCTGTAGAAAAACTATTTTATGAAAATTATTAACTTAAATCAGTGTTATCAACTGTTTAAGAAGTGCAATTTTTAAGTCACAGCTCTTCTGAGATGCAAAACTCATCGGCATTTAACCTACGCCCATGTAGGCATAGTTTAATTTTTAAGTTTATTGCGCCTGTCATAGTTGGCACTCTTTTTGAATTGCTATATACATGTACTTATATACTGAGTGACTTTTTGGATTCAGTAACTTACAAAGTCGGCAAGGGTCTAAATTATGGTAAATATATTTGTTCTGAAGTCCCGAACAAATAAAACTGTTCACATAATATCTGAGGGAAAATAAAAACTTGGCCAGTGCTACTATATACTATTTAAAGTAATTTAAAGTTAAGAATCATCTAAAATGAAACAAGAGAAATCATAAGTATATTATTATCTGTACAACCAAGGACCCTACTTATATGTTTATATAGGGTCCTTGGTACAGCCAAATAACGTTGTTAATGTCCCAGACTCTCAGTTGTAGGTTGAACCAAGCTATAGCTGTAACCTGCATCTGGCCTTAATCTTTCACAACTAACATACATTTGTTAAGTAAGTTCATGAATATTTCAATCATCTTCTTCAAATTTTATGTACTTGGATTTATAATGTGTTGCACTCCTTTCACAATAAAAGTATTTTTTCTCGGAAAATGTCTCATTTTCACAGAGACACACTTGATCCTCTCCTTTTGGGACGGAAATATCTTTTCTTTGAAACAGTCAACTTAAATTTTCCTGTTATTTCAAACTGTCATACCAGTCACGTTACTCACGTATACGGAAAGTTAAAGCTATATACATGAATAGATAACAATAGTTTCAGTTTGATATTGAATGATACTGTTCTATTTGATTTCTGAAGAGGTTGAAACAAGGATGCAATCCTTAGATTAAATCTTCCTGGTCCCCCAGTACTGAGCTGGTAGGATAAAGTTTTATGTTCAAGGAAACAATGGGGTAGGTTTTGGATGGGATTTGAACTAAACTGCATAGCTGGCTATCCAATAATTACCTGTCCATTGATCTATAAGTCATGTTGTATGGATTCAATGTGCATGAAAGTCTTTCTGTATTTCAATACTTTGATTATGATATATACATAATAGGTATGATCATATACCTATCCCTATTAAGGCCACTTTTTGTCAGAACACCACATGGTCATACTAGCAGAATTTAACTGTATTTTCATTGTTCTCTTTTCAGACAATATATTCTGGTAACATTGGCTACCATTACAAGAATGAAAATATGAAGAATTTAAATGAATTAGTAGAAATATTACAATACAAAGTTTACCATTTTATCAGAAATACATGTAATATGATGGTGAATCAGTTTGGACGTTGAAAGAGTTTGAAGTTTGATGTAGTTCTGATTTCATTGTTGGGGATGCTTGACTGTTTCCTTGAAGAAAATGATAAAATGTAAGTTAAAACAAAATCTGTCAATATTAGAGCTGTGGATCATTGAGCCAGTGGCGAGCCGATCCGAACCACATTTCAATTTGTAGTGCAGCTCATTTTTGGTGGTAATTAAGCTGAAAAGTTTCTTCCAATTTTTTGTAAAAATACATCGCAATCGGACAATGTGCCGAATATTCAAACTTGATTTTCTAGTTGGAATCCTGTATATCCGAATAAATCGGATTCTGGCAACAGCCCCAGTCAATATCTATCATTGTGTGTTACAAGGGATGTAACAGTTATACCAATTTATATTGCAATACCAATTCTGACAGTTTTGAAAGAGATTGTTTTATCTTTAAAGGGATTAGTGGGCAAATTTTTTTGTTCCAATTTTCCTGGTTCTGCATTATATTTTTAAAATTGTGATTGGAACAGACAAAGTGATGTATTACTTGGCAAAATATTTCTATATTTTCTCCTTATATTTGGGGTGTTTCCTAACTAGACCCACGTGGGTCAAGTTCAGTGTAAAATATGCATTTACTGATGAGAAGATACTTGAACTTGTTATTGTGCAACATTAGTATAAATCTATTAAAAAGATATCCTAACTGCCTAAGAATGTTGAAAAGACAAGAAGGGACCAATGAAAATGTTTAATTTCAGCAAGTACGACATACAACAAATCTATAAATAGCTTGGTGATTCCCTCAGTATCCTACTTTGGTTTTCAACAATCTGTATGCCACATGTTTTAATTTGTTCAGTTGAATGTTATGAGTGACAAATGTTATTAGTAAGTGATTTCTTACATTCTTAATACTGTTTTAAAGACTAAACTTGGTTCTATACTTTTGGCACAGTCATTTGCCCGTATATCCCTTTAACCGGTTTTTGTAGTTATGTATCGTACTGATTGTTTTATCAGAACCTGAAATTGAAATGTTTGAATAATTGTTAAAGTATGTTGAAAATTGAAATAATCTTATTAGGCTATCGTACATTAAACATTTAGTCAAAATGAGAGAATATTTCTTCTTGGATGTCTGATCCAAGTATGCATTTTACATGTCTATGCAAAGAGCAATGGTCTATGGTCCGACAGAAGGAATTGTTTGTTATGGCAAAGATGGCTCAACAAATTCACTTGTCCACTCAGAGTTACGAGTAGAAATTGGCTCAGGACGAGTTGATCTTCTGGCAGAACTTGTCCTGCAGAACAAGTGAAATGTTTAGCAGCAAATTATCAAATTTTAAGTTTTAAACTCATATAAAACAGAACTGTCACTGTCAGGCAATGGTTTATCACATAAAATGCTAAAATAAGATAATAATTTCAGAATCACTGTATTACAAATTCCCTGTTAGTTACTGATTCATTCAAGATAACAATTTCCTTTTGTGATGCACAGGACGAGTGAAAATTTCTAAGTTGCTTGTCCTGCGGGACGAGTTGCTTCCAGGAAATTTGTCGAGCCCTGGGCAAAGATGATTATCTATGTTGTATAGATATACGCACCTCAAAATGTTGACTAATTCAATGACAATCCTTCACATGTAAAGAGTGTGTTGTATCTAACTTAGTACAATCAGATCAAGCATCAGCTACTTGAATAATGTTATCGAGGTGGACATTAATTAATCGAAACTGTCATTATGATTTAAGTAGTTTTGAAGTAAACAATTTTGATTATTTAGTTGAAGTCAATATAGTACTAGAGTTACATCCGTTTTACAATCTCTGGAGGAACTAAATGGTTCCGTATCAGTCAATATCAAACTGAAACTGTTGTTATCTATTCTTGTATGTAAATTAAAGTTTCCTCCTAAGTGACTGAGGTCACCATTTGAAATTAAAGGAAAGATGACCGTTTCCAAGAAAAGTACATGTAATTTCTGTCCTGAAAGGAGTGCATTATAGTTCAGTCGAGGCTGTCACATGTGATCCTCGAACAGACTTGCAAAAAATGTCAAATATGAGTCTTAAATTACAGATCCAAAGTTTGAATGGGGTTCAATTAGTTGCACTTAAACGATGAAGTCAATATGTCCATTAACCCACATGTCACTTTTATAGCGTCTTTACTTCATGACTATCGTATTTTTTGGTTGTCAAAAAAAATATAACAATTTTAATTCAGGTATTTTTCGTAGCATTACTTTCAGTCTTCACTATAAACTTTCATCCACATCAGACAAAATGAAATATTTTACCAGACCAAATGAAAGTTTACTGGACCAAAATAAACATGAGCAATAATGTTAAAAAATGCAGTTCATTTTTATGTTTTGCATCACATATCCTAAAATTATATAAATAATGTAAAATCAAAGAACTAATTTTTATTGAATATGGAAATTGGTGATTGTAAAAAGTTGGTAGACCTTCGGACAATTCATTTTCTAAACGTTACTGAACCAACAACGATTTTGAAGGACTTGGTACATAGTCCACTGGCTAAATTAGAAAACTGGTAAACCCTAGGGAGTAATGCCTCAGTCCCATAAAACTGTGGCTTGTTGTGGACCTGTACCTGCAGACAGCCCTAGGTCGTGGGAAGCCTTGCATATTAAGGTGACATAGCACAAGACACAAAACAACTCACCCGTACCGAGCCGTAGCTGGAAGATATGCAAGTTTAATCCATACTCGGCCATGATTTTTTTCACGATTTGAATTAGAAACTGATATGTGTATCATGGGTTCATCTTAAGGACCCTGGTAAAAAACGTAACAGTCGGCACGGGTACGCAAGACTTCGTACGGGTCATTGCGGAGCTTGATTGCACGGCACCCTTACGGTGCCCTCACGGCTATTTTTATAATCATGGGACTGTGGCAAAACATTTTTGTAAAACCGTATTGCAATTTATTGCAGTATCCAAAACCAGTATTGCAATTTATTGCTATACTTATAAATTTAGTTAGTGGACATACCAAGCTTGAATTAATGCATGTGTGTTGCATTCATAAAACGTATATGCGTATTTTCAAATGATGTGTTATCCAAATATTTGAATGACTTTTGATTATTTGTTAGAAACATGCATATTTTGAAACAGATTTTCAAAGAGAAATATTCTCTAATTTTAAATTACAATAAACTTATTTTAAGTGTTCAACACATTTTAACATTCATTCAAAACTTAAATTTCAGATTCTGATGAAAACAAACAGTATGCATATAACTACAAAAACCGATTCAGGATAAAACAAACCAGTTAAAACCGCCTGAATTGATATTGTAATATTAACCAATATTACTGTATACCATTACACTCCTAGTTTTTGAAATAAATGCTCTCCACTTGTAAACAATGATCATGTTGATGCAAGTTTAGCGAGTCTTTATGTAACATGCCATCATTAAACATGGTTCACGGAACATATTTTCATTTTTTTTATAATCATTGAGACATAATTACATTGTATAAGATCCTAAACCCAGGTCGATAGCAAAGTTGGTAGTGAGCCAGGATTTAGAATCTCATGTCCCAAAGGAGGTACGGGTTTGAAACCCACCCGGTAGGTTATACCCTTCCATGAAAATGTGACAATAATGTCAATTTTCCTCCATTGATTAGATAATATAGAAAAGGGTCTGGGAAAGCTAGGTTAGGTGTGCTGGACATCGTAAAATGACATAAATTGTGTTGACACAGCGTTGAACACAGTTAAAAATAAAAATAGTAAGGTCCTAATTTATTTTTTATGGATGTAATAAATTATTTTATCCCCCCTTGTTACTTACAAATCGGGGAATGCCCTAAAGACTATAGAAAGTGCATGCTTAAAAGAGCGAGTTACTACAGTCTTGCGGGCAACCCTTGAAATGTTTGTTACTTATCATATATTTTTTACTCAAGCACCCGGAATAATCAAGCCATGGACAGCACTTGTTTGTAATATGTTTGATGCAACAATGCTTTCTGTGTCAATGCATAGTTTGTTTTGAAATCAAATCAATTGTTTATTGTCTTTTAAAATAGAACAAAGTCGTTTACCTGGGCTACTGATATACTACACTTGTAGCATCAGATGGGTGTATTTTAATTCAGTTTATTTATAGAGTAAAATGTTTTGGAAGTCCAAAACACAGTCGCATATGACAAAATTTAAGAGCTCTTAAAACAGATGGTCACTCCCGCAGTCTAGACTGTATATGTTTCAGTGTTTTCAAAAGCAATAATTTCATTTTATATTACTACGTTCCTTACTGCTACATTTTGCAGCCATTACTTCTAGTCATCCGGCTATTCACTAAAACTTTGCACAAATAGCTTAAGAGCCAAGATCAATTTATTGAAAATATTCATCCGAAACAACCTTGAGAAATCAGGTCAATTAGTTTACGTGGAAATCAATTTGAAACTGTTATTATCTATTCATGTACATAACTATAAGTGTGTATCAAGTATGGCTCTTTCAAAGTAAAATGAAAAGCTGACATTTTCCAAAAAAAATGATTTTCATCACAAAAGGGAGTGCGTCACATTACATGTACTTGTATATACATGTATGTAAGTATTTAAACATTTGTAGTAGGCGGTTGAAATATTTATGAACTTAATCAACAAAAGTACATGTATGTTAGACGCACCAGATTCACAGCCAGATGCCCTACCTACAGAGATTTCATGCAGGTTACAGTCATAGCTTGATTCACCTTACAGTACATCTGGGAAGTTAACAATGTTTTTATCTTACCCGAACACAAAGTACTCTAGGTGAGCTATTGTGATCATAATTTGGCCATCAGGTGCCGTGTGTCAACAATTTCCTGAAACATCTTCTCAAGCTTTCATTTTTGGATCGTGACCTCAAGACCACAGTTTTTATACAGTTAAGTATGAAAGTGTATAAATATTTTGTGATTGATGTCCTATGAATCTAGTTCTCAGATGAGGGGGTTATTTGTTGGGCTGTCACAATATTTGACAAATAGTAAATGGTCTTGAGGGCAATATGCAAGTTTACGGACTGGTTGGTCAGACTGAGGAAGGTATATGGCCCCCGAAGTGCAGCTGAGGGCCATACAGCTTTCGAGGTCTGACCAACCAGTTTGTAATATATAATATAATGATTTTTAATTATGTAGGTCAGTTGTCAGTCACTGAAGAAAGTATGTGCTTAGTAGTTGGTTAACAACTAAATCCAGAGATTTAGCCTTTCCAGGATTATATATATATATTTATGATTGTTTATTTCAGGATAACGACAGTTGTAAATCTAGTCAGACATTCGACAGTAATCCTGAAAATATCTCTGTAATGGTTTTACCCTCTAGATGTCTTGATGTAAGAAAACTGTATGAGAACAATCTACAGTATGACTTGTAGGAAGAGATTGATTGTTTGGTGATATCATTTATACTACAGTACCCCACCAAAAGTTTGGAGACATTCCCACCTTGTAGCTCTACTGAATAGCTTTTATTAGTCAGATTTTTCAACGAAAAAGTTAGGCTAATACTTTGGTGAAACCCTAGCGGGTGGGTGGGCAGACTGGTGGGGTCCGGTGTCGTAAACAATCAGGTTAAAGTTTTTAATTTACCATTTATTTCTGCCATTTATAGTCAGATCTTTATGAAACTTTCTTCCTTCATGATAAATAATTGCCCTTGGTATACCATTTATAAGCAATTTATTAAATATTACTTTCTTTTGTCACAACATTAACTTGATCTAAATTTTCCCTATTTTTCTATGACATAGTTTAGCTTATTTCATAGTTGTAACTTTAAATATTTACAAAAGCTACAAAATATAAAGCAGCAAATAAAAGCTTCTCAAAATAAACAATTATTAAATTATAGATAAAAACTGTTCAGTAGGCATAGGAAGTGAAAATGTCTCCAAACTTTTGGTGGGTACTATATATTGCCGTGACAAACAGAAGTATTATACTGTCTTACTAAATACTTGAACATTGACATTTATTGTTACAGAAGAAGATTGCAAGAATAAGAAAGATTTGTTCTTGTAAAATTATAGCTGTGTGTTTAAGGGGCAGAATAATCCCCATGCTATAATTTTAAGTATTATTCTATTCATTGGACATCATTCAGAAGAAGCTGTCACAGTCAAGAATAGTCAAACCATATAAAGTCAACCAGTTGTCATTTTCACAAAAAATCTTATGATAAAAATCATCGTAAGTTACTAAGTAACATTCACTTTGCCTTCATTCCTTGTCCACGATGACACGATACAGAATGCAAGGACAAGACATGATACTATATATAGACGATCTTTGTTACATATAGTGTATCCTTGTTCTCGCTATTTGTGATAATGGGAACTAGACAAGACAACTGTTTGTTTATTTATTTTTCTCACATGTAAAACTACAGTTCTTGCTGTTTAAGTGAACACATTCTCTGGTCTCATTGTTTTTTGGTAGAGACTCATTAAATTGTTTCAAAATATCTGAGTCCCATGGACCTGTCTAGAAAATATTCCTTCAGACTATGGGCAGGTTCCGCAAGGCGATCACTAGCTAGCACTATGTAGCGATTTCTTACATTTCTGCCTTTTTCAAAATGGTTGCCCCCGGTGCGGTTGTGTTTCTTTTTCAAGAAAACTAATAAATATTTCATTCAATGCATATATTTCTTCAAAGCAGTTAATAGAACAATCATGGTGATAATTGATTTAAATATTTTTCATTTGTTACAATTCTGCACTTTTTATGTGAGGAAGTCGCCATCTTGGGTTGGCTAGCTTGAAGCAAACCATTCCCTTGCCCTGTTATGCTACAAAAATTGCTTTTAAAAAAGCGCTAGATATCAATTGTCTTGCGGAACGTAAGTGTAAAAAATAATTGACACCTAAATATTGGTTTGTTTTTTAACTGGCTGTGTTTATATTAGAAATGTTTACGTGGACGACCTTTACAGTTGTTCCTTCTTTACTTAATGAAGCGTCTAGGTACTCCAAATTTCCATATAGTAGGAAAATGCTGGTTTAGCGCAAAACAGTCATAACTCGATATAAGGAAAAAGTGGGTTACTGTCCTTTTGCACTAAACTTGTGAAATGTTTTTTTTTCAATATTTATGTCTGATCGTTGATGGAAATGTGTATAGAACCGAACTGTCGTCTGCTTGCATGGTTTTCATGCTTCTTTATCGATGCAATACTGGTTTTATCTTGCATGTGTTGATATGGGAAGATTTCTTATTGCTTTGATTTATCAGAAAACTAGCTATTACAAATCTTTTCCTGCAGTTGACACACTGTCTTGCAAAAAACCTGTGGCAATTTTTTATTCTTGAAATGGCATTTCTTGATTTTTAGTTTTGCATTTCAACACATTTATGCTTTTCACTATAACTGATCACATGGGATTTTTTCATGAGAAGCATGCGCCAATTTCTGCTTTTCAGCACATGCACGACAAAGCCAATTTTGCACCAATCACAGGAGCTTGACATTCTGTATTGTAGTTTGAAAATTCCCTCCTTATTATAAAAACTACAGGAATGCAATGCTTCAATCGTCCTACTGTGGTAGTAGTTGTCAAACTTGCTTCAAAAAAACTCAGGAAACAAAGACTAATCACAGAACCAATTAGCCATCTAATAAACAAGACATTAATGTACAAATAGCATATGGTAATTATACCCCCGCAAACGAAGTTTTCGGGGGTATACTGGAATCACCCTGGTGGTTGGTTGGTTGGTTGGTTGGTTGGTTGGTTGGTTGGTTGGTTGGTTGGTTGGTTGGTTTGTTGGTTGGTTGGTTGGTTGGTTGGTTGGTTGGTTGGTTGGATATGTGGTCTGTCCCAAAAATTAATACATTTGTAGTATGTTCATTTCTTAATGTATTTGAGTAGAAGCTGTTATATACCATGATTTAATGGTGTATACAAAACTCATGTAACTATGGAAACATATCTCACTTGTTTAAAATATTTAATTGTGTTATATATTTTAAATCTAATTAGATAACTGTATAGTTTGCTTTTTTCTCAATAGATTTTTTTCTTATCTTATTTTATAGAATTTGCACAGGCGTTTACAGTTGATGTTTATATGCATGTTATATCAATTCCAATTCAAAATGGCCGACTTGCGGCCATCTTGAATTCTTTTTAATTTAGTTTAATTACTGTATGCTTATTTCTCAATAGATTTTTTCTTAACTAATTTAGATAGAATTTTGCACAGGCGTTCACAGTTGATGTGTACATACACTTTTACTCAATTCCAATTCAAAATGGCGGACTGGCTGTCATCCTTTTTTCAAAATTAATACAGTCTTATATTGACTTATTACCATACATATTTTGAAAAGAAAATGCATACAAGGTCTCACTAATACAGTTGATCAGTATGACTATTCTTCATCAATTTATATTCAATATGGCTGACTGGCAGCCATCTTGAATTTTTATTTAAATTACTGTATAGTACATGTATGTGTTTTTTTTACTCAATTTTAGCCAAATTTCGCTCCAAAGTCTTTATTGATGTAGTTGACTCGTACATGGATTTACTCTGGATACAAATTCATTATGGCAGACTGGCAGCCATTTTGACTTTGTGTAAATAACTGTATAGTAAGCTTATTTCATTACCAATTTCTTCTTGCTGAAGTCTGATTGATTTATTGATTGATTAATTGGATTTTACGGCTTATTAATGCAAAAAGGTCATATTACACCGAAAACAATTGATGATACTATTACTTCAATAGATAATGAAGATTTTACGTCCTATATTTTATGATAAACATTTATTTCCTTCAAGTATGGTTTGGTTTTGTTTTGGTTTTACGGCGCACCAACACAAAAAGGTCATATCGCGCCGAAAGCAATCAATGATACTATTTATTAAAACGATATTAATGATGTAAAGCTCTATATCTTATTATATACATTTATTTCCTTCAAAAAGTTAAGTATCGCATATGATGGTACAGACTCAAAAAGTTCTTTAAGTGAGTTAACTTTAAAATGTTTGTCACGGATGTCTTTAAGATCCTGACAGTCAAGGAGAACGTGTTTGACATAGAAATGCTCGTCACAGGGTATACATTTAGGTGCTTCCTCTCTTTTGAGAAGGTATGAATGTGTTAAATTGGTATGACCAATTCTACATCTCGTAGTAACTATTTATCTCATTGATTAGCAAATATTATTGACGAAGATGAATCAAGGGTTTATGGCTTTATGTCATGTAACTTATTAAATATAGCATTATTCCACATTGTTTGCCATTTTGAGTTGCTGAAGTCTATTATGTACTGCTATTTTTATCAAATTCTTATTTTTAAACATTTTTTTTTGATGTATTGATATTTTATCAAATTCATAATGGCTGATTGGCAGCCATTCTGAGTTTTTCTTTTTAAAAAGCAAATGATTTGATAATTTTTGTACAGACTTTGAGAAAGTAAGCAATTGTTTAAGTTGATGTGCTTGGCATTTTCTTAAGTGGAATTCAAAATGGCTGACTGGCAGCCATGTTGAATTTTCTAATATCTTGTACAGCAAACATCTTTTTTTTCTCACCTTATTTTGATAAAATTGTGCTGACAAATTCTTGTTGATGAAATTTTTATATGTATTTATTTTTTTATGTATTTCAATGGACCAACTAATAGCCATCTTGATTTTTTCTGTAATGTTGTGAAAAAAACATCTTATTTCGTTATAGCTACATGAGATTTTAGATATTATTTTAACTTTACTACTGTGAAAATAATGATCGGTAATTTAAGCTTTCTTATGGGGTATTTGTGAAATTCTTGATACAAGATATTGTAAATACTAATTGTTTGATTTATATTGTGTACATTGCTGACTACCGTTTTTACAATTGCCTTATTTTTTACTTATTTATAGAAAAATTACAAACACATTCTACATTTTGCTCATCTGGTTACAACATACTCATGATGAGTTTAAATGTGATCACTCTTTGTCTGTTGTTCCACTTTACATTCATAATGACCAAATGGTGTTCATTTTCATGTAAAAAATCATTTGAAATATGACAACTCTGTTCATTTTGCTTTTTCATAAATCTATAGTGAATTACACTGTAATTTGCTGTTTATTTCCAATTTGATATTTGCATCCTATTCTTTTTATGGTTTTTATGCTTCTTACAACATTTACCCTTTTGGACTTCCACAATGTTGACTTGCTTTTATCTTGAAATGTTGCTGTTGCGGGGGTATTTTCGCCACTGGTGGCAGTTCTAGTTCTCTCAAATGAACTTTTATATGAAGCAGATAATCGTCAAAATGTGAAATTTTGTCTAGCGTTTTGCCTTAACACAGAGTCCATTCTGTATGATCGCTATTTTTCAGATCGAGGTGAATATTAAATTTTTTTTTCCTTTTTAAAACTTGGTGATTTTGATATTTTGTTATAAAATATTTTACTAAGTATTTGCTGATGGTGTAATTCACAAAAAAGATATTTGATTACTGTTATTTGTAAACCCCATTTAAAGGGAAGTAACTCTACAAAATTGTTGAATGTAAACACATTTTACAGTTACCTCCCATTAAAGTTAACTGAAAATTTGAATTTTTAACGATGTTTTTCCTTGAAACGGCTCATCATTTTGAAGTTTAAATATATTAGGTCTACATCTCCTTGATAATCAGTGATAATGTCATTCTATACATAGATGGTGAAAACTGCTTGTGTACATAATGGTTATAGTGCTTTTTTGCTGGCGCAAATGAAAACAAAGAAACCATGGACGATATTTAAGTCCTTGCTTATTTAAGGATTAAAGTAAAGTTCTATTTGTAAAATGAAATACACAATATTTGTTTGGTCACTTTGATAAATGTAGTTATATATAGTTTTTACTTTTAAAAACTTACTAGGAGTTTTCGAAAAAAACTTTAATTTTTATAGGTTTTTTTTCTTTTAAGTAATAATTATAATGTTTAATACTGTGACATTTAGTATACATAAATATATATTTAAATAGAATAAAAAAAACTTGTCAGATTTAGCAGTATAATTATTCCAATTTACATCCAGGATCGAGTCGTATATTTCAATTTTGAGCAGCATTTTAAGCATGTTTGAAATATTCTGTCTGATGTGAACATTGTAATGTCACATAGTTTCCTGACTGGAGTGCTTGTTATGCCAAAACATGAAATAACTTTTTCACAAATTTACAATTTTCTTCTTCATGGAAAAGTCGATTGGAGAATTGTCTATTGTTACATGTACATAAATGTCTTGTATATCAAATAGCTAAATGGTTTTGTTATTAGTCTGTTTTATGTTGGTGTTTTGAAGTGAGTTTGACGACTACTACCACAGTAGGACGATTGAAACATTGCATTCCTGTAGTTTTTATCATAAGAAGGAGAGAATCTTTCAAACGATGATACAGAAAGTCAAGCTCCTGTGCATCAATTATGAACCATGAAAACCTTGCAAGCAGACGAAAGTATGATCCTATATACATTTCCATTAACAATCAAACATAAATGTTGCGTAATAAAAATTTCCTACATCATTGAAATTGGGGTAGAGCTACTTAAGTTTTTTTAAGTGTATATCTACAGTTTGTACAAAAAAAACCTTTTATGTAAACAATACAATGAACTAATCTACGACAGGGGATGCTCAGGATGATGATAAAATATTATAGTTAACCATATAGTTAATATTTTTTCTTAGTTCTTGTTGGTGTAATTGTATAACGTTCTATCATTACAAGCATGATTGACAAAGGGGGAGGTGGTTTATTCACCACACTAATTTTATTGTTAAAATAAACTTTACAACCTGTATTTTCAAGTCAGCCTTACCTTTGGTATAGAATGTTTTATTTTAATGTTAACACTAACTCATAATGTTATTTTGTACGAACTATACTTATCAATGCTATTTAGTATAGTATATTCTGTTATTTATTGGATTGAGGCTATGGAAAGCTTATTCAAGGGAGTTAACTCTGTAGTTTTTTCTCTATGTATATTGCACAATTACCTCCCTTGGTATTCATAATGCTGGAAAGACTGAAACTTGTCTTAGTTTCATTTGTTCATTCTGACATCTTATATTTTGTTACAGTGTTACTTTTTTGTGAAATATAAGACAAAATTTACTTATAGAGTCAAATATTTTAATAATATGAAATATATTTCTGTCTCTACACATTCATATTAGGAGAACTTTCCTGGAAAAAAGTTACATTTTTGATTTTCAAGTCTCAAATTTTCTAAAATGTATAAATTAAAAAAATGACTTTGTATTTTAGTTTTTGTAACTTTAACAATAAAAATACAAAACATAAATTGTAGGAATGACTCATTTTAAAGAAATTATAACGTTTAAAAAAAAGTCAAAATTTCTAAAACTGGAATTCCAGATTTGTTTAGTGGGAACTTGCCCTGGATTGGTAATGAATTGGAAGATAGGATCCAGAATTATAAGAAGGAAAAGTTTCAAAATATTCTGAATTCAGGTTTGTGTTTTATTCAAGATTTATTAAATCCAAAAAATGAATTTTAGTAAATACAGAGTTGCTTCCCTTGTAATTAAAAATTAAGCAGAACTTAAAACCATTTAATGGTATATGCCTCAAATTGTCAAAGACATTTTAAGAAATGGTATTAACAGTTTTATTTCATTAATGAATAGGGAAAGTGTAAAATTTGAATATAGATATTATTATAATTCACACAAAAAAACCAATAATATACTTAATTATAAAGTTTGAACAGACTAAAAAAAATATTTTGCATTCATACTCTACTACTGAAATTGAAGGTGATGTTTTCTTTTATTTGTTAAAAGAAACTTTATTTTGTGACACTTATGGAGCTATTTTGTGAACTATCAACAATTTTGAATTTATTGAACATTGATTAAATTAAAGAAAAAAATATTTGAAATTGAATGCTTAAATTAAATACAAAATCTTGCCACGTTCAAAACCTAAAAAAATTGGATTTTTAAAAAATTAAAATTGTAAGTGATAAAATAAACTTTTTCAACAATCATTAACATTTTTTTTTTTTTAATAGACACCATAGAAAATATTTGTTGAACCTTTCTTGCTATTTATATATTAATGTACTTAAATACAAATGAAAAATTATAATATTGTGTGTAGCTATTGACTTTCATAATGAAAATACAATGTAATACATATTCAAGAATTCATATATAACAAAAAATGAATAAAACAATTTGCAGTATTAAGATTTTTGAAATTCTTTGGAAATCTTAATTGATTTTTTGTCTTTGATAGTAGAAGTATACATTAAGTAAATTAGGGACTTGAGTCATTTATTTCCCTTCACTAATAGATAACTAATAATTCTTTTGCCCTTCTGATGACGTCAATGTTTATACGCTATTTGAAATTTCATCAGTTCCTTTAAAAACATAAATGTTTTTAATCTAAAAAACAGAACAAATAATTAGGTAGTGACTATGATTATGTAGCAATAAAATTTAGATTATACATTATTGTTGTTGACTTCGTTATCATGAAAGACATTTATATCCCTGCATCTATCATTCCTTTCCAAAATAGTTTCAAACTAAATCATAAAGTTGTTTTGTTTTGGAATAGACATTGCTTAGGTTTATTAATATTTTGCCTCTCTTCAGTGGAATCTTGATTATTCCAAATTACTGAAAATGCTTTATTTTGACTTGTATAAACGAAGATGCTCACACAGTTGTGAAGCGTGACCTCATATTGCTAGATCATTTCTATTCTTATGTTTTTATGGTATTCTTGGCTATGGACCAGTCTAACACATTTTGGAAAGTATTAATTGTCTTTCTTGGGTCCATTTAGTGTGTTCCTGACACACATGAATTGATTTGAACACATTAGTTGATCCTAGATTCTGAATATTAATTACATGAATGTTTACGGTAATATCGGAACAGGGTTTGTATTTTTTTCATTGATAAAAATCTACATTTAACTGTATTTTTTACTTTTACAAATGTATCAACTGTATTAACTGGGAAATCATAAAAAAACTTAAGATATTATATGTGTTGAAGAAGACAATTTAACAAGCTTAATATGTTTTCAAAAGTACTGTCTAACGAGAAAATAATACTAAATATCAACTGGAAACACTTGTTAATAGTTTTTGTCTTTTGAATATATGTAGAAGATTAAACATGAGTATCAACATGAAATATCTTCTGTTTAAGGTACAGTCATAAACACATCAACATTAATTGTTAACCTAGTATTTTCTTATGAATCTACTGACTGATACCTCTAACCTCCTCCTGCCATTTATACTACTAGGTGAGTTGTTTACATCTGACCCATCTTAACCTCGTTTTGGAATTCATGCATAAATATTGAGAATCCTCTATGCCAGCGCCAGTAAGAGTGGAAAATACATGTATATATATTAATATGTCTATGGTATATAGTGTTTTGAACCGAAACAGTGTTAGCCACCTTTGCTCATAAATGCCAGATTATATACTTTAATCTAACGGAACATGCCACAAGTATTCTACAAATGGGTCGCATTTGTTTTAGACCGTATTATATTTTGTTATAATATGTCTCTAATTAATTCTCACAATTGATCATAACATAAAATACTGCTACAAAAACCTTGATTATGTAGATAGATACATACAGTGGAATCTACTGTTGCCGTCAGCTGTTGTTGCTGTGATCTGAGACCATTCAAAGTCAGCCATTCAATCTATAACTAATTTCTAAAGCTCTTACTATTAGTTCGAGTAAAAACCAGTACAAAATATTTGGTTTACTATTTGAATGAACGTAAAGTTGGCAGACTCAGCAGACACAGCAGACACAGCAGAAGGAACGATCCTTCTGCTGTGTCTGCTGGCAGAAGGATAAATCTACAGCAGAAGGAATGATCCTTCTGCTGTGTCTGCTGGCAGAAGGATACATTTACAGCAGAAGGATCAATCTTTCTGCTGGGTCTGCTGGCAGAAGGATTGAATTATAACAGAAAGATGTGTCTGTTGGCAGAAAGATTTTATAATAACAGAAAGATGTGTCTGCTGGCAGAAGGATTAAACAACAACAGAATCAATCTTTCTGCCACGTCTGTTGGCAGAATAATTGAATTATAATTTCAAGCCTCAATTTAAGCAAAACATGTGATATTATGCATCATTTTAAAGCTGATAGTTATGAAAATGTTTTGATGAGTACATTTTGAACAGTAAATAAAGAATAAGGGCCTGGTGAGTAAACAAAACAGGCCCATTTCGAATGTGAATTTTGTGTTCGACTGACATCCTTCTGCTGTTATTTAACACATGTTTTATTAATCATTTCATCTATCTGTTCACAAAATCAAATTTTATATAGAACAAGCTTTAATCTGGTATATAGATGTGCGATAAACTCTATTTAATAGCGACAAATTATACGTTAATATATCGAGTACGAAAATTCTCAGTGCGGAAGTTCGGTTCGATATTTTCATTAGAAAAGTGCCAATACATGCTATTTACCGAGTCTTATTCTAAGCCACAATTAAGACAAAATATGCGATATTATGCACCATTTTAAAGCTTATACATAGAAAAAGGTTTAGTCATGTCGATTTTGAATTTTTGTAAAAGAATAACAACAAGACGAGTGTATAAAGTAGCCCTATTTTCGGACGTACATTTCGGTTTGAGTGACATCCTTCTGCTATAAATAAATACACGTATTCTTAATTAATTTAAAAACTAAATCACAAAATCAAACTGGCAATAGAATAAGCTTTCTTTTGATGTATATAAGAGTGAATAACTCGACTAAATTTGGACAAAATATATGTTTATATATCAAGTTCGTAAATTCACCCGACCACAGATTGGTTTGATTTTTTCATTGAAATGTGCGAAAACATGCTAATTACCGAGTCTTATTGTAAGCCTTAATTTAGGCATAACATGTGATATAATGCATCATTTTAAAGCTGATTGTTGTAAAAATGTTTTGACGGGTACATTTTGAACAGCAAATAAATGATAAGGGTCTGGTGAGTAAACAAAACAGGCCCATTTTCGAATGTGAATTTTGTGTTCGACTGACATCCTTCTGCTGTTATTTAACACATGTTTTATTAATCATTTCATCTATCTGTTCACAAAATCAAATTTTATATAGAACAAGCTTTAATCTGGTATAAAGATGTGCGATAAACTCTATTTAATTGCGACAAATTATACGTTAATATATCGAGTACGAAAATTCTCAGTGCGGAAGTTCGGTTCGATATTTTCATTAAAAAAGTGCCAATACATGCTATTTACCGAGTCTTATTTTAAGCCACAATTAAGACAATATATGCGATATTATGCATCATTTTAAAGCTTATACATAGAAAAAGGTTTAGACAGGTCGATTTTGAATTTTTGTAAAAGAATAACAACAAGACGAGTGTATAAAGTAGCCCTATTTTCGGACGTACATTTCGGTTTGACTGACATCCTTCTGCTGTAAATAAATACACGTATTCTTAATTAATTTAAAAACTAAATCACAAAATCAAACTGGCAATAGAATAAGCTTTCTTTTGATGTATATATGAGTGAATAACTCGACTTAATTTGGACAAAATTTATGTTTATATATCAAGTTCGTAAATTCACCCGACCACAGATTGGTTTGATTTTTTCATTGAAATGTGCGAAAACATGCTAATTACCGAGTCTTATTGTAAGCCTAAATTTAGGCAAAACATGTGATATGATGCATCATTTTAAAGCTGATAGTTATGAAAATGTTTTGACGGGTACATTTTGAACAGCAAATAAATGATAAGGGTCTGGTGAGTAAACAAAACAGGCCCATTTTCGAATGTGAATTTTGTGTTCGACTGACATCCTTCTGCTGTTATTTAACACATGTTTTATTAATCATTTCATCTATCTGTTCACAAAATCAAATTTTATATAGAACAAGCTTTAATCTGGTATATAGATGTGCGATAAACTCTATTTAATTGCGACAAATTATACGTTAATATATCGAGTACGAAAATTCTCAGTGCGGAAGTTCGGTTCGATATTTTCATTAAAAAAGTGCCAATACATGCTATTTACCGAGTCTTATTTTAAGCCACAATTAAGACAAAATATGCGATATTATGCATCATTTTAAAGCTTATACATAGAAAAAGGTTTAGACAGGTCGATTTTGAATTTTTGTAAAAGAATAACAACAAGACGAGTGTATAAAGTAGCCCTATTTTCGGACGTACATTTCGGTTTGAGTGACATCCTTCTGCTATAAATAAATACACGTATTCTTAATTAATTGAAAAACTAAATCACAAAATCAAACTGGCAATAGAATAAGCTTTCTTTTGATGTATATAAGAGTGAATAACTCGACTTAATTTGGACAAAATATATGTTTATATATCAAGTTCGTAAATTCACCCGACCACAGATTGGTTTGATTTTTTCATTGAAATGTGCGAAAACATGCTAATTACCGAGTCTTATTGTAAGCCTTAATTTAGGCAAAACATGTGATAAAATGCATCATTTTAAAGCTGATTATTGTAAAAATGTTTTGACGGGTACATTTTGAACAGCAAATAAATAATAAGGGCCTGAAGAGTAAACAAAACAGGCCCATTTTCGAATGTGAATTTTGTGTTCGACTGACATCCTTCTGCTGTTATTTAACACATGTTTTAGTAATCATTTCATCTATCTGTTCACAAAATCAAATTTTATATAGAACAAGCTTTAATCTGGTATAAAGATGTGCGATAAGCTCTATTTAATTGCGACAATTTGAACGTTAATATATCGAGTACGAAAATTCTCAGTGCGGAAGTTCGGTTCGATATTTTCATTAGAAAAGTGCCAATACATGCTATTTACCGAGTCTTATTTTAAGCCACAATTAAGACAAAATATGCGATATTATGCATCATTTTAAAGCTTATACATAGAAAAAGGTTTAGTCAGGTCGATTTTGAATATTTGTAAAAGAATAACAACAAGACGAGTGTATAAAGTAGCCCTATTTCGGTTTGAGTGACATCCTTCTGCTATAAATAAATACACGTATTCTTAATTAATTTAAAAACTAAATCACAAAATCAAACTGGTAATAGAATAAGCTTTCTTTTGATGTATATAAGAGTGAATAACTCGACTTAATTTGGACAAAATTTATGTTTATATGTCAAGTTCGTAAATTCACCCGACCACAGATTGGTTTGATTTTTTCATTGAAATGTGCGAAAACATGCTAATTACCGAGTCTTATTGTAAGCCTAAATTTAGGCAAAACATGTGATATTATGCATCATTTTAAAGCTGATTGTTGTAAAAATGTTTTGACGGGTACATTTTGAACAGCAAATAAATAATAAGGGCCTGGTGAGTAAACAAAACAGGCCCATTTTCGAATGTGAATTTTGTGTTCGACTGACATCCTTCTGCTGTTATTTAACACATGTTTTAGTAAACATTTCATCTATCTGTTCACAAAATCAAATTTTATATAGAACAAGCTTTAATCTGGTATAAAGATGTGCGATAAACTCTATTTAATTGCGACAATTTGAACGTTAATATATCGAGTACGAAAATTCTCAGTGCGGAAGTTCGGTTCGATATTTTCATTAGAAAAGTGCCAATACATGCTATTTACCGAGTCTTATTTTAAGCCACAATTAAGACAAAATATGCGATATTATGCATCATTTTAAAGCTTATACATAGAAAAAGGTTTAGTCAGGTCGATTTTGAATATTTGTAAAAGAATAACAACAAGACGAGTGTATAAAAAAACCCTATTTTCGGACGTACATTTCGGTTTGAGTGACATCCTTCTGCTGTAAATAAATACACGTATTCTTAATTAATTTAAAAACTAAATCACAAAATCAAACTGGCAATAGAATAAACTTTCTTTTGATGTATATATGAGTGAATAACTCGACTTAATTTGGACAAAATTTATGTTTATATGTCAAGTTCGTAAATTCACCCGACCACAGATTGGTTTGATTTTTTCATTGAAATGTGCGAAAACATGCTAATTACCGAGTCTTATTGTAAGCCTAAATTTAGGCAAAACATGTGATATTATGCATCATTTTAAAGCTGATTGTTGTAAAAATGTTTTGACGGGTACATTTTGAACAGCAAATAAATATTAGGGGCCTGGTGAGTAAACAAAACAGGCCCATTTTCGAATGTGAATTTTGTGTTCGACTGACATCCTTCTGCTGTTATTTAACACATGTTTTAGTAATCATTTCATCTATCTGTTCACAAAATCAAATTTTATATAGAACAAGCTTTAATCTGGTATGAAGATGTGCGATAAACTCTATTTAATTGCGACAAATTATACGTTAATATATCGAGTACGAAAATTCTCAGTGCGGAAGTTCGGTTCGATATTTTCATTAAAAAAGTGCCAATACATGCTATTTACCGAGTCTTATTTTAAGCCACAATTAAGACAATATATGCGATATTATGCATCATTTTAAAGCTTATACATAGAAAAAGGTTTAGACAGGTCGATTTTGAATTTTTGTAAAAGAATAACAACAAGACGAGTGTATAAAGTAGCCCTATTTTCGGACGTACATTTCGGTTTGAGTGACATCCTTCTGCTGTAAATAAATACACGTATTCTTAATTAATTTAAAAACTAAATCACAAAATCAAACTGGCAATAGAATAAGCTTTCTTTTGATGTATATATGAGTGAATAACTCGACTTAATTTGGACAAAATTTATGTTTATATATCAAGTTCGTAAATTCACCCGACCACAGATTGGTTTGATTTTTTCATTGAAATGTGCGAAAACATGCTAATTACCGAGTCTTATTGTAAGCCTAAATTTAGGCAAAACATGTGATATGATGCATCATTTTAAAGCTGATAGTTATGAAAATGTTTTGACGGGTACATTTTGAACAGCAAATAAATGATAAGGGTCTGGTGAGTAAACAAAACAGGCCCATTTTCGAATGTGAATTTTGTGTTCGATTGACATCCTTCTGCTGTTATTTAACACATGTTATATTAATCATTTCATCTATCTGTTCACAAAATCAAATTTTATATAGAACAAGCTTTAATCTGGTATATAGATGTGCGATAAACTCTATTTAATTGCGACAAATTATACGTTAATATATCGAGTACGAAAATTCTCAGTGCGGAAGTTCGGTTCGATATTTTCATTAAAAAGTGCAAATACATGCTTTTTACCGAGTCTTATTTTAAGCCACAATTAAGACAAAATATGCGATATTATGCATCATTTTAAAGCTTATACATAGAAAAAGGTTTAGACAGGTCGATTTAGAATTTTTGTAAAAGAATTACAGCAAGACGAGTGTATAAAGTAGCCCTATTTTCGGACGTACATTTCGGTTTGAGTGACATCCTTCTGCTATAAATAAATACACGTATTTTTAATTGATTTAAAATTTGAATCACAAAATCAAACTGTCAATAAAATAAGCTTTCTTTTAATGTATAAATGAGTGAATAACTCGACTTAATTTGGACAAAATATATGTTTTTATGTCAAGTTCGTAAATTAACCCGACCACAGTTTGGTTTGATTTTTTCATTGAAATGTGCGAAAACATGCTAATTACCGAGTCATATTGTAAGCCTAAATTCAGGCAAAACATGTGATATTATGCATCATTTTAATGCTGATTGTTGTAAAAATGTTTTGACGGGTACATTTTGAACAGTAAATAAATAATAAGGGCCTGGTGAGTAAACAAAACAGGCCCATTTTCGAATGTGAATTTTGTGTTCGACTGACATCCTTCTGCTGTTATTTAACACATGTTTTATTAATCATTTCATCTATCTGTTCACAAAATCAAATTTTATATAGAACAAGGTTTAATTTGGTATATAGATGTGCGATAAACTCTATTTGATTGCGACAAATTATACGTTAATATATCGAGTACGAAAATTCTCAGTGCGGAAGTTCGGTTCGATATTTTCATTAAAAAAGTGCAAATACATGCTATTTACCGAGTCTTATTTTAAGCCACAATTAAGACAAAATATGCGATATTATGCATCATTTTAAAGCTTATACATAGAAAAAGGTTTAGACAGGTCGATTTAGAATTTTTGTAAAAGAATTACAGCAAGACGAGTGTATAAAGTAGCCCTATTTTCGGACGTACATTTCGGTTTGAGTGACATCCTTCTGCTATAAATAAATACACGTATTTTTAATTTATTTAAAATTTGAATCACAAAATCAAACTGGCAATAGAATAAGCTTTCTTTTAATGTATAAATGAGTGAATAACTCGACTTAATTTGGACAAAATATATGTTTTTATGTCAAGTTCGTAAATTTACCCGACCACAGTTTGGTTTGATTTTTTCATTGAAATGTGCGAAAACATGCAAATTACCGAGTCATATTGTAAGCCTAAATTCAGGCAAAACATGTGATATTATGCATCATTTTAAAGCTGATTGTTGTAAAAATGTTTTGACGGGTACATTTTGAACAGTAAATAAATAATAAGGGCCTGGTGAGTAAACAAAACAGGCCCATTTTCGAATGTGAATTTTGTGTTCGACTGACATCCTTCTGCTGTTATTTAACACATGTTTTATCAATCATTTCATCTATCTGTTCACAAAATCAAATTTTATATAGAACAAGGTTTAATTTGGTATATAGATGTGCGATAAACTCATTTTAATTGCGACAAATTATAAGTTAATATATCGAGTACGAAAATTCTCAGTGCGGAAGTTCGGTTCGATATTTTCATTAAAAAAGTGCAAATACATGCTATTTACCGAGTCTTATTTTAAGCCACAATTAAGACAAAATATGCGATATTATGCATCATTTTAAAGCTTATACATAGAAAAAGGTTTAGACAGGTCGATTTAGAATTTTTGTAAAAGAATTACAGCAAGACGAGTGTATAAAGTAGCCCTATTTTCGGACGTACATTTCGGTTTGAGTGACATCCTTCTGCTATAAATAAATACACGTATTTTTAATTTATTTAAAATTTGAATCACAAAATCAAACTGGCAATAAAATAAGCTTTCTTTTAATGTATAAATGAGTGAATAACTCGACTTAATTTGGACAAAATATATGTTTTTATGTCAAGTTCGTAAATTAACCCGACCACAGTTTGGTTTGATTTTTTCATTGAAATGTGCGAAAACATGCTAATTACCGAGTCTTATTGTAAGCCTAAATTTAGGCTAAACATGTGATATTATGCATTATTTTAAAGCTGATTGTTGTAATCATGTTTTGACGGGTACATTTTGAACAGCAAATAAATAATAAGGGCCTGGTGAGTAAACAAAACAGGCCCATTTTCGAATGTGAATTTTGTGTTCGACTGACATCCTTCTGCTGTTATTTAACACATGTTATATTAATCATTTCATCTATCTGTTCACAAAATCAAATTTTATATAGAACAAGCTTTAATCTGGTATATAGATGTCCGATAAACTCAATTTAATTGCGACAAATTATACGTTAATATATCGAGTACGAAAATTCTCAGTGCGGAAGTTCGGTTCGATATTTTCATTAAAAAAGTGCAAATACATGCTATTTACCGAGTCTTATTTTAAGCCACAATTAAGAAAAAACACGTGATAGTATGCATCATTTTAAAGCTTATACATAGAAAAAGGTTTCGACAGGTCGATTTAGAATTTTCGTAAAAGAATAACAGCACGACGAGTGTAAAAAGTAGCCCTATTTTCGGACGTACATTTCGGTTTGAGTGACATCCTTCTGCTACAAATAAATACACGTATTTTAAATTAATTTACCAACCAAATTACAAAATCTGACTGGCAATAGAATAAGCTTTCTTTTGGTGTATAAATGAGTGAATAACTCGTCTTAATTTGGACAAAATATATGTTTATATATCAAGTCTGAAATTCGCCCGACCACAGTTTGGTTTGATTTTTTCATTGAAATGTGCGAAAACATGCTAATTACCGAGTCTTATTTTAAGCCACAATTTAGACAAAACTTGTGATATTATGCATCATTTTAAAGCTGATTGTTTGAAAAATGTTTTGACGGGTACATTTTGAACAGTAAATAAATAATAAGGGCCTGGTGAGTGAACAAAACAGGCCCATTTTCGAATGTGAATTTTGTGTTCGATTGACATCCTTCTGCTGTTAATAAAAACATGTTTTATTAATTATTTCACCAATCTATTCACAAAATCAAATTTTATATAGAACAAACTTTGTTTTGGTGTATAAATGTGAGATAAACTCATTTTAATTGCGACAAAATATATGTATTTAAATATATCAAGTACGAAAATTCTCAGTACGAAAGTTCGGTTCGAATTTTTCTCACATTTGTGTACCAAAAGAAAGCTTGTTCTATATATAATTTGATTTTGTGAATAGATTGGTGAAGTAATTTTATAAAAGATGTATTTATTAATAGCAGAAGGATGTCGATCTGTCGAACAAAAGTTTACATTTGAAAATGGGCCTGTTTTGTCCACTCGCAGTGCTCTTATTGTTGATTTATTTTTCAAAATGTACCCGTGAAAACATTTTCCAAACAATCAGCCTGAAAATGATGAAATTCTGACAGTAAGGCTTTACTGCTGTACTGCTGTACTGCCGTTACTGCTGTCTTCACATACATGCACTAATTGACACTTATTTTTTTTAAATTGAAAAATGTTCACAAGAAAACTGAGGACCTTAAAAGATTCTCCTTAAAAATCACAGTGATTGTTACTTTTGGTTTTAGATACAAATGAGTACAAAGTTATTTTCTTCTTGATCAAAGGTTGAAGCACATAGTGCAGAAACCTCAATCAAAAAGCAAAACAATATTTGTACATGAAATACATTTATTTCTATGGTTGCGGGGATCCAAACAGAGTGCAAGTACCGAGTAATTACCCCGGTTATTTTTAACGGGGTAATTGGATCTTTAGGATTGGAGATCCTTTTCTATTTATTAAGTTTAAAGCCAAATTTTGACATATTGATGTAGAAATCAAAACTATTTAGGGAAATAAACTTTAATTGATGAAATTGTATTAACTATATATACTTATAAAGGTTTTTTTAAGATTAATATTCCAGCTATTTTTATTTCTAGAGTGGAATATAATGTAAACAAAGTGTGAAAAATCTAAAATATTGAGAATTTTAGTTCTGAAATTTGAAATTCTTATGTTTTTAATATTGTTAATGTCATTTGGTTTATATTACAATGGTTGCATTGATACTATTATGTTTAATGACATCTTTATATGTCTCCAATCCATAAAGAGTGATTTTTTTGTAAAAAATTAAGGTTTTTAACACTAATATGCAGTCTTTTATTGAAGGAGATGGGCAAAAAATTGTCCTTTTGTCAAAAATATCATACTTTTCAGTATTTAGTATATGTAAGGTACATGTAGTAATTAAATAGAAGAATTAAAATAATTTGAAAATGGTGTAAAATTCAACAATTTGAACTGTTTAAATAATAAAATTGGTGTTTTCCTAACCCGGAAAGTTATTCAGAATGATGTTTTTAAAGAATTTGACCCTGTTTTGTTGAATAATTTTTGGTCTTAGGTCTATGTATTTTGCTATTTAGTGAAAATCACTTGAATTTTAAACAAAACTAGTGGATAACAGTTTATATAAGAGGTTTAAATTACCTCATTGTTATAGTTTTATAGTTTGTTATGTGAAAAATAGCCATTTAAATGGTATTTTCTGCATTATGGTGTTATATATACAGATTTCATTGAAACTCTTGAGGTACTTGCACTTATATTGGGTGATATAAATGAAATAGACTGAGAATGGGGGCTCTAGATCTTATCGGTCATTTGGCAATCAACTATATAAGTTTCTAGAGCCATATAGACTGAACTCCTGACCGCCTTGCTTGGATCTAGTAGGATCTGGATGTCAAAGGGGACATCACTGAAACCCATTGTTGCCTTTAGGAGCTCAATTTTGGCTCCAAATGGTGTAGGAGTATTTTGGAAGCTCCTGTGGCAGAATGAACCAGTCCCAATGATGGCATTCAGGTTTTTTTAAATTTTTTTGGTTTGAGCCCTGGCCCAGAATTTAACAGCCTGCCCAGACCTGAAAATGAGTGGCATGACTCCTGCCTCTGCTTCTAAAAGATGCTGTGGGGTGGTTGGTAAGGCCCTTAGAGCAATTCTCAATGCTTAATTCTGTATAATATTTAGTCTTTGGAGTTAGGAGGGGCTAGTTACAGAATAAATTTCAGCTCCATATTCATTTTTTGATCTTGTGAGAGATTTGTACATTAGTAATAGACTGTTTTAATCAGTATTCTAAAAAGTTTAAAATTTTACAAAAAAATCCGGGCACGTTAAAAGATTCCTTGTAAAAAATCACATTGACTGGTACCTTTAATTTTTGTAACAAAAGATTAAAAGTTACACACAATGTAGTGTACTTCTTGAATGAAATCTTCTGTACAGAGCACAAAAGACTCAATCCATAAGTACTATAGAAAAAGTTAAACAATAGTATTGTATTATTAATTGCGGGGATCCCAAAATAGTGCAAATACCAAGTAACTACCCCGGTTTATTAAACATATCCGGGGTAATTGGATCTTATGGACCGGAGAACCTGTTGATATATTAGTATACATATGTCAGTTGTTGACATATTTTTGAAAACTCTATAATATTTTCTTAAGAGTTATTCATTTTGATATTTTTTTTCAGTATTGGAACAGAAAATGAACTTTAATAGGTGTTCCAATAGATTTTTTGTTGATTTTTTAGTAAAAATATAATGTGAAATTCTAAAACCCAAGACATTTTAGCTCTAATTTAAAAGAATTTTGTCATTAGGTATATTAATGAAGTTTTTGATATATATATTACTGTGTTTAAGATGGTAATTTCAGGTCTTTTGTTTCTTTTACAGGTTCCTAACCCATAATTAGTTTAAGAAATTGTTAAATTAAAGGTTTTAAAGCCTTTTAATAGGCTAAATTGTATAAAATTTGTATTAAAATAGACAAAATAATGTCTTTTTGTAGTAAAAAACATAAATTTCCACATTATATGATTAAAATATATATATTCCTGTATAGTAGGAATTAAATAATGTAAAATAATTTTAAGATTCAACAGATTTGTTGAATATTTGTTAAATTTATGGGTTTTAGTAACCCGGTAAGTCTGGTAATAGTGTTTATCTGGGTAAAAAGACCCTGATAATGTATATTTAAGTAGGATTTGCATCCTAGGATATATTTAATTACAATGATTTAAGGCATTTTTAATTTTGCTAGTAAATAGCATTAAAATTAGAGGTTTTGGGTACCTCAGAATTGATTTTAAGTCTTTTCAGGACTTTCAAATAAGTTTAATTAGATGTTTTAACTGCATTTTGGTGTTTTTACGCAGTGTTTATGTAACTCATATGGTATTCGCACTTAATTGGGTGGAATAAATGAAATAGACTGAATTTGTGGGATCTAGATTTTGTCTTTCATTTGACAGTCTACTATGTAGATCTCTAGAGCCCTATAGACTGAGGTTCTAACTGCCTTGCTAGGATCACCACCAAATAACACCAAAATAAATCTTATTCTATTGTTAGTCTTGATTTTGCGAATAGGTTGGTAAATTAATAAAAAAATCGTGCATTTATTAATAGCAGAAGGGTGGCAGTCAAACCCAAATTTATATCCGAAAACAGGGCTAACTTCTACACTCGCCATGCTGTTATTCTGTATTATTTTTTTCGCAAATAGACATTTCAAAACATTTTTAATTTGATGCATAATGTGTAAGGTTTAAGTCGAAACATTCTCGAAAATTGCTCTCGAAAATAGACCTGTTACTAGTCATTTCACAAAAAAGAATCATTTAGAAAAAACTCAAACATCGAACCAGTTAGTATCGTTCGGCCTTATAAAAATCGAGTTTTGTATGTTAATATATATCAAAAGAAAGCTTGTTTTATCTTCAGTCTGATTATGTGTATGGATTTGTAAAATACATTGTCAAACATGTTTTTGTTTACAGCAGAAGGATGTCAGTCGAACACAAATTCACAATAAGAAATTCGCCTGTTTTGTACACTCGACAGGCCCTTATTGTTTATTTATAGTTCTAAATTTACCCGTCAAAACATTTTCCAAACAATCAGCTTGAAAATGATGCATAAAAGCACATGTTTTAACTTAGTTGTGGTTTAAAATAAGACTCGGTAGTGTGCATGTATTTGCACATTTTTTGAAAATATCGAACCGACCTTTCGTACTGAGAATTTTCGTACTTGACATATTTAAATACATATATTTTGTCGCAATTAAAATGAGTTTATCGCACATCTATATACCAAATTAAAGCTTGTTCTATATAAAATTTTATTTTGTGAACAGATAGATGAAACGATTAATAAAACATGTGTTTATTAACAGCAGAAGGATGTCAGTCGAACACAAAATTCACATTCGAAAACGGGCCTGTTTTGTTTACTTACCAGGCCCTTATTATTTATTCACTGTTGAAAATGTACCCGTAAAAACATTTTTACAACAATCAGCTTTAAAACGATGCATAATATCACATGTTTTGCCAAAATTTAGGCTTACAATAAGACTCGGTAATTAGCATGTTTTCGCACATTTCAATGAAAAAATCAAACCAATCTGTGGACGGGTGAATTTACGAACTTGACATAAAAACATATATTTTGTCCAAATTAAGTCGAGTTATTCACTCATATATACATCAAAAGAAAGCTTATTCTATTGCCAGTTTGATTTTGTGATTTAGTTTTTAAATTAATTAAGAATACGTGTATTTATTTATAGCAGAAGGATGTCACTCAAACCGAAATGTACGTCCGAAAATAGGGCTACTTTATACACTCGTCTTGCTGTTATTCTTTTACAAAAATTCAAAATCGACCTGACTAAACCGTTTTCTATGTAAAAGCTTTAAAATGATGCATAATATCGCATATTTTGTCTTAATTGTGGCTTAGAATAAGACTCGGTAAATAGCATGTATTGGCACTTTTTTAATGAAAATATCGAACCGAACTTCCGCACTGAGAATTTTCGTACTCGATATATTAACGTATATTTTGTCGCAATTAAATAGAGTTTATCGCACATCTATATACCAGATTAAAGCTTGTTCTATATAAAATTTGATTTTGTGAACAGATAGATGAAACGATTAATAAAACATGTGTTTATTAACAGCAGAAGGATGTCAGTCGATCACAAAATTCACATTCGAAAACGGGCCTGTTTTGTTTACTTACCAGGCCCTTATTATTTATTCACTGTTCAAAATGTACCCGTCAAAACATTTTTACAACAATCAGCTTTAACATGATGCATAATATCACATGTTTTGCCAAAATTTAGGCTTACAATAAGACTCGGTAATTAGCATGTTTTCGCACATTTCAATGAAAAAATCAAACCAAACTGTGGTCGGGTAAATTTACGAACTTGACATAAAAACATATATTTTGTCCAAATTAAGTCGAGTTATTCACTCATTTATACATTAAAAGAAAGCTTATTCTATTGCCAGTTTGATTTTGTGATTCAAGTTTTAAATAAATTAAAAATACGTGTATTTATTTATAGCAGAAGGATGTCACCCAAACCGAAATGTACGTCCGAAATAGGGCTACTTTATACACCCGTCTTGCTGTTATTCTTTTACAAAAATTCAAAATCGACCTGACTAAACCTTTTTCTATGTATAAGCTTTAAAACGATGCATAATATCGCATATTTTGTCTTAATTGTGGCTTAAAATAAGACTCGGTAAATAGCATGTATTGGCACTTTTCTAATGAAAATATCGAACCGAACTTCCGCACTGAGAATTTTCGTACTCGATATATTAACGTTCAAATTGTCGCAATTAAATAGAGTTTATCGCACATCTTTATACCAGATTAAAGCTTGTTCTATATAAAATTTGATTTTGTGAACAGATAGATGAAATGATTAATAAAACATGTGTTAAATAACAGCAGAAGGATGTCAGTCGAACACAAAATTCACATTCGAAAATGGGCTTGTTTTGTTTACTCACCAGGCCCTTATTATTTATTTGCTGTTCAAAATGTACCCGTAAAAACATTTTTACAACAATCAGCTTTAACATGATGCATAATATCACATGTTTTGCCAAAATTTAGGCTTACAATAAGACTCGGTAATTAGCATGTTTTCGCACATTTCAATGAAAAAATCAAACCAATCTGTGGACGGGTGAATTTACGAACTTGACATATAAACATAAATTTTGTCCAAATTAAGTCGAGTTATTCACTCATATATACATTAAAAGAAAGCTTATTCTATTGCCAGTTTGATTTTGTGATTTAGTTTTTAAATTAATTAAGAATACGTGTATTTATTTATAGCAGAAGGATGTCACTCAAACCGAAATGTACGTCCGAAAATAGGGCTACTTTATACACTCGTCTTGCTGTTATTCTTTTACAAAAATTCAAAATCGACCTGACTAAACCGTTTTCTATGTAAAAGCTTTAAAATGATGCATAATATCGCATATTTTGTCTTAATTGTGGCTTAGAATAAGACTCGGTAAATAGCATGTATTGGCACTTTTTTAATGAAAATATCGAACCGAACTTCCGCACTGAGAATTTTCGTACTCGATATATTAACGTATATTTTGTCGCAATTAAATAGAGTTTATCGCACATCTATATACCAGATTAAAGCTTGTTCTATATAAAATTTGATTTTGTGAACAGATAGATGAAACGATTAATAAAACATGTGTTTATTAACAGCAGAAGGATGTCAGTCGAACACAAAATTCACATTCGAAAACGGGCCTGTTTTGTTTACTTACCAGGCCCTTATTATTTATTCACTGTTCAAAATGTACCCGTAAAAACATTTTTACAACAATCAGCTTTAAAATGATGCATAATATCACATGTTTTGCCAAAATTTAGGCTTACAATAAGACTCGGTAATTAGCATGTTTTCGCACATTTCAATGAAAAAATCAAACCAAACTGTGGTTGGGTAAATTTACGAACTTGACATAAAAACATATATTTTGTCCAAATTAAGTCGAGTTATTCACTCATTTATACATTAAAAGAAAGCTTATTCTATTGCCAGTTTGATTTTGTGATTCAAGTTTTAAATAAATTAAAAATACGTGTATTTATTTATAGCAGAAGGATGTCACCCAAACCGAAATGTACGTCCGAAATAGGGCTACTTTATACACCCGTCTTGCTGTTATTCTTTTACAAAAAATCAAAATCGACCTGACTAAACCTTTTTCTATGTATAAGCTTTAAAATGATGCATAATATCGCATATTTTGTCTTAATTGTGGCTTAAAATAAGACTCGGTAAATAGCATGTATTGGCACTTTTCTAATGAAAATATCGAACCGAACTTCCGCACTGAGAATTTTCGTACTCGATATATTAACGTATAATTTGTCGCAATTAAATAGAGTTTATCGCACATCTTTATACCAGATTAAAGCTTGTTCTATATAAAATTTGATTTTGTGAACAGATAGATGAAATGATTAATAAAACATGTGTTAAATAACAGCAGAAGGATGTCAGTCGAACACAAAATTCACATTCGAAATGGGCCTGTTTTGTTTACTCACCAGGCCCTTATTCTTTATTTACTGTTCAAAATGTACTCATCAAAACATTTTCATAACTATCAGCTTTAAAATGATGCATAATATCACATGTTTTGCTTAAATTGAGGCTTGAAATTATAATTCAATTATTCTGCCAACAGACGTGGCAGAAAGTTTGATTCTGTTGTTGTTTAATCCTTCTGCCAGCAGACACATCTTTCTGTTATTATAAAATCTTTCTGCCAACAGACACATCTTTCTGTTATAATTCAATCCTTCTGCCAGCAGACCCAGCAGAAATATTGATCCTTCTGCTGTAAATGTATCCTTCTGCCAGCAGACACAGCAGAAGGATCATTCCTTCTGCTGTAGATTTATCCTTCTGCCAGCAGACACAGCAGAAGGATCGTTCCTTCTGCTGTGTCTGCTGTGTCTGCTGAGTCTGCCAACTTTACGTTCATACTATTTGATCAATCTGATTGAAAAACTTCATACACATTTTCATTGGTTGAAACAATCATCTGACTACAAATTCATAAATAGACTGGTAAACCATGCAATATACAGTTTGATCATACTAGTCACGAATGCTACTGAGTATTACATATATAGCGTGGCTTGACTTCGTATTTAATTTAAGTATGCTATCTATGTTTACAGTTAAAAGATCAGAGATACACATGTAAGGAGTTCTTTTTTTACTTTCAATTTGGTTAATTTTCTATTTTTCTTACTAATGCAATATTGTCCAACATCTTTTCATATCGACATTTTGGAATGATAGGAGTGAAAATTTTTCACATTTTTAGCAGTCGATCACATGTCTATTTCTAAATCTATGTGACAGGCAATTAAAATGTAGTTTAGTCTCTGTCTAAAAATAGACGTATCAGTTTGCTCTTAGTCTTTTAGCAGAGTGAAAAAGTGAATGTGATCATGAACTTTTTTAGGGATGCAACGGAAAGAAACAGACGATGTTGGAGCACTAATTCTACTATGAAAACAATCTCTTATTTTTCCACTAAGCAACAACAATAACCAGCTTGTTGTTTTCTTATTTTTAGAATCTTAGTTCCGGACCAATTCTCGAATAATACATATTTCTATCTATTTTGAAAGGGGAGGTAATTCAGGCTATTATAATTTTTTGACTTTCGGTGATTTCATAATTTTACAAACTATACCATCATCTGTGAATGAGAGATTAATGTATAATATATCATTATTTGTTGAATATTAATTTGTATCTTTCTTTCATGCTTTTCAGTGAACCATCAAGCTATTCAGTAAAAACATAAATCTTATAATTTCATTCGAATAAAATATAATTTCATTGTCAATGTCATTACCTTACTTGATAAATGACGTTATTTTTGAAAAGAAATGACAGCACATTATAATTTGTGTAAAATACATCTAATAAAACACAAAACTAACAATGAAAGAAACAGAATATTCGTGAACTTTTGTGTAAGATCTTTCGTATTTACAGTAAGGAATATTTTCACTTGTGACTGTGAAAATGTGTTTTCTGAACTCACTTGGTGAAATAAAGATTGATCTAACACCAAAGTTGACTAATATCCTCTATTCCTTTATAATGTATATGAATGTACCAATATCATGTAATTATATTTATGTAACTGTATCAGTTAATGACCTAATATCTTGAAATAAACTTATTTTACTAAGTTAGTTGTTGTATTATGTTTATAAAGTGTATTAATACAGTGCCATCCGACATTACCTTTACTCTGGTATTGGCAAATTTAAATCAATTGTGTTTGGGGCATACATTTACCCTGCTGATTTAAAAACTCCATAATTGCTTTACTAACTTTTTTATTTGTCATGAGAACAAAGGTAGTAGTGAGTATTTAAATCAGTGGGTTTATGTATACACTACTGGGAGTTGAATAAATTTTACTACTGTGATAAATATTTACTAAGCAAAAGATATAATGCAAACGGTAATTTTCTTTATAAATTTTTTATTTTATATCATACATTGGTATATTTGCCATCATTCAGTCTCTCGGTATGTTCACACATGATTGTGTGATAAAATTCCATGTGCTGTCACGCTTGGGTGAACAGCATCGGTAAATCCTTTTTCACTGAGTTTCACGAATCCTGTGCAACAAGTTAGTGTGTACACAAACAAATATGCTTGCTGAGAACTCTAGAGACCGCGTGACATTGTAGCACTCGTCATCGTGGAAACAAGTCAGTAAATATGCTAAGATTGAGCATTGAAAAACGGGGATAAGCCGTTTGACGGATACCCCATTAACAATTACCATCAGCGTGTTCAGTTACTACTGTTAGCAGACGTTCGGATACGGGAAATTCAATCCGAAGACAACTCAACCCGCGGATAACTCTACTCAAAGTTGTGACAACTCAGTCCGTTAGTTGGAGGTTAAGTTTTCATTAGATGAGTTGTCTTTGGGTTACGTTGTTCTGACCCTGACGTTATGGAACGTTACAGAACGTAAAGGGTTATTGAGCAGGCTACAGGTCATGGAGAAAATTTATTCAAGCAGTTAATTTTGTAGAGATATTGAACATTTTGCCATGCTGGGTTTAGAAATGATAAATGGGAACATTAACGCCCAACGATACCAGGGTGAAATTTTTAATAACGTCACTGTTTAATACGCCATCAGACGTCCATGTCTTTTTCTCTAACAAGTTAACGCCAGACAACATTCCGCCTGGGCAACAGTTCAATTTCTCAGGGCTTTTTACATTAAAATTTTAGACTTGTCGTTATTTTCAGTAGACAAGAATCCAATAGAACGTGTTTGGGACGTATTTGACAGACGCATATGTCAACGTCTTGAACAGTATATGACGATACAGAAACTCAACATTGCTAGACATTAGGAATGGACAAGCAACCCGCAACGTTTTACGACATCCTAATGGGTCTTAAAGACTCAGGCTTTCAGCAGATGTGAATTCAAATTTAGACGCTCGCTCATTATCAAATCTTGTTAACTTTTTTTCTCCTACTGGGCTTTTGATTCTGTGAATATTTTATTCCTAAAATCGTAACATATTGTTTTGCTATTGAATACTCATGGCAAATGGTTGATTTATATTCATGCAGAATTTCACATCATTATCTTTTAAACTTTTGAAAATATTAACGTTTTTGTACGTATTTGCGTTATAACTTTTGCTTAGTATATATTATATTTAATCTACAGGAGCAGGGGTTCCTGTAATGTGCTTGGGAGTTCACAGTTAAGAGATCCTGGGCTTGAGCCCCATGTAGGGAGTTTCCTAGAGCAAGAAATCTACCTGTTTGTTTCACTTGACCCAGATGTAATCAGGTTATTGCAAGAAAAGTACAATTGACAGCTGCACCAATTTGTCCAATTTACATTAACAGAGTAAATAAACTTCCCTGGGTGATTGATTGATAGATACAAGTAGCCTGATGACCAGAAGTAACAAAAGTTTTGTCAATGAGCAGGAAAGAGTAGGGAACAGAAACTATAAAATGTAATTATGTATCACTGAATGTAAAATAGATCAGAATGATATAACATAAAACAGAGTGGCCATGGATACCTTCCCTTTCTTATATCATTGTTATATTTTCTGTGCCAGCAGTTTATCCTTGCATGTAGTAGTCTTAAACAAGATCTAGATGATCACAAATCTCAACCAGTTTTATATCACTCATAAAACATATATATGCGTATAGTCTATGAAAGGAGAAAGGGAAGGCTCATAAAATAAACTTTACCAAGTAGCTGTGTATTTGTAAGGTTTAAACACATAGATGTAACACAAACATTGGTGATATCAGTGATCTAGATAACATACAAGGTATGTATTGTATTATCTCTTTATTTATCAACAATAGATTAAAATAAAAAGTTAGATAATAATGTTGTACAAAAAACACCCAGTCTTGAAAACATGGTTCACTTGATGTCATAAACACACGGGTGATGAAACAAGTTTGTGTCATTTTCTTCAATAAAAGGACTGTTAACACATCAAAATTTCACTTTAAATCTCAGTAATTTATAAAACAACTAGTGTTCCATATATATATATAAATGTAGACCTAGGCTGGGTCTAACATTGCCAAAAACATAGAAAAGATATAATACACAAGTAATGGTTGCTTGAATTTTTTTAAAAACTTTTTTACTTCAAATGCATGCAAATTGGTAAAACAGAACATAAACAATATTTTTCTATGCCGTTTTAAGATAATCTTAACGTGTAGAGTAACTTGATTTGTGTCAAAACTATACATAATATATTAGGCCCCTGTTTCGTGATTGCCAAAATGTCCTTTTGACAGGGGAGAAAACTCTGTAAAATTCGGTCAATCGTCCACGGAAGTTATTTCCCTTAGCCGCGAAAATTTGTAAACAGTATTTTTATAAAAAAATACATTTAAACAAACATTTTTTGTATTTATCCTGTAAACATGAATTGCAAATTGTTAGAAATGTTACGAGAAATTAACGGACGCATGTAAGTATTTATTTATGGTGTTTTTAAAATTTTGACAAAGACATGCTCAATCAAGTGTACATAATTCGGACAAGAAATGATTTCGGATAATTAAATCACTGCACCTGTAATTCGGTCAGGTAGATAGTTTTATCGTTTATAGTATATTTTGGTAATAAAAACTCAGAGTTACTTGTTCAATAATCTTTATTTTAGAATAGATTATTCAATGAAATGATATGTAACCCCTAAGTTTGGCCCCTGAACAGTGTTGTGTGGGGCTAGCTTGCATTCGGCTTCACGAAAAACCACACACCACACACACCACACACACACACCACACACCACTTTGTATAACATTATATGAGGCTTATTTTCAATTGTTTACCTGTTTTAAAGCCTAATTATGGTATGGATTAACAGAATTACATAAAATAATCAATAATAAGCTCGTAAAACGCGTTAAAAATTGTCATGGGAAATGTCGTCAGATATTTGTGTACTAAGGGAGTGAACTCTAAATACACTAAATGGGTTAAATTTGTGAAGATTGTTAGAGTTTTCTCCCTTTGATCATAACATTTGATACATCAGTTGTGTTGATGGATTTATTGTTAAGCAATTCGTTATATATACAACACTCGTTTTTTAAAGAAAAATAAACCAAAAATTAATTGAAATTAGTGTTATTATGATAATGGGTGGATCATACCTTTCAGTTTATGTCAAATGAAATTATATTCACTTGCTTATGCGGAAGAATCTCCGTTAGATTTGGTGTGTGGTTAATAGTATTGTCTAGTTTAGAATTGGTGTGTTGTAAATCGTTAATACAATCAATCCCTTATTTCTCGTATCGAAATTCTACGAATTTTATTATTTCAGAATAACAGAAGTGTTTTGATCGAGTTTGTGGTTGGTCGTCATGTATTATACTTTGTATATTTTATTACTTTTTCATTTTTAGACTTTATTATACATTCCACTTCAGACTACAGACGGAATTTAAGCGCAGTTTCGATCTGGTGTGTTCTTTACCTAAGTTTTAATTTGGACTGTAGAAAATCGTTTATTTTACACTACATTTCATATATAAAACATGTACATTTCTTTTACAGACGGAATTGAAGTGCAGTTTTGTTATACATCACACACTATTTTAATATGAAACATGTAGATATGCATTTTTATTACAGACGGAATTTAAGCGCAGTTTCAATTTGGGGTGTGTCAAATCGTTTATTATACACCACTCTTCATTTTTTTAAATAAAAAACGTATACATCTTCCCTTATAAACGGAATTAGGCGCAGTTTTGATGTGGTGTGTGGTAAATCGTTAATTATACATCACTCTTTAATTTTATATAAAAACGTATACATCTTCCCTTACAAACGGAATTTATGCACAGATTTATTGTGGTGTGTGGTAAATCGTTTACATCTTACCTTACAAACGGAATTAAGCGCAGTTTTGATGTGGTGTGTGGTAAATCGTTTATTATACATCACTCTTTAATTTTTATATAAAAACGTGTTCATCTTCCCTTACAAACGGAATTTAAGTGCCGTTTTATTGTGGTGTGTGGTAAATCGTTTATTATACATCACTCTTTAATTTTATATAAAAACATATACGTCTTCCCTTGCAAACGGAATTTAAGTGCCGTTTTATTGTGGTGTGTGGTAAATCGTTTATTATACATCACTCTTTAATTTTGATAAAAAAGTATACATCTTTTCTTACAAACGGAATTTAAGTGCCGTTTCATTGTGGTGTGTGGTAAATCGTTTACATCTTCCCTTACAAACGGAATTTAAGCGCAGTTTTATTGTGGTGTGTGGTAAATCGTTTATTATACATCACTCTTCAATTTAATATAAAAACGTATACATCTTCCCTTACAAACGGAATTTAAGTGCCGTTTTATTGTGGTGTGTGGTAAATCGTTTATTATACATCACTCTTTAATTTTATATAAAAACATATACGTCTTCCCTTGCAAACGGAATTTAAGTGCCGTTTTATTGTGGTGTGTGGTAAATCGTTTATTATACATCACTCTTTAATTTTGATAAAAAAAGTATACATCTTTTCTTACAAACGGAATTTAAGTGCCGTTTCATTGTGGTGTGTGGTAAATCGTTTATTATACATCACTCTTTAATTTTAATATAAACGATAAACATTTATTCATGATACTAGGCCTCCGGCCCATACACATATAACATACAATATACAGTACAATGACAGTTTAAACAAAGTAGATGGCAAACATGTACTAAGTTACAGAAGTACCGCATGTATACATATATTATACAAATTGTACAGTAATCTCACTGTAAATTTACATGACGAAACTATCAATACAGTACACGAATATCAAGTTATAATGAATATCCTAGAATAAGGTACAAGGATGATAACATATTTATCTAAACTCTCAATACAAATTACATGTATACAGTTTAAAATAACTAAGAATCAAGTGTATATTGAGGTTTGCTCCTTCCTGATTTTATTTGCTTTATATAAATATATAGCAAGGTCTCGACAATATCGCTGCCCAGACATAAGCATATAATAGGACTGAATGGTAGGATGGTCGATAAAAAACTTTGGTATAAATTCCGATCTGATAGTGGCATAAAGCGGGCATACCAGTACAAAATGTAACTCATCCTCAATACAGCCCTCACAATAAAAACAAGTCCTAAAATCAGGATCAACATTATAATACCTTCCATGTTCGATCATAAGAGAATGACATGATGATCTGAAAGAAGCCAAGCAAGACCTGTACTTTTTAACATTGATATTCAAAATGTAAGGTTCTACAGAGAGTTCTGTTTTGTAATGAGAGTACGTAAAAAGTTTACTACTATTAAGACATCTTGCACTCCATGTTTGCATATACTGGTCAGATAAACGTAGTGTGTACTGTTTTAAAAAAGAAGATGGAGACGAAACATGCTGGTTATCCCATATGTATCTAAAACCATTTATGTACAGACTATTTTTTACACAAGAAACCCAATTATAATAACCAAGGTTATCAAAATGTAACATCATATTATAGCAAACTTTAACATAACGTGTATCTGGCATACGTAAAATACGGAGCCAATATTTAATACAGCGCCTACTGGATGATATATACATTGGTAATCTGCCAAGGTCACCTAATACAGCGTCATTGCATGCATTTCTATGCACTTGAAGGAAACGTTTACCAGCAATTAATTGGATATTTTCAACAGCGTTGATGTTCAATAGCCCCCATATTTCGGAACCATATAATAATATAGAGCTTATTTTAGAGTCAAACACCTTGAAGAAGGTTTTATAAGGTATGCAAGATAAATTAGAAAAATGGCACAATAAATGAGTGAGAGCTTTTTTAGCTTTAATTGAAGAAGCTTCAGCCATTTTGTATAGTGACATCCTGTTTGTAAACAGTAAACCAACATAGGTGAAATTACTAAGAACCTCAATAGGATTATTCTTGTAGAAAAATTTCTCATTATTTCGTAGGCGTCCACCTCTTTTAAACACAACGATTTTAGTCTTTTCAGTATTAACTGATAGTTTGTATGAATCACAAAATGTACTTAAGATATTCAACTGTTTCTGTAACCCTCCAACGGTATCAGCTATAAGTCCGATATCGTCGGCAAACATAAGAAGGAAAACTTCAATGGTATCGGGAAACAGTTGAATGCCTCGAACATTATAATTACAAAGCATATCATAAAATTCATTGATAAAAAGTGAAAATAATATTGGGCTTAAACTGCAGCCTTGACGAAGACCAATCGGACAAGAAAAGGAATTAGAATTTCCAAATTTAGTTTTTACACGCCCCTTAACCTGATTATAAATTGATTTTATTGCTGAGTACAGGTTACCTTTAATTCCATCTTTTCTTAAAATGTTAAACAATACATTGTGATTCACCGAATCAAAAGCTTTTTGAAAATCAACAAAAGCTACATACAGTGTCTTATTTTTCATGCTCAAATATTTAGATACAATAGAGTATAAAATATAAGCATGATCAACAGTTGAATAGTCTTGTCTGAAGCCAGATTGACACTCTGCTATAATACTATATACATCAACATAAAATGTTAACCTTTTAGTTAAGATAGAAATGTATACTTTGCTAATGACATCTAACAAGCATATACCTCGATAATTATTCGGTAGATCAGGATTAGACTTTTTATGGAGTGGTACTATCAAACATTCACTCCAACAACAAGGGAATTCACCGCAATAAAATAGACGATTGAATAATTTACATAAAATTGGAACTAAGGGTACTAACCCATATATCAAATGAAGTGGTGAAATTTGACCACCAGTAGACTTATTTTTGTTAATAGCATTTATAGCATCTACAACCTCTTGTTCTGAAATCGGTGAGTTAAATACTATCTCTTCAATTTCATCAAAATCAAACGAATCAACATTTTCGGAGACATCTTCTATGTTATTTTCAACATACTGTTGATTTGATTGGAAGACACTACTAAAATGATCAAACCACTGATCGATTGATATATTAGGTATCTTCTTATAATTTTTGCCAAATAGGTTTTTTAATTCTTGCCAGAAATGCTTAGAATTGTTGACAAGCGATTCAAGCTTATCAGTACGCTGCTTATCAAAGTGATAGCGTTTGTTTCGACATAATTTTTTGTATGAACGTTTAAGATCAAGGTAATTATCTAAGTTAGTGTCAGATCTGTTCCGTCGAAACAGACTCAATGCAACTCTAGATGCTTTTTTTGCAGTTCTACAATCATTGTCGAACCAACTTTTGTTATTACGATTTTGACGATTAGAACGATGTACAGACTTAAAATTTTCAGAACTAGACAATATAGTATCTTCCAATTTATCAACGATAACATCAACATTACAGGAATTATCATCTATCATTTCAAAGATAGTATCCATATCGCCATCTAACAATGCTTTAGACAATGTATTAACATAATCGGTGCAATTTTCATCATTAATATTATAAAATACAGAAGATGAAAGGTTTGAATCAGAATCAGATGGGTTTAGGTTATTAGATTCTTTTGAAGAGACAACATTCAAGCATAGCTTTAATGGCAAATGGGTACTCTCAGTCCATGACAAAACATTACAATTAACAATAAAGTCGAAAATACATCTGCTAGAAATAAAATAGTCGATAACACTACAACCATTTTTGTTTACAAAAGTAAAATCACCAGTTCCAAAACGACCGTTTAAAATGTAACATTCAAAAGTTTTACAAAATAATAAAAGTTCACGGCCATTTTTATTAACAACATTGTCAGCAGAGCTACGGCGTATACCAGGATCAGTATCTAGTAAGTCATGGAACTCTTGTAGTTCTGGAATATGTTGATCTGAAGTGAGAAAGTCATTGTCAACACCAGTGCGCGCATTGAAATCACCACAAAGCATTACACTAAATTCTGTGAAGTTAATACGCGTTAAGATCTCTGTTAAGCTCTCAATGCCGCGCAAAGGCTTTTCATGATAGAATGGTGAATCATTTGGAGGAAAATATAGAGAAACAAGAAGCACATCTTTATCAATGTTAAACATAGATTTATCTATTTGTAAAATAACACCATACGAAAAATCTTCGCATAAACGTTTTACATAATTATGCAGATATTTTCTAACAAGAACAAGAACTCCACCTAGAGATCTTCCGCCACATTTTGATGATTCAGCATTACAACAATAAATATCATAGCCCTCGAATATATCCGATAAATAATCACTATTGACATCCCACGTTTCTTGGAGACAAATTAACTCAAATTCACACAATGAATCAATCAGATCTTTTGACGATAATTTAGATTTTAAGCCTTCAATGTTCCAGCTTAAACATGATATAAAAGATGTGTCTCTTGAATGTGATGGACTTTGACCAGCATCCTATTGATTGAATGATAATGTGGAACGATCAACTCGTTGATTACTGTTGTCGGTCGAATGATTACTGGACGATTTTTGATGAGAAATTTTAATTGGTTTCTTGGTTACGAAGTCAAGTTTAAACACATCGCCATCAATAACTAACTTGTCGTGGCGCATTGAAGCTTTACTGCCAGATTGTCGAGCTTCAACGAGATAGTTACCAAGTACTTTTCTTGTTTCTCTAACTCGGGTTGTAAAATCTTCGGAAACCCTATAATCTGAGTTTTGGTCAAGATTGTCCCTAGCAGCTTTACGAACTTTTTCACGATGTTTGTAGCTTGAAAATTTGACGATAATTGGACCATTAGGTCTATTACCAGCCACTTTAAGACGATGTGCACGTTCTATTGGTAAGTCAGTATCGTTGGAGGGCAGTTTAAGTGTATCAGCAACGAAATTACGAACCTTTTCTTCACTAGTGTCCCAATTTTCGTTGGCAGGGCCACTGATTCCATGAAAAACAAGATTATTTCGCCTTGACTGTCCTTCAACATTGTCAAGGCGATTTTCTAATTCACACACTTTATCCATGAGAATATCGTTTTGCTCTTTGAGCTTCACATTTTCAGCTTTAAGTTCATCACAAGATTCAGAGATTTGATCCACTTTTGAGTTAAGGTTATTTAGGTTAGATTGAATATCAGATAGTTTGCTGTTAATATCAAGTCTCATATCAGAAATCATTTGTGCTATAGATGGTGGATCACTGTTCTGTTGAGATTGACGCACATGAATATCGCCACAATCATCAATGTCAAGTATAGACTGGCTTGAAAGTCGTTTACTTTGAGAAGCTTGTCGTGTATTACCAGATCTACTCGATCCTCTTCCAGAGGGCCCTGGATTCGGCTCAATACCACCAATTAACAACAGCACGCCAAATACTAATGACAATCGAATAAGTGTTGACATGTTCAACAGGAGTTTAGGACAATCAAACTTTAATTTGGCTCCAGGCATGACGAACACTCCAATGCGACATCTCCATATCATGACACATACGCCCATGTTGATTGTAGTGTACAAGGGGAGCAACTCCTGTGTGAATATTTCAAAAAAGAGTACTCGTACTCTCCCTTGGCAGTTTGCAGAGCGGTTTGCTCAAGCGTGACGAATCACGGGCTATTAGTTGTCTACACACTATGTTGACTAACACAGAACAATAATGGATGCCACGTTGATATAAAATCAATACAGTGGACGTAGTCCGAAAGTTTAAATGTCAGAAAAGTTCACAATACAGTCTATAAATTCTGTACCTTGTGCCATTTATTGCAGCTTAGCACTCAAAACTAATTTCAACCGCAAAAAGTCTGTCAAATTCTGTAATATGACGAAAATTCATCAAAAGTTCGCTGAGCGATGAAAACAACGTTCGTCCATCTTGACCGGAAGTTATGAATATTCTATTATAAAAACGTATAAACCCTTCTTACAAACGGAATTTAAGCGCAGTTTTGATGTGGTGTGTGGTAAATCGTTAATTATACATCACTCTTTAATCTTAATATAAAAACGAATACATTTTCCCTTACAAACTGAATTTAAGCGCAGTTTTGATGTGGTGTGTGGTAAATCGTTAATTATACATCACTCTTTAATTTCATATAAAAACGTATACATCTTCACTTACAAACTGAATTTAAGCGCAGTTTTGAAGTGGTGTGTGGTAAATCGTTAATTATACATCACTCTTTAATTTAAATATAAAAACGTATACATCTTCCCTTACAAACGGAATTTTAGGGCCGTTTTGATGTGGTGTGTGGTAAATCGTTTATATCTTCCCTTACAAACGGAATTAAGCGCAGTATTGATGTGGTGTGTGGTAAATAGTTTATTATACATCACTCTTTAAATTTAATATGAAAACGTATACATCTTCCCTTACAAACGGAATTTAAGTGCCATTTTGTTGTGGTGTGTGGTAAATCGTTTATTATACATCACTCTTTAATTTTAATATAAAAACGTATACATCTTCACTTACAAACTGAATTTAAGCGCAGTTTTGATGTGGTGTGTGGTAAATCGTGTGGTATATCTTCAGCGTTTCAAATGCCGGACGCTGATTGGTTACTTGGAGCTGTCATTCAAATTCTGAACCTACCCCGATGATACAAAGAAAACGAATTGGTTTGATAGTGATCTATGATTCTTATCTTACTTTATCAATCACAACATGTGGTCACTGGAAGTAATTTATGATATAGCTACAATAGGTGGTATATGGCTTCATCGAACATCTCTTAATGGGTCTAAACGCTTTGTATATGTTTAGTCGTATTTTCTCTTCGTTAATAAGGGAAGATGTATACGTATTTATGTTGAAATAGCGTGGTGTAAAATAAACGACTTACCACAATAAAACGGCACTTACATTCAGTTTGTAAGCGAAAATGTATAAGTTTTTATATCAAAATTAAAGTTTGATGTATAATAAACGATTTACCACACACCACAACAAAACGGCACTTACATTCCGTTTGTAAGAGAAGATGTATACGTTTTAATATAAAAATTAAAGAGTGATGTATAATAAACGATTTACCACACACCACATCAAAACTGCGCTTAATTCCGTTTGTTAGAGAAGATGTAAACGTTTTAATATGAAATTAAAGAGTGATGTATTATAACCGGTCTACCATCGCAACATCAAAACGGCGCCAAAATTTCGTTTGAAAGAGAAGATGTATAGGTTTTTATTATTAAATTAAAGAGTGATGTAAAATAAACGATTTACCACACACCACATCAAAAATTGCGCTTAATTCCGTTTGTTAGGGAAGATGTAAACTATTTACCACACACCACATCAAAACGGCGCTAAAATTCCGTTTGTAAGAAAAGATGTATACGGTTTTTTTTAATTAAAATTAAAGAGCGATGTAAAATAAACGATTTACCACTCACCACATCAAAACGGCGCTAACATTCCGTTTGTAAGGGAAGATGTATACGTTTTTATATTAAAATTAAAGAGTGATGTATAATAAACGATTTACCACACACCACAATAAAACGGCACTTAAATTCCGTTTCTAAGGGAAGATGTATACGTTTATATAGGAAATTAAAGAGTGATGTATAATAAACGATTTACCACACACCATAATAATATGGCACTTAAATTCCGTTTCAACGGTTTGTAAGAAAAGCTGTATACGGTTTTATATGAAATTAAACAGCGATGTCTTATAACCGCTCAACCACACGCCACATCAAAACGGCACTTGAATTCCGTTTGTAAGGGAAGATGTATACGTTTTTATATTAAAGTTAAAGAGTGATGTATAATAAACGATTTACCACACACCACAACAAAATGGCACTTAAATTCCGTTTGTAAGGGAAGATGTATACGTTTTCATATTAAATTTAAAGAGTGATGTATAATAAACTATTTACCACACACCACATCAATACTGCGCTTAATTCCGTTTGTAAGGGAAGATATAAACGATTTACCACACACCACATCAAAACGGCCCTAAAATTCCGTTTGTAAGGGAAGCTGTATACGTTTTTATATTTAAATTAAAGAGTGATGTATAATAAACGATTTACCACACACCACAATAAAACGGCACTTAAATTCCGTTTGTAAGGGAAGATGTATACGTTTTTATATGAAATAAAAGAGTGATATATAATAAACGATTTACCACACACCACAATAAAACGGCACTTACATTCCGTTTGTAAGGGAAGATGTATACGTTTTTATTTGAAATTAAAGAGTGTATATTATAACCGATCTACCACACGCCACATCAAAACGGCGCTAAATTCCGTTTGAAAGAGAAGATGTATACGTTTTTATAATTAAATTAAAGAGTGATGTATAATAAACGATTTACCACACACAACAATAAAACGGCGCTAAATTCCGTTTGAAGAGAAGATGTATACGTTTTTATAATTAAATTAAAGAGTGATGTATAATAAACGATTTACCACACACCACAAAAAACGGCGCTAAATTCCGTTTGAAAGAGAAGATGTATACGTTTTTATAATTAAATTAAAGAGTGATGTATAATAAACGATTTACCACACACCACAAAAAACGGCGCTAAATTCCGTTTGAAAGAGAAGATGTATACGTTTTTATAATTAAATTAAAGAGTGATGTATAATAAACGATTTACCACACACCACAAAAAAACGGCACTTAAATTCCGTTTGTAAGGGAAGATGTATACGTTCTTATATTAAAATAAAAGAGTGATGTATAATAAACGATTTACCACACACCACATCAAAACTGCGCTCAATTCTGTTTGTAAGGGAAGATGTATACGTTTTCATATTGAAATTAAAGAGTGATGTATAATTAACTATTTACCACACACCACAACAAAACTGCGCTTAATTCCGTTTGTAAGGGAATATGTCTACGTTTTATATAAAATTAAAGAGTAATGTATAATTAACTATTTACCACACACCAGAACAAAACGGCGCTTAAATTCCGTTTGTAAGGGAAGATGAAAACGCTTTTTATATAAAATTAAATAGTGATGTATAATAAACGATTTACCTCACACCACATCAAAACTGCGCTTAAATTCCGTCCGTAATAAAATGCATATCTACATATTTCATATTAAAATAGTGTGTGATGTATAATAAAACGAATTACCACACACCATATCAGAATTGCGCTTTAAATCCATCTGTAATAGAAAATGAACATGATATATATATATATATATATATATATATATATATATATATATATATATATATATATATATATATATATATATATATATATATATATATATATATATATATATATATATATATATATATATATATATATAAATGAAGTCTCATGTATGCATAGTAAACGATTTACCTCTCCACCAGACAAAAATTTGCTTAAATACCGTCTGTTTTTAAGAATGAGCATGTTTTTCAATGTTAGATTGGTGTGCATTGTATAATTAAAACTAACAATTTACTACACACAAGCTAAAAACTGTGTTAACTTTCGCCTATAATAGAAAATAAACATGTTTTTATATAAAAAACGAAGTGTTATGTATAACAAACGATTTACCACACACCAAAACTGCACTTCAATTCCGTCTGTAAAAGAAATGTACATGTTATATATTTGAAATGTAGTGTAAAATAAACGATTTTCTACAATCCAAATTAAAACTGCGCTTAGATTAGAACACACCAGATCGAAACTGGGGTTAAATTCCGTCTGTAGACTGAAGTGGAATAAAGTCTAAAGAAAAAAGTAATAAAATATACAATGTATAATACATGACGACCAACCACAAACTCGATCAAAACACTCCTGTAATTCTCTATGAAATAATAAAATTCATAGAATTTCGATACGAGAAATAAGGGATTGATTGTATTACCGATTTACAACACACCAATTCTAAACTAGACAATACTATTAACCACACACCAAATCTAACGGAGATTCCTTCGCATAAGCAAGTTAATATAATTTCATTTTACATAAAAAGGTATGATCCATCCATTATCATAATAACACTAATTTCAATTAATTTTTGGTCTAACTTATATCTTGGATTCATTTTTCTTTAAAAAACGAGTGTTGTATATATAACGAATTGCTTAACAATAAATCCATTAACACAACTAATGTATCAAAGGTTATGATCAAAGGGAGAAAACTCTAACAAATCTTCACAAATTTAACCCATTTAGCGTATTCAGAGTTCACTCCCTTAGTACACAAATATCTGACGACATTTCTCATGACAATTTTTAACGCGTTTTCTGAGCTAATTATTGATTATTTTATGTCATTCTGTTAATCCATACCATAATTAGGCTTTAAAACAGGTAAACAATCGAAAATAAGCCTCATATCATGTTATACAAAGTGGTGTGTGTGTGTGGTGTGTGTGGTGTGTGGTTTTTCGTTTCACCCAGCTTGCATTTGCAAGTAAAAATTCCTACCTATGATAATAACTGTGTTTATATTTTTTAAGAGGAAGAATAGTATTAGATATGAAGAGAAAAGACAAATATCACTCAAAACATAAATGATACAGCAATATTTTATCTAAGATAGTTATTTCTGGATTACAACTTTGGAAAAGCATAAAGGTAAGTTTGATTTTAAATAATGAAATATTTTCAGTTATTTTAATTTCAAATTGATACAATGTGTTAGTGGTGTACCAGGAGAAAATAGAGTTATGTACCTGTCCTTGGACTCAACCTGGATGCAGAATGTCTTGACCTTATTGTGGGGCTTGATCTCCTGTTTGCAAGTCAGATACCATCTGAGCTTTATAGACAGATAATTATATCAGACAAAATGTTAAACATGCCTGCTGCAAGTATAAATACTAAATAGCTTAATTTATAAATTTTCTTTACCCTACAATAAACTCTATTATCTTAGAGGTATAAGCTAAAATATAATGAGCTAAAAAAAAGTTAGTAATTGCATTTTATAGTTTTATGCTTATGCACGTTCACCGACTTTACAGCTGTTACCCCTGGTCATCGGGCTACTGGTATCTATCTCCCTGGGGAGTCTTTTAAATCTGCTTAGTGCAGTCGACACTTTGGCGCAATGAAGTTATACCACCCTTGCAGGTACCCATTTTCACCTGGGTGAAGTGAAGCAATCGCAGGTATATTTCATGCTCAAGGAAATTAGCAGTGCCCCTGGTGGGGTTAGAACCCGGTACCTCTCGATCCATAAGCATGCATCCTACCACTGGACTACTGCTCCTACAAAAAGCTGACCAGAAAACATCTTTTTATCTTCATTATCTCTCATTAGAAGTATCTGTTTATATTGTTTGTAGGTTTGGTATTGAATATCAAAATGTCTGTTGATAAAGTGAACTCTAACTACATAGTAACATTCTATAAGTTTTTGTCTTTGAATATCATTGAACTTTGTGATTTAGTCTTGTCTACTGAGCTACTTAGGTAAAATATTTGACTTGTTTTTTAACAAACTTGATCGTAAAAAGTGATAGTTTTAACCTAATACTGTATTCACAGGGGTCATGGGTTTAATTCCCAGTGGGGCAATCTTTCTTGAAATTCGGTCTGACATAAACTATTTTCTACAGCCATTCTCTCTCCTAACACTGACTCTAAATCATGTCTGGGTAGCTGTCAGTCACTGGCGGAAAGATGTGCCTTGTAACTGGTTAACAGCTAAATCTAGAGATTTAACCTTAACTGAATGGTGAGTAGATTGACTTATCTTGGTCAAGTTCTTGCTTGAAGATATTTCACGCTAGTGAATGCATCCAGGGTTAGGGTACTTTTTATTTTAAGTCTCATGGAGAGTTCTGGGTTGTCTTAAATCTAAATCTTAAAGAAAATCCATCACCGTCTTCTTGTGTATTGTTTCAGATGTGGCCATAGTTCATTACATAATGAATGATGTAAAACAGGAGACAAAGTTACCTACAGTGAAATCTGACACCTACAGTGAAATCTGACACCTACAGTGAAATCTGACACCTACAGTAAAATCTGACACCTACAGTGAAATCTGACAGTGAAATCTGACACCTACAGTGAAATCTGACTCTATTTCAGCTAACTTTTGTTATTGGCAACATGATGAAAGCTAAAATCAGAGGTAAATCATATCTTAATATTTGTTGCACTTGATATTTTAACAGCCAAAAGTTTTTATCAAACTGCATTGTCATTTTAAGAGCAATTCATGTGCCTTCTGTAGTATATATACCTTCAGATTACCTTCATATATCTGTTCTCCCAAAAGTGCAAGATTGGTATAGCATCATTAATTGCCTTTGGCGCGATATGACCTTTCTGTGTCGGTGCGCCGTAAAACCAAAACAAACTAAACAAACAAACAACAGCAAGATTGGTTCTTAATATTTTCATATATAAAAAAAAAATAAAAAAACATCTAAATAGACTTTACATTTTTAATTACCAACCACTTTCACAATTATCAATTATTATTCAATTGTTGTTAGATCCTTGATAATTGTGAAACTGGTTCAGGTATTAAAATAGTTACGTCTATTTTTACGTTTTTTATTAGCTCGACTTTACGAAGTAAATTGAGAGCTCTCCTACTCACCCTAGCGTCGGTGTCCGCGCCCACATTTCTGATTAAAGTTTTTGTGCAGTAAAATATTTTTTTCCATAACTTTTTTATTTCTTAATGTATCAATTTCATACTTCAAATGTATGTTTCTTATTATCAACTACAGTCCAATTACGATAATTCGAAATACCTCGGGAACAGCAAAATATGTCGAATTTTCGCGATTTCGTATATCGTAAAATCGTTATTTTTGGTGTTGTCCGTAATATAATTGCATCGTGATAATTACTTATGCTCGCAGTTGTCTTTCGTGAATTGACGCTTGTCATACGACAAATATTTATTTTGTTAATGTACGTGTATGTATTGTTTAAAATATGTTTAGAAATAAAATTTAGTTTTGTGTTTGTATTTTTATCTCTCCCCCCTCTTTTCTCACCCGGGATTGGGACCGGCGACAACTTCTTATATAGGTTGATACTTGTATTCTATCGTTAGAGCACATCTTATTTAGCGGACCCCGGAAGTTAATATAAATACGAACAGAGGCGCTAGGCAAGTGCTGATAATTTTGTGTTATTATGGGGGCTATTGTCCCTACACCACCGCTGATATTGTAAAATGAATTACAAAAAAGCATTTTAAAATATTTCTTGAAAATAATTCATTTAAGAAAGGAATAAAAAAAACGGCATGGGTAAAAACAAAATGGCGTCCATAAATTTGTAAACAACGCAACGTCCGAGCATGCGCAATAGCTTTAGAATGCAGGTTCCGCTATCCTCTCAGATGACCTGAGCCCTTCACTGAATTACCGAGAATAAATTTGAACGACTGTTTACGATAAAATACGGTAAACGGTAAATAAATTTTAGCAATGAACTTTAAATAAGAACTTATGCATAAAGCAAGTTCGATGAATAGAACACTGGCTTTAGTATATAAGGACGAAGGGTCATACGTTTTTGTCACTCAAGCATACAAATGTGAAATATCACGCTTGGTATACAATAGATGTTTGCATCTTTGTTGTCATAAAACAAGCCAATAATAATAATCCATAATTGACTATCGATCTGGCGTGAAAAGCACACGTCATTACATGTTATCAAATATTACAATAGCGATAAAGTTAGATGGTCAGAGGTGTGAAAAACATGCGGCTAGAGATCCGTGTCGAATTATCGCATAAATTTTCAACTGATTCTTTGTTCAGCGGACTATAAAAAAGCGTTGAATTAGCGCAAATTTCGAAAAATCGTGTGTTGAATTATCGCGAAATTCTAACATTAAACATATAGGAGAAAATGTCGGGACCGTAGATCTATGTCGAGTTACCGCAAATTTTGAAAAATCGCGTGTCGAAAAATTGTAAATCAACTGTACATCTCATGTGACAAGGTTCATAACTCCAAAAACATTTTTTTTAGAATTATCTCCCCTTGAAATTAGAAATTTCTTTGAAAAATGATTGTTTTTACTGCAACTGTTTTATTTCTTTTGGTATTCACTTCCAACTTTAAATGTATCTTTCTTATTATCGACTACATCTCATGCAACAAGGTTCATAACTCCAAAAACATTTTTTTCAAAATTGTCTCCCATGAAGTCCCATGAATTTTCTTTATTTTTTTTTCACTTTAAATTTGTTAAGTTTTACCATTAAATTTTCAAATTTTAAAATATGTTTGTTCCTTATCATAAACCACATCTCCTGTGTCAAATACTTACTTAGTCGAGCATACTGTCTCCTCTGATAGCTCTTGTTATTCTTCTGATGTGTGATGCTTGTTACAGCTGCTCCTTTAAACTTTTTGATATGTATAAAAATAAAATTTACCGATTTGTCTTTAACCGTGTTTTAACAGTTAAGAATCGTTGTATAAACTTAATTAAGTATTCAGAACACATATTTCATGTTTTCTCTAAAAACTGTTAAGTGCTGAATTAAAAGTACTCTCATGTTTTTAGTTTTTTAATAAAAGCTAAGTATTTAAAGTCACTAATATCTCTGTTTTTTCTTATTACAGCTTAGTATTTAAGTTCACTAATGTTTCTGTTCTGTCTTATTACAGCTTAGTATTTAAGTTCACTAATGTTTCTGTTTTCTATTATTACAGCTTAGTATTTAAGTTCACTAATGTCTCTTGTTTTCTATTATTACAGCTTAGTATTTAAGTCCACTAATGTTTCTGTTCTGTCTTATTACAGCTTAGTATTTAAGTTCACTGATGTTTCTGTTCTGTCTTATTACAGCTTAGTATTTAAATACAATAATGTCTCTGTTGTGTCTAATTTCAGCTTAGTATATTAAGTTTACTAATGTCTCTGTTTTGTCTAATTACAGCTTAGTATTTAAGTTCACTAATGTCTCTTGTTTTTCTCATTTACAGCTTAGTATTTAAGTTCACTAATGTTTCTGTTTTCTCTTATTACAGCTTAGTTTTTAAGTTCACTAATGTTTCTGTTTTCTCTTATTACAGCTTAGTATTTAAGTTCACTAATGTTTCTGTTTTCTATTATTACAGCTTAGTATTTAAGTTCACTAATGTCTCTTGTTTTCTATTATTACAGCTTAGTATTTAAGTTCACTAATGTTTCTGTTTTGTATTATTACAGCTTAGTATTTAAGTTCACTAATGTTTCTGTTTTGTCTTATTACAGCTTAGTATTTAAATTCACTAATGTTTCTGTTTTCTCTTATTACAGCTTAGTATTTAAGTTCACTAATGTTTCTGTTTTGTCTTATTACAGCTTAGTATTTAAGTTCACTAATGTTTCTGTTTTGTCTTATTACAGCTTAGTATTTAAGTTCACTAATGTTTCTGTTTTGTCTTATTACAGCTTAGTATTTAAGTTCACTAATGTCTCTTGTTTTCTTTTATTACAGCTTAGTATTTAAGTACACTAATGCCTCTTGTTTTCTATTATTACAGCTTAGTATTTTAGTTCACTAATGTCTCTTGTTTTCTATTATTACAGCTTAGTATTTAAGTACACTAATGTCTCTGTTTTGTCTTATTCCAGCTTAGTATATTAAGTTTACTAATGTTTCTGTTTTCTCTTATTACAGCTTAGTATTTAATTACACTAATGATTCTGTTTTGTCTTATTACAGCTTAGTATTTAAGTTCACTAATGTTTCTGTTTTCTCTTATTACAGCTTAGTATTTAAGTTCACTAATGTTTCTGTTTTCTCTTATTACAGCTTAGTATTTAATTACACTAATGTTTCTGTTTTCTCTTATTACAGCTTAGTATTTAAGTTCACTAATGTTTCTGTTCTGTCTTATTACAGCTTAGTATATAAGTTCACTAATGTTTCTTTTTTTCTTTTATTACAGCTTAGTATTTAAGTTCACTAATGTCTCTGTTTTCTCTTATTACAGCTTAGTATTTAAGTTCACTAATGTCTCTGTTTTGTCTTATTACAGCTTAGTATTTAAGTTCACTAATGTTTCTGTTTTCTCTTATTACAGCTTAGTATTTAAGTTCACTAATGTCTCTGTTTTCTCTTATTACAGCTTAGTATTTAAGTTCACTAATGTTTCTGTTCTGTCTTATTACAGCTTAGTATTTAAGTTCACTAATGTTTCTGTTCTGTCTTATTACAGCTTAGTATTCAAGTTCACTAATGTTTCTGTTTTCTCTTATTACAGCTTAGTATTTAAGTTCACTAATGTTTCTGTTCTGTCTTATTACAGCTTAGTATTTAAGTTCACTAATGTTTCTGTTTTCTCTTATTACAGCTTAGTATTTAAGTTCACTGATGTTTCTGTTTTCTTTTATTACAGCTTAGTATTTAAGTTCACTTATGTCTCTTGTTTTTTCTTATTAAAGCTTAGTATTTAATTACACTATTATTCTATTAATTTAAAGTGTATGTTCAAATTAAATTATTTTCTATAAAAAATGTCAATTTGCTGAAATATTTAATTGTATTGAGTCAAAATTTGTCTAACATCAAATCTAGACTATATGTCATTTCAAGTCTAAATTTTTAAAGTTTAAGTACAACATAAAAGTCAAATTTACATAGGTGGAAAGCGAATATGACTCAAAAATACCTTATTATCTTTGATGAAATGGCATAAAAGTTGAACTATTACTATAAATTAATTCAAAATAAAAACAAGATCTTTGGTCAACATGACTAGCTTATTTCAAGTTATTTGAAAACTTAGCCTTATTTGCACTTTATCTCATATATAGGAGTCATATTCTCTGTTTACTCATACCCAAATTTTACATATGTTATATTTACAAATGTTGTAACACTATGTTATATCTATATATTATAGGTATTAAATTATAATATTGGTTCATTGATACTCTGCAATGATACAGTTACATATTATAGTCTTTGATCGTAAGTAAACTTTTATCCTCTGAATCAAAAACACTATATATATGCAACCTGATAAAAATATGTGATCTGAACTGAGATTTGAACCTATGACCTTTTGTGTCATAAGGGTACATTACCATGGCAAGGGAGTACAAGTGCCACATTATATCTCCACTACATTTACCACTGCCTCAACAAAATTGTCCTCTTGGAGGTTGAAAGTCTGAGGGACCATCTTTCTTAGGATGCAAGCACACAATTCCCTGTAGGTTATTTTGGTTCTGCCCCAAATGTAACCCAAAATAATCCTCCGTCTCAGCTGAGATTCAAACCTACAACCTGTCCAGTCCTATGCAGACAATATGATGTCACCTTAAATGCTAGCATAAAGACAAGTGATGTAAAATACCACTTAAGTCAATATAAATGTCAACACAATTTACTTTACTTTAATACAGAAGTCAGTGCACTTAACCTAGCTTTCATGGACCCTTGTCTACAACTTTCCTACCCTTTCATAAGGCCAACAAAGTTTTCCATATATCATGGAAAATTGACACTGTTGTCAAATTATTCTGAGACTTGAAGGGTATAACCACCCTTGATGTGATTTGAAACCTGTACCCTCCTTGCCATTCTAGACGTTTTATCTAAATGTTATATTTATATTTTAGGTATTAGATTATGATATTGGTAAATTGATTCTCTGCAATGCTACAGTAACACATTTTAAACTTTACATGTAAGTATGATTTTATCATCTGAATCTAAAACACTATATATACATGTAACTTGATAAAAAATCTGTGATCTGAACTGAGATTTGAACCTATGACGTTTTGCCGACCGATCTAATTTTGGCCAAACAAATAATTGGACCATACATTGAAATATAGTTAATCCTACCAGATTCATAATGAAGATTGCTGGTTTATAAAATGATTTTTACCTAGCACTGACTGTGGGTCAAAGATTCAAACCTAGCTGGTTCAGAGTATATAGTCATGTGATCTTCAGTTTGTAAACAAAACATTTGTTTTTGTCAAATTATTGCAGCAGCCAAGTTACAGCAGAAATTTAATCAGTTGGAAAAATAACTGATATTTCTTTGTCCAAAAATACCTATATTAGCCTTAGAGTTGCAACTGTTAATTCAGTATTAGTGGGGTCGATAAGTGTCATTTTTCACGACAATCTTTCACTTTGTGATACAAGCACCAAATTTGGTACAGTTGTTGTTCATAGTGTGTAGTTTACAAAAAGCACGATTTCCAGCTCCGAATTCAAGATGGCCGCCATTTTTTCAAGATGGCCGCCGATTATAGGAATTTTTGTCCTGTTCATAGTAAATAGCATTTTTTTATTGTTTTTATTAAAGTATATATCAAAATAATTTCAATATTTCATGACTAATAAACAATTCTGTTAAATACTTTAAAAAAATCCATTTAATGGCTGTCAATTCAAAATGGCGACCATTATAAGACGCTTAATAATTTTATACACTAACGCTTATTCTCGGATGTAAATCATTGCATTAAATTGATTCAGAACATTTCTCATTTATAAGAATATATCTCAAAGTAAAACCAGTGCATCTGGTGACCTCTCTACAGTGAAACATAGGCATCCGGCACGGTTTCGGATCGAAAACATTACATATATGACCGCCTGTGCTGTGAAACTAAGCATGTAGATCAGTGTCATTTTATAGTATGCTTCTGCTGTTTTTGCACAAGATATCTTTTTTTGTTTGTGTGCCTTTAAACTAAAACAGGTTTCTGTAAATTATATTAAAATGTCCCAAATGTTATCATAACAGCCCCTTTTTATATTATAAAACTATCGTTAGTCGACGTGGAGGAGCCAATGTTAACAAGGCTTACCACAACGGTGTACAGCTCACACGGAATTCAAATAATACTGAATGAACTATTGGGTTAGATGTAGGATATTTTTCCATTGTCACATATTTAGGAATGATGATTCCGGACTACTATGAATTAAATTCAGTGGCATATCAATTAGTACAAATCAGAAATTAATTCGTTATCATCCATGACTACGGTTTGAATCCAAACTACTTTTTAACATATTCAAAAAGTACTACATGTCTCAGTAGCTACATATCCATTTTTGTCAGTATCCAACCGAATTCCTTCTTCTGTAAATACGTGGCCAAGATATTTAAAAGTATACACCGATAGTTGTATCACATATCTCAATGTGCTTTTACGGTAAAGCAGTAATAAGATTCACTAGAAAGCAGAAAATGTCAACAAAATCTATCATGTATTTCTATAACAATCGATTTGGAGAAGTGCTGCTGTCTCTATCAGACACATACAAAGTGCAAGTCTCCCCAAAATTGTTAGTAGCTCAAATGAATATTCTATATTAAATTCATATTGTTTTTAGGTTTAATCCACCTTTACTCGACGATGGAGCTGATATTAATGAATCTTTGTAATGCAATAGTGCAAATTATCACGAAATTCCTTCATCAAATGATTACTATTTGCAAATTTGCTAGATAACGAACAGCCTAACAGAATAGTAGAGTCGATAAGTGTAATTTTTCACGACAATCTTTCACTTTGTGATACAAGCACCAAATTTGGTACAGTTGTTGTACATAGTGTGTAGTTTACAAAAAGCACGATTTCCACCTCCAAATTCAAGATGGCCGCCATTTTTTCAAGATGGCCGCCGATGATAGGGATTTTTGTCCTGTTCATATAAAATAGCTTTTTAAATTATTTTTTATTTACGTATTTATCAAAATAATTTCAGCATTTTATGACAAATAAACTATTATATTATATTCTTTAACAAAATCTATTTAATGGCTGTCAATTCAAAATGGCGGCCATTACAAACGCCAAATAATTTTATACACTAACGCTTATTCTCGGATGAAATTCAATGTAGTTAATTGATTCAGATCATTGCTCATTTGTTAGAATATATCTCAAAATATAACCAGTGCATCTGGTGCCATCACTACAGTAAAACGTAGGCATCCGACACGGTTCCGGATCGAAAACATTACATAAACGACCGCCTGTGCTGTGATACTCAGCATGTAGATAAGTGTCAGTTTGAACTGAGCTTACTGCTGTATTGGCAAATGATATTTTCCTTTGTTTGTGCGCTGTTGAAATCAAACAGTGTTCTGCATATTATACTAAAGAGTGCTATCAAATCAGCCTCTTTTAATATGTTATATCTATCGTTAGTCAACGTGGATGAGCCAATGGTAACAGGGCTTAAGTTACCATAATGGCGTACTGCTCACACAGAATTTAATAATACTGACTGAATCATTGGTTTAGATATAGGGTACTCTTTAGGAATGATGGTCCCGGACAACTATGAATTAAATTCAGCGGCGTTCGTATCAATTAGTACAAGTCAGAAATTAATCCGTTATCATCCATAACTACGGTTTGAATCCAAAAACTGATTTAATAACATATTCATAAAGTACTACATGTCTCAGTAGCTATATCTCCATTTTGACAGTACCCAACCAATTTCCTTCTTCTGTTAAATGTATGGCCAAGATTTTTCAAAGTATATATCCATTGTTGTATCCCAGATCTCAATGTTATTTTACGGTAAGGTAGTAAATAGATTTACTGTAAATCAGGAAATGTCTACAAAAAACCATCATGTATTTCTATAACAACCGATATAGACTAGTGCTGCTGTCTATCGGACACAAACAAAGTTAAAGTCTCCCGCCATTGTTAGTAGCTCAAATGAATATTCTATATTAACTCCAAATATACCATCTTTTCATAGGACAATTCAGATTGTTTTTAGATTTAATCAATCTTGATAAGACGATTGAGCTTGTATTAATGAAGCTTTGTAATGCAATAGTGCAAAGTATCACAAAACTTCCTTCATCAAATGATTACTATTTGCAAATTTGAATATGCTAGAAAACGAATAGCCTAACAGATTAGCCATTCGTAGCCACACAAAGTGACACTAGCAAACTCTATACAGGTCAGAAATATCAGCTGGCCAATACATTTCAGACTGTGGTCATTATACCTGACTATCAGCCTATTTCCGATGCAATTTATGAATTCTTGCTCGTACATTCTTTTTCTTAGAAAGCATTAAGAACTTTTGGATAATATGCTTTTTAAGATTTAATTCCATAGGTGCATGCGAATGCCTCGAAATATAAAACAACGTACACATGTAATTAGTTTCGATGTTTACGATGGTCTATTAGAGACAAACGTGAGCACCATAGAGTAGCAATCAACACAAAATTACCAGCAAAATGGCTGAAAATTGTACGTGATAGTGACAAGAAGAACGAACTACATTGGGTTCTGATCCGACAAAATACTTACCATGTGTTTTTATAATGTTGTTGTTGTGACAAAATGTGAGATTGCACTATCAAATTCATCCATTAGTTTTTACAATAAAATGAATCCTTGTAATCATGAAGAATCATATTCAAGCCACTTTATACTTTAAAGCAACAGCCAAAAATCTGTTATAATAAAGCATGTGTGACTGATGTTGTTGAAATCAACGTTTTTATATCACTTAAAGGGTGCAAATTGCATAAACCTTCGTTGAGTTTGGTCATAGGTAGTCAATTAGGAGGTTACCAATACACAAAATGTCGGCTCAGAAAAATCTAATAGAATGTTATTCTTTTACGATTTTACTGGTAGTCATTTTAGGTAGGTCTTTGAAAAAGCTAAGTCAATATCAAGCAGACATGATCAAGATTTCAAAACACTCTAGAAATGTGTCATGATTATGTGCGATTAGAACAGTCTTATAGACAATGTTGCGTCGCTAGGCTTGACTTGTCTGTCGAAGAGCAAATATCTTATGATGCAATTCCACAAACAAGGGGGTCTTTCTATGAACATGTCAAGAGTTATTTCTTCCACACTGCGTGTATTTTGGGTCAATTGATGGTTATCAAGATCAAAATCCAGTCGACTGGCTCTAGTAAAACAGTAGCGAATGGTAAGAGCTATTGGTCAACTTTTCACCGATTGCCAAAAGTTGTCATCAGTTAACCGTGTTGAAAAGAGAGAATGTCATGAGCGATGCAAATGCTATCGAGTCAGTTTTAAATGAACTCGTTTATATGTGCTTGCATGTGCGAATAATGAAATCATCACAGAGACTAAACCATCTAATATAGCATGCAAAGCTTGGTCTAAAAATAGAAATTACGAAATCAAAATATGATTAATAGTGTTTTCGTCTAGGTGAAAGCTACGCATTGATTGGTCGACACAAAGTTCATCTCGACATGACCTTCCACGGAGACAGTAGAGATTCTGTACGGCGATGCTCAACAGGATATCTGTTTACGGAGATTGTGAGAACCCTTGCTTCATTTTCTAAAAATGGTGATAAATTTCTGATAAAATCACTTTATACATATACCTTCTCATTTGTCATTGACCTTTGACCTACACAACATGTGGACACTATTAAGCATAAACATAGTACACATTTAATGAAGGCAATCCAAATATGTATATATATTTCATTGTCAAAATAATAGTCTCAGATAAACTAATTGTTTGATTATTTTAAGTATTTACGGGCGGGGTTGGCCTATTAACATCCTCCTTGGATAAAGTTCAAGGTCACGGTAAATGTCAATTACGCCTACCGATTTGTCAATGATTCCATCAAGTTAATTTGAATAATAACTATTTATAATTGCATCTCGAATTCCTACATGATCATTCAAATGATTCAAAAAGTTTGAAACAACTTTCTCATGTATGTTACCGTTACCATGACCTTGACCTTGATCTTGGAAGTATATCACATGATGTAAATCAATGTCTTAACATGGTTAACATTTGTAGTAAGCAAAAACACTATAATGTATCATCCTATAAGACATCTAAAGCGGTAAAAAAGAAGTTGGGTCGCTTTAGTATACTGATTTCAAGGCGCATGCGCAGAAACGGCGGCCATCTTGGATTTCGAAGTGGAAATCGTGCTTTTTGTGAATGGTAGACCTTGCAGGCCATCAGTGCCAATTTTGGTGCTTGTATCACCAAGTGAAAGATTGTTGCAGTTATCGACCCCACTATATCCTCTGCTCAAATTATTTTGTGCATGACCTAGTTTACAGCTTGACTTCAAGTTTTGAATAAACGCTGTTAAAGTGTTATTAGTACAAAATTATAATGTGAAGGACCAACTACTAATTGAGTGTTTTAAATGTTTTCTCTGGCACTGAGATATTTAATCTTTCTTGGAAGAAATGATGTTTTTGAAATAAACTGATCCACATTTACACATGGAAAACAAAGAGTCATCTAAATACATGCTAAGATCAGTATTTATTAGTTAATCAATGCATTGTATTATGACTTAAACCATGTGTACATGAGTAAGATATAATTATAGTAAAACTTTTTGTTGTACACATGGTCATTTTTTTTCTCAAAATTTTATTCATCTAAGTAACTTGTTACTATTTTTAGAATCTTGTTACTATTTTTAGAATCTTGTTACTATTTTTAGAAATCTGGTATACATGATCATTTTTTTTCTCAAAATTTCATTCATCCAAGAACTTTTGAAGAATACTATATCTCTTACATATATAGCTAATCTGATGTTATAATATATTTTTTCAGGTTCAAGAAATTCTGACTAAATTAAACTTCTGATAGATGATAATTGGAGAACCAATGACTGTTCAGTCAACTTGTGACAACAACATTGTGAATGAAGTTTTTAGAATATAATACATAATATTTTTAATAAACTTGTGACATTATTACTGGTGGATTATAAAGAAAGAATCTACTTGACTTTCACTCTAACAACAACAACAACAATATTGTGAATAAACTCATGACTTTATTACTGATGAAACATGATATCTACTTGACTTACAATCTAACTAAAATATTTGATCTTCTCTACCATGTCTAGATCTGAAAACAAACAAGTTCAGGTCAATTTTTAAATGATTTTCTGTTGACCAATCAAAGCCTTTCGTCACATATTTGAAAGTGACAAATATGGCTTTTTTATCATACTCATTACCATTTTAAAAACTGAACCTAATACCTAATAAAACAAAATCTCTGATTGGCTGAAATTTCCTAAAAAAAGGAGTGTTTTTTCTGAAAGCAAGAATCTAGAATTAACTATTTATATTGGTTGACTTCAGATCTACTTGTGGTAGGGAAAGACAAAGAATTTGAGTTAGATTTATTAACTTAGTGAAGGAATTTAAAGTGTCTTTCAGTGTTTTAGTGTAAATAATATGTATTGTGCCTAAAGTTTGACCCCGACTTGACCTATATGCAAGAATATTCATAACATTGAATACGAATGTAGTATGAATACTCAATTACATCGTGGCCATGGGTATTATGTGTTAAAATTTATCGCATAAACATACTTCAATAATTTTACAATTCCTGCAGAAGTATAGAATAGGCGTGGTACTGATTTTCGTCAGGATATGTGTAGATAATTATTAGATGCATATGTGAAAGGTCAGATTGGGATCAAACTTTACACACTATATACATGTACAAATGTATTATAACTTGTTCACAATGACCTGAGACAGATGAATACATTTTAAACTCAACAGCTTATTGATGTCTAAATTGTGTTTTTTTATTTGGTTTTAAGGCCTAACCATCGAAATGTCAATAATATTAAAACTGTTCTGTTTGTCTAACATGCTGTTCATAATCTATATATCCTAACTGTATTGTCCGATATCAAATTGTCCAATAATTATAGGCAGTGGCTAGAGTGACGGTACCGTAACTGTGAATAAGAGTCTAGGGTTACGGAAATTTCGTAACTGTAGGCAACCCTTGTTAGGGTAGGCTAGCGTTACGAAAGTCTAATAACATGCGTATGTTTCACATTTTAAACATAAAAAAACTTGTTTATGTTCATTATTACTCAAAATAAACAAATATTTACTGTCATGACTTATCCTACTCAGTAATTATGAATATTAACAAGTTTTTTTATGTTTAAAAATTGACACAAACTTGCGTTATTACACTTCCCTAACTCTAGCCACTGCCATAATTATATGTACATTTGTATTCATGTCAATATCAATATTATAGCTTGATCTGAGGCAGATGAATTAGAATACATTTTTCAACTCTTATTGATTTGTAATTGTTACTTATTTCTCAGGTCATAGTAAACATGCTAAACTTAACTTATGAATTTGTATTGTCCAATATCAACCAAGATCAAAAATTGTATTTTGACTTTCGAGTTTATTTTCTAGTTTATAAAACTATTGTTTAGGTAAAGGCAGTCTGCACTATTCCTGTCTTAAGAAACGGTATATATATATATATACATGTATATATATATATTAGATAAATTAACTTTTTGTTTGACCAAAGAAACCAACTAAAATTGCAGGGTTGACATTTGTCTTTTTCTCATTATTTTGACTGTTGCAAGATGTTGTTATCATTTGAAAGAGCGAAGTCTTAACTATTCATACATATTTTAATAAGCCAATTTGATTTATTTACTGTAAAAAATGGATCATTTATTGAAAAAACTATTATTATAAAAGTTATATATCTTATATGTATATTTATAATGTATTTGAAAAGGGACCATGCTGGCTGTCTTTGATTTTATGTTTATTGTGTTGGACTTCGAAATTGTAATGACTTTTCTAGCACTGTGTTTTTTAGTCATTTTGTTTGTTATCCAGATTTTTATGTTGCAACATTTTTGTTCAGTATTATACTATGATACATTATTTTTCTATTTTCGAACTTCCCCACAAATTATTACATAATTTTTATATTTTATCATTTAGTTGTATTTTAAGTGAGATTATTCTTTTGAAACCTAGACTATAAGTGCCCACCAAAAGTTTGGAGACAATGGAAATTTAATAAAATTCTTTTATTTCAATGATTGTTTTGGTAGGACCATTAATTTCAATATATTTGGTATGGTTGGTGATAGAATAAAAACTAATTTTGTGAATGCATAAGAATTATAAGATTCAGCATCTGATATCCCAAAGCCTTAAAAACCAAATTTAATATACATGTAATTCTATTTTATAACATTAATAGTCTAAACTACAAAAAGTAACATGATAATAAATTAGCAACACAAAAATGCATTTTAAAATAAATGGTAAATAAATTTTGATCAAACCTGTGTAGTAGGCTTACTGAGTGAAAATGTCTCCAAACTTTTAGTGGGTACTGTGTATGAAAGAAAAGTTTGTAGTTGTTCAAAGAGAGTATGAGTCTAGCGCAGGGCATCTCATGAAAAATGTTTTAATATCTGACAAAGGAAATTATATAATAGTTACATACAACTTATTGTAATAATACTCTCATTGTGGTTATGTTTTAGATTTTTAAGTTTATCTAACTTAACTGAAGTTTTTAATCTTCCCCAGCACTGGTAGATCTGGCTTTTTTAAATTTTATTTTTAAAGAAACTCCCTTTTTATTCTTTCAATCAGTGTTGACAATACAAAAATCATTTAGTTAGCTTTCAAATATTTGGAATCCTAACTTTTTTACAAAGTACATGTATAATATCAACCATCAGTTTTAAATATGTGAAAGCAAACTTCAGATTGGTTAACTTAAACACTTATTTAAGTTAATTAAGAGTTAGTCATCTTAAGGTCAACCTGTCTTACATTCAGAACAACCCCGGGGATCTTTTACGGAGATAAACCTCAGATATCAGAAATGGTAGGATTACAACCAATCTCCGTAAACAGAGATCCTGTAGAGCGCTGTCGTACTGGATCACTACTTAGTCAATGCAAGGTCATGTCGAAATGAACTTTGTGTCGACCAATCGATGCGTAGCTTTCATCTAGACGAAAACAATATTAATAACATTTTGATTTCGTAATTTCTATTTTTAGACCTATATTTGCATGCTAATTTAACTGCGGTATTATTCACAGTCTGCGATTGGGTGGCTCATTTCAAATTGCATGACATAGATGATGTAAACAAGTTACGTATCATAACAATTTCGTCATGAATATTATGATGAGAAAAGGTCACCTGAAAGCGACCTACGTTTGGAAAAGGCCAGATCAAAATTAGCGAGTATGCGAGCGGTAAAATTTTAGATCGGGTTTTAATCAAATTGGAATACAACATGTTATAAGTCCTGGCGAATAACTCCCTGGCAAGAAGTTCTATTATTGTTTATACATGGATGTGTAGGAATACAACATGTTATAAGTCCTGGCAAATAACTCCCTGGCAAGTAGTTCTAGTATTGTTTATACATGGATGTGTAGGAATACAACATGTTATAAGTCCTGGCAAATAACTCCCTGGCAAGTAGTTCTAGTATTGTTTATACATGGATGTGTAGGAATACAACATGTTATAAGTCCTGGCGAATAACTCCCTGACAAGTAGTTCTAGTATTGTTTATACATGGATGTGTAGGAATACAACATGTTATAAGTCCTTGCAAATAACTCCCTGACAAGTAGTTCTAGCATTGTTTATACATGGATGTGTAGGAATACAACATGTTATAAGTCCTGGCAAATAACTCCCTGGCAAGTAGTTCTAGTATTGTTTATACATGGATGTGTAAAGTCAGTTTACAATTCGCCTGCTATTCTGCTAATCAGCTACAAAACAATATTCAGAAGTCTAAATCATAGCAGAAAGTCATGGATAGAAACACGGCCACCTCTCATTTTCATGTACAGCACTTTAACAGGCTTTATCAAAATATTTCATCACCACAATATCGTCATATTTCTATGTAGTACAGACTATATTACTACAGACACCAAAATCATGTTTTCTTCGTAATCTATGTTAGATTTACTTTCTCACCTTATGATATCTGGGGTCTATCTGCATAGAAGATTGCCAAGGTAGTTCTGAATGCCTGTTTTAGGAAATTAAAGTGCTTTTGACTGATTTAATTCATATTGTTATAATTGATTGTCTATTTAAGATTTTTAACTTCTTACTTATTAATGTAATAATTTTGTTGCTAGCAACTTATTTATGGAGTTTTATAAATTATTTCTAAGGCAATATTTACAAGACAAATGTTTGTGTTTAGAAAATAATCAAATAGTTTTCATATAAATCCAGAGTAAGCAATGTGTTTTTGTTTGTATTTGTTACCAGAACATATGATTAAATATCTTTCAAAAATATCTTTATTCAAAATTTACCAAATTTTAATGTTTTCTTAAAAATATTAAAATTTGTCATTACATAAGATTTGAAAACTTTGTATTGTATTAGACAATTAAGTCAGCACTGAGATTATAAGACTCCATACTTTAAACTCAGAAATGTGTTATTTGGATAAGGTTGATTAAGCTTTTATTTGTAGTAGATTTAGTAAGAAGTTAGAACATTACAATTGATGATCAAAATTAGTTTTCTTTTTTCTTTATTTACATGAAGTAAGACTAGTGTTGTACTAATCCATTGAAATGTTATAACAGGGTTGTGGAAATCCTTATATTTTGTGTATCGTATGTGAAGTTTAACCCCGACCTGATCTTTCATTTTTGCATCTAATAATTATGTATGCATAATCGGACAATAAACAGTACCACACCTATTCTACACTTCAGCAACGATTGTAAAATCATAAATAAATATACATAAAATCATGCCCATGGTGTAAACAAGCATTAATACTACAATCGTATTAAATGTAATGAATTTTCTTGCATTAAGGTCAGGTTGGGGTCAAACTTTACTCACAATACTATTAGATATACTACTTGTCTAAAGAAAAAAAATATTAGTCTTATGTCTAAAATATTTATAGTCTGACAATATTAACCTGAGCTTAACCTTTATGCATCAATATATAAAACTCAGTATATGATGTCTATTTTTGTCTTTGTTTATACATTGCACATTATCAGATGCTTTTGGCAAAATATAATACTGATCAAATGAAGAATACTTTGAACTTGTGCTACAATATTGTGAACTAATGTGTTTCCCCTAAAACAAATGAGTCTAATATTAAAAGTACAATAACATGCCTGTTCAAAAAAATGATGTACAGCCACATAGGTTTGTATAATCGTATACACACATATGGAAATTAATGTAAGTGATGCATGTAATTATTATATTTAGGTAGTTCAAGCTCAGGTTGATATTGTTGGACTATTCCTGTCATTGAATTTTAAGGGCATCCTCTCAGTTAACCCAATCAGTAGTGTCGGACTACACGACTTTGAGTCTTTGGTTCATTTCTGGACCTATATATTGTAGAGGAGTTAGGTCATAAAATATTTCATACAGCCTTTCTTTGACTAATCTCTGTATGAAGTAAACTTGTTTGAAACAGGTTTGTTTTGTTAATGAATTGATAACTGAATTTTAAATTGTTTGTTTTTAATTTTATGGCAAGCAAAACACATTTATGTTGTAACAATAAGTTTCTCAATTTAAACTAAAATTCCACAACCCTATTATATAAATTATAACTTGTTAATGTTGACCTGAAATTTAAATATTTAAGTGTATAAAGTTATATCAAATGATGTATTATAAGACAAAATAGTTATTCATTTATAGATATTGGTAAATTTCATTCAACTGTTAGTGGTACATACATTAACACTGTTGATTTAAATTCTTGAATTTTGAACTCATTATCAATAAAAATAGATCAAGTAATTTATGTTTGGAGGATATCAAACAGATGTTGAGTATTTAAATCAGGGGTTCTAATAGGGCTGCTGCGAGTATCCGAGTACTCCGATATTCCCGATCACGACCAGAAAATCGAGTATGAATATTCGTCACGTCCGAAATTGCTACAAATGAATCGTGGTTTGAATCCGATCGCCACTAGCTCAACGATTCACAGCCATAGGTTTTAATATATGTGCCATTGACAGTTGAATAAAAATTACCAATAAGAATCATTTCAAAAGTTTAAAAGTAAGACCAGCACAATTTAATACATTCTGCTTACTGAAACTTCGAAATTCAAACATTCTAAATGTTTATCATATTTTATGTTTTTCTATTCACTTTAAAATTTCTGTTGTTCAATTAATTATTTTGAGACAACCAACTGGGTGTTTCAAACATGAAGCTTGATATAATTCATACATTATTTCTTTACGCTGTGGTCATTAGAATGTCATTCTCATACCAAGATGCTTCCAGATCAGTATAGATTTATACATTTTGAAATTTTTGTGGCATATTCCTTCAGTAATAATTTTATTCCCTGAAAAACTTGTTTTTCAATATCTTAATAATAAATATAATATGTCATGTATAGCTTTATATACTTTAATTTGATCATTTAATCATAAGATCAAATCACATTGAAGATTTATATTCCATATTTTCTGATTATTTTATACAAGGGAGATAACTCTTGATATTACCATATAACATTGTTGACACAGTTATTTCCCTTTGTTCATATAAGACTTACTTTTTTGTTGATTTTCGTTTGTTGATAGGGAAAATGTTTGCTCTTAGAGAAATAGTAAGCAAGTACTGGTTACAGAACATAGTTCAAGAAAGCTGGTTATGTAGATAGGTGCTGTAAATACTTTAAAGTTTACGCAAAATTTACTTGATGTGCAGTTCATAACACTGGGATTCCTAACGATAACCATTTATACCTATAATATATATTATAGGTATAAATGGTTATCGTTAGGAATCCCTGTGGTTTATAATACATTTTAGATTTAGTCAGTGAACATAGATACAGAAAACAAAGGTATATACATGTACAATGCCATCCATAATAACCTTTACACTTTTGTAAATGTTTGATTAGATTTTGAAATTTTACAAATGCTTAGAAAATTAAAAACATCATCTTTACATACCAGTACATGTATTACAATTACAGTTGTATAAAGTAAAATTACTCTTCTTTCAAATGATTCAGTCAATTCTAATTTTCCCAATGCATAAATACATGTAAAATAAGATGTATTTGTAGCAATGAAAAACCAGCTTTTTATAAGTGTAAACATAATTTTGGATGGCACTGTAATTTGTTAAGTATTTCCCGAGTTTTTGATCAATTCAAATGAACAATTTTTCATAAATTTAGTATTTAAAACATTTATTTTTTTACTAAAAGTGTGGATGAAGTATTATCTCAGGTCATGAAAACAAACTGTGTTATATACTTTCTGATTATTTCTTACAAATGTTCAATGTATAAACTAATATATAAACTGTATGTATAGTATATTGTATTTTATATTTTTGTTAAAGAAATTGTTAATGTTTCACGAAATATCAAATTGTATATCATATATTTTTGTTATGTTTTTGTTATTGCATATTATAATTTTAATTCTAATAAATGTTACAACATTTCAATCCCTACCCAAGGTTCTCCAAGCCAATCTTTAAGTTGATACTCTCTTTAAAAACTTCTGTGTATTCACAATCTGAAATATGAAAATACTGATTTCCATTAGACATTGATTACAGTTATTGTTTTCAATTTGTGTCGTCTGCTTACATAGCAATGACACAACCAGGCATGTTTTCAATTTCAAACCACTAAATTTGTACCACTACAGAGAGAAAGATATAAAATTAAATAAGGACTCAAATATTTTTTGCATATAAATGTATATGTATTTATTAGGGGCCCATACCCCTTGACTCCACCCCTGGACATCTATTTTAACATTGTATGGACTTGTCCCATTGATCACCCCTATAACCACTCAATTGCAAGAACATTTATTTTCAAAAGTCTAAGGACCAGGCCCCTTTACCCTTCTCTAGATCCACCACTGCATTGTATATAAATATTTTGTTAGTTCAAGTATTTTAAAAATCTTTAGGGGGTTAGGTTCCCCCTGGAGCCCCCACACCCTGCATTGTATATTTATTTTCATAATGTAACAAATTTATATTGACCATGTATAAAATATTTATAAAATAAAATTAAAAGAATATCTAAATGTTGCTTCTTTGTTTGGACTGTTTGCATTGGATTTAAAATTACACTAAATCCATTCTACACAAAGAAATCTCGACCTTGACATTGGTCAGCCTTTGTGTAATCACGTGGTTGAAAACAACAGTGACTTCAAAAACAAGTCTATAGAGAATTAAAACAAAATTAATAAATAAAGAAAATAAATTATAGTACAAATTCAAGATTGATCAAAATTTGAAAAAATAAAAATTTGCTACAACCCTAACCGGAACCGGAACTACGTAATGAAGTCACGTGACCAAAAAATGGGAAAACCCCTCAAGTCACATGGCAGTCATGTGATCATTTTTATGCATCACGTGACCGGAAGTGACGTCACTTCCGGTCACCCAATATGTTACTATAAATAGAAAAAATCGTAGTTATTCAAGTGGTCAAAACCGAGAACATTATACTTGTCAAGTCCAAGATGGCGGAATGGTGACAGACTACAGCTGGACAAGACGAAAACCAAGGTTAATTAGTTAGATAGTTAATTATGTGTGTACTAATATATATGTATCATGTCCGCAGGTAGCCAAGCAAGGGACCGGAAGTGCAAAAGGGACCGGAAGTACAGAGGGAGGGAGAGAGAGAGAGAGAGAGGGAGGGAGAGAGAGAGAGAGAGAGTGAGAGGAGGAAAAATTTAATTTTCCAAAATTTTTTTTTTATTTTTTTTTTTAATAAAAAACCCTGAAAACGTTGTATTAAATCATTTCTAACCATTAAATTAATATAATTCAGTTGTAAAACGTTAAAATGCGAATTTTTCAATTTTACCAGTCAAACTATTGTATGGGATTTCAACGAAAATTCACAAAAATTACCTCCCTTTGAATGTAAAAAAATAACAAATTTTCAAAAATTCGGGTTTTTACGGATTTTGGAGCTTTAAACGGCAAAATAAGCATTCCAGACGTCTTCTGAGAGCATTTCTAGTTAAAATGAGCATTTCTACACAAAAAACAAGCTATTTCTAACAAAATTGAAAAAATGACGAAATTTGACGAATTTCAAGCCCGAAAACTTCAGAATTTTAGAAAATTGGCCTAAATCGGCTTTAATTTAGTCGAAATGGCTAGTAATGAAGCATAAATGATTTAAGTTAGCCTTAGAAATGAAGAAAAATGTACAAACGTAAAACAACATCAAAATAAAAGAAAACATTCGGTACAGTAAACAGTTGTTGTGTCGCTAGATCCTAATGACTGAGAGTTGTGCATCGGGTCCATTTACCTCATGGTTTCTGACCTGATCAGGGGAAGTAACTCTTCCGTCACGGTTTTAGGGCGGAGCTTAGAGGCGCTTTGTGGATGACCACAAAGCGTCTCCGATTGCATTCTAGTTCTAGACGTTGAGCCTACCGGTCGACTCGCTGAGAAACTAACACGCTAAAGACAATTCTAAGGACAGGTAACATTCCCTGAAATAGATTAAGACCTTATTGTACACGGACACTTTATTGGCGACGAGGATTTTTGGTGATAGTTCCCACAATTTGGTCAGTTAAACGGCTAACAAATTCAGCAACTTGGGTTTGATTTCCCGCCATTCTCGCGTTCTCGTTTGCAGAATTTGGGGCTTTAGACCTTATCATTTGTTAGCAAGTTACTTTGCAAGGTAATTTTTTCGAGTTTATCTGGCATATGCATGCCAAAGTAGTGGTTTAGCACCCACGAATCAGAAAAAATTACACATTTCAAGGGAATTGAAGGTCCGTGGAAGTCACGTGACCTTGCTGCTGGATTCGTCCCTAGAAATTTCGCCCTGTACCTAAATTATTGCTTTTTTCAGTCAAGTTAATTTGTTTTGTTGTTGTTTTAGGCCAATATAGGCAAAATAATTGTTGTTTGTCTGGGCTTTGAAACTTAAGTGCAACAATTTGTCATAAATTAACTTAAAACCAACTTGGTTGTTTATTTGTGCTTGAGTGACTCTTATAGGGTCTATCAGCACTACAGTTTCAGACTGAAAGCAGTAATATCCATGCAATTATATAAGGACTTTTAGTTCTTGACTATTGTTTAAAGTGACAGGTACTTTTTAATTTATATTAAATAATTTTTGATTTAATTGGACTTATAGTTCAATAATTTGATGATTATTATTTATTTTATAAATTAGGGCGTTAGTCTAGCTGGTACATTTTGGATCAGGAGTGAGTGGACTTATAGTTCTACATTCCTATTCATTATTAGTCTGTTTTTATACCCCCGCAAACGAAGTTTTCGGGGGTATACTGGAATCACCCTGGTGGTTGGTTGGTTGGTTGGTTGGTTGGTTGGTTGGTTGGTTGGTTGGTTGGTTGGTTGGTTTGTTGGTTGGTTGGTTGGTTGGTTGGTTGGTTGGTTGGTTGGATATGTGGTCTGTCCCAAAAAATTAATACATTTGTAGTATGTTTATTTCTTAATGTATTTTAATAGAAGCTGTTATATACCATGACTTAATGGTGTATACAAAACTAATGTAGCTATGGAAACATATCTCACTTGTTTAAAATATTTAATGGTGTTATATATTTTAAATCTAATTTGATAACTGTATAGTATGCTTTTTTCTAAATAGATTTTTTTCTTGTCTTATTTTATTTTATAGAATTTGCACAGGCGTTTACAGTTGATGTTATATGCATGTTATTTCAATTCCAATTCAAAATGGCCGACTTGCGGCCATCTTGATTTTTTTAATTTAATTTAATAACTGCATGCTTATTTCTGAACAGATTTTTTATTTTTTTATTTTATAGAATTTTGCACAGGCGTTTACATTTGATGTGTACATACACTTTATATCAATTCCAAATTCAAAATGGCCGACTTGTGGCCATCTTGAATTCTTTTTAATTTCGTTTAATTACTGTATGCTTATTTCTCAACTAATTTAGATAGAATTTTGCACAGGCGTTCACAGTTGATGTGTACATACACTTTAACTCAATTCCAATTCAAAATGGCGGACTGGCTGTCGTCCTTTTTCTAAATTAATACAGTCTTATTTTGACTTATTACCATACATAAAAATTATTTTGAAAAGAAATTGCTTACAAGGTCTCACTAATACAGTTGATCAGGATGACCATTCTTCATCAATTTATATTCAATATGGCTGACTGGCAGCCATCTTGAATTTTTATTTAAATTACTGTATAGTACATGTATGTGTTTTTTTACTCAATTTTATCCAAATTTCGATCCAAAGTCTTTATTGATGTAGTTGACTTGTACATGGATTTACTTAGGATACAAATTCATTATGGCAGACTGGCAGCCATTTTGACTTTGTTTAAATAACTGTATAGTAAGCTTATTTCATCACCAATTTCTTCTTGCTGAAGTCTGATTGATTTATTGATTGATATATTGGATTTTACGGCTTATTAATGCAAAAAGGTCATATTACGCCGAAAACAATTGATGATACTATTACTTCAATAGATAATGAAGATTTTACGTCCTATATTTTATGATAAACATTTATTTCTGTCAAGTATTGTTTGGTTTTATTTTGGTTTTACGGTGCACCAACACAAAAAGGTCATATCGCGTCGAAAGCAATCAATGATACTATTTATTAAATCAATATTAATGATGTAAAGCTCTGTATCTTATTATATACATTTATTTCCTTCAAAAAGTTAAGTATCGCATATGATGGTACAGACTCAAAAAGTTCTTTAAGTGAGTTAACTTTGAAATGTTTGTCACGGATGTATTTAAGATCCTGGCAGTCAAGGAGAACGTATTTGACATTGAAATGCTCGTCACATGGTATACATTTAGGTGCTCTCTTTCTTTTGAGAAGGTATGAATGTGTTAATATAGTATGACCAATTCTACATCTCATAGTAACTATTTATCTCATTGATTAGCAAAAATTATTGACGAAGATGAATCAAGGGTTTATGGCTTTATGTCATGTAACTTATTAAATATAGCATTATTCCACATTGTTTGCCATTTTGACTTGCTGAAGTCTATTATGTACTGCTATTTTTATCAAATTCTTATTGTTGAACTTTTTTTTTTGATGTATTGATATTTTATCAAATTCATAATGGCTGATTGGCGTTATAGCTACATGAGATTTTAGATATTATTTTAACTTTACTTCTGTGAAAATAATGATCGGTAATTTAAGCTTTCTTATGGGGTATTTGTGAAATTCTTGATACAAGATATTGTAAATACTAATTGTTTGATTTAAATTGTGCATTTTTGCAATTGTCTTATTTTTTACTTATTTATCAAAAATTACAAACACATTCTACATTTTGCTCTTCTGGTTACAACATACTCATGATGAGTTTAAATGTGATCACTCTTTGTCTGTTGTTCCACTTTACATTCATAATGACCAAATGGTGTTCATTTTCATGTAAAAAATCATTTGACATATGACAACTCTGTTCATTTTGCTTTTTCATAAATCTATAGTGAATTACACTGTAATTTGCTGTTTATTTCCAATTTGATTTTTGCATCCTATTCTTTTCATGGTTTTTATGCTTCTTACAACATTTACCCTTTTGGACTTCCACAATGTTGACTTGCTTTTATCTTGAAATGTTGCTGTTGCGGGGGTATTTTCGCCACTGGTGGCAGTTCTAGTTGATCTTGCCTGTAAGAAATTCTATTTCTACATTAAATATTCAAAAACTGAAACATTTGTTACTGCCATTGAACTTTTAGTTCAATATTTTGGTATCAAATTAAGAGCTTAAATCCAGCTTGTCTTATATTTTGTGTGAGTTTGTGGACTTGTAGTTCTATTTTTCTTACTCACTGTTTGTTTTCGATATTGAGTGCTAGGACTTTTAGTTCGGTACTCATTTGAATACAATTGTTCATAGCTAGTTACCTTGGTCAGTCTGTTATACGAAACAAATAACTTTCTATTATTATATACATTGGTTTTCTGGGTCTTTTCTTTGTACATTAGGCTTTACGCAAATATTATTTCAGCTATTTGACAGTATTTATATATTATTAACACCCCATCAAACAAAATGGAAAAAGTTATTCATATAAATACTGCTACTCTTGAACAACTTAAGTGCATCCCTGGTATAGGGGATAAGAGAGCCAAGCAACTGGTTCAAATGAGATGCTTGTATGGGTCTATAAAAAGGGAGCTTTTGGAATTAGTTCTTCAATCAGAACTTAGTTCTAAAACGTTGGAACTGATTGACTTCAGTGAAGAAACTAAGGACCCATTTGACTTCAATGAGTTGCATTACCGATTAAATGAATGCCCCAGAACCAGTATAATGAATACCCCAGAACTGACCTACCGACACTCTCTAATCTGTGGACATCCCCAAACAGTGTCATATAACACCATGCCCACATATACATGTGCCAGCACTAGTATGGTGGGACCTTACAGTGGTGCAGTGGGGATGGCTTACAGTTCTGTTCCTACCAGTGTGACTACCTTTTCTACTCATGCAAGGGTACCACATAACCCCAAAACTATAGATACATCTCAGGGTAATCCGAAGACAAAAATGAATTTGTTTGAACAAGCAGCTGAACAAGCTAATCTGGCACAGTTGTCTGATCCTAAGCTTATGGGATCTTCTAGATCCAAACAATATCATGAACTAAATTTAAGTGATTACAAATCTGAAAAAGAAGGTAAGGGTAGAGGTGGTGGTACACCAAAAAGGGAACCAGAACTTAGAATGTCTGAAGGGGTAAGATTTCCAAAATCTTCCAAAACAGATGAGTTTAGTGCGCAGTCACGACCGGAAGTCAGGTCTTCTAGATCTAAAAATTTAGCAACTGCTGTTAATGACACAGACAGGTCTTCTAGATCTAAGTGTGTTAACAAAAACCAGTCTCAGAAGTATGACTCAGATGCTTCAGAGAGGTCTTCTAGATCTCAAGATACTAGCATCTGTTCAGAGTCAGATCTAGAGAACAGGTCTTCTAGACCTACACCTCTAGAGGCTAACTCTCAAGGCTGTCATAGGTCTTCCAGATCTAAGACTATTAAACAAGAAAGGGAGACAACTACCAGAAGAAGATTACCTAAATCTGCTCCGGTAGACTCTGACTCCCAGGTTTCGGAAAGATCTTATAGATCTCAAAAGACCAAAGCTAAAGAATCTGTATCAAAAGCTAAATCTTATAGATCAAAGCAAAAGAAATATGAGTCAGATTCTTTTTCCAGCGAAGATGATTGCACTTCACAAACAGATGTGACCAGTGCTCAGAGCTCCGATACAAGTGACACAGATGATTATGAGTCTGCTAGAATACACAAACATAAACGTCACTCTAAAAGAGTCAAGTATCATTCATCTTCCACCAAACATCAGAAGAAACATGGAAACCCTAAACACTTACCAAAAGGACTGAAGTTTGACGGTAAGACAAATTGGACTTCCTTCAAGGGAAAGTTCAATAGCTACAGGAAAGTTCTCGAATGGTCAGAAAGTGAAAGTCTTGACTATTTAACCTGGTGTTTGGAAGATAAAGCTTTGGACTATTTTACTATTGCTTTATCAGCCGATAGTAAATGTACCTTCCATACACTTATGGAGAAGTTGGAAACAAGGTTTGGTTCCAAAGAGCTGGTGGAAACCTCAAAAAATAAATTCAGGCAAAGCCAACAACAAGTGAGTGAAAGTTTGGAAGAATGGGCCGATAGAGTATTGACAATGGCCACAGTTGCTTTTAGTGACAGTTCAGAAGATCCTCTGAGAATTGAAGCAGTTACCAAATTTTGCCTAGGTCTTGTAGACAGTGAGGCAGGAAAACATGTTAGTTTCCAAAGACCAACCTCAATGGAGATGGCAATGAATCTTGTGAAACATCACCAATATATTAGTAAAGCGGTGGATCATAAGAAAAGAGGAAAATCAAAAGATGATGTTAGTGTCAACACTGTCTCTGCTTTATCAGAAGCTAGGGTGGAAGAAATGATAGCCAAGGCTATGCAACAGGTGTTGAATAAGCAAAAGCCGAGGTCTAAATATTCACCAGACAGATCATCTAAACAGAAGTCATCTCCAGAGAGAAAACCTACATACAAACCTTCTGTAAAATCTTCAGTAGAGTGCTATTTTTGTAAAAACAAAGGCCATATGAAGAGTGAGTGCAGGAAGTACAAGAAGTGGTTGGAAAAGAAGAATTCAGGTGATCAAAAATCCAAGGATTTAAACTCCAAAGGGTCGGGCAACTAGACCAATTGCCTGAACCCGCAACAAATAGTGGTCAACTGCCTGCTTTACCAGTAGATTCTAGTGATGTTGATGTACCAAGGAATACCAAAAATTATAAACAACTGTCTAAAACACTAACCTATGTTCTTAGACATGAGCCAGATACCTTTGGTATAAAGTTGTCGTCAGGTGGATATGCCTACATCGATGAATTACTACAAAAAGTTCCCAGTTTACAAAAGTTCACGGTGGAAGATGTGAAAACAGTTGCTTATGCTGACCAGAAACAAAGATATACCATCAAGAAAGAAAACTGTAGATGGAAAATATGTGCCAATCAAGGCCACAGTGTGGAGGTGAATGAATTGGAGTTATGGCCTATTCAGTCATCTCACGGTTATCCTGTGGTTGTTCATGGTACAAGTAAGAAGGCTTAGAAGAGCATTAGAAGGACTGATCTCAACAAAATGCGAAGAACTCACATCCACTTTGCAACTGGTGAACCGGGAAAAACAGATGTCATCAGTGGTATGCGATCCTCTTGTGATGTATTAATCTTCATTGACTTGGAGCGAGCATTACGGGATGGTCTGAAGTTTTATAAATCAGCCAATGGTGTCATTCTGAGCAGTGGTAATGACGAGGGCATTATCCAACCCCAGTATTTCAAGAAAGTGCTGGACAAGAACACCAGGAAGCAACTTGATCATGGTCTTATAGAGCATGATCAATCGAAGACTGAACCAGAAGCACAGTATCAATCAACTTCTAAGGACTCGCATTCTAGACAAGAATTGGAAAAAGATCCTTTGGATGTTAACCAATCTAATGCGGATTATGTTCAAGAAGATGCAGCCAACCGTACAGAGTTAATAGATGATACTGTTGAAGATGTCAAAACCATTGGCATTCATCAAGTGCGAGCTGGTTCTTCTTTTATCAAGTTAACTGTAGGCGACATCACACTCAAGGCAAGGATAGATTCTGGTGCTGAAATCAGTATTCTTTCTGAAAAGGTTTATAACCAATTAAGAAGGAAATCTGCCAAAATTAAGGAGGTCGTTATGCAAATGGCTGATGAAGATGCTGTGTTGAATGGTTTCATTGTGGCTCCTTTACCTATCAAGATTGGAACACAAAATTTCAAGGAAAGGCTATACGTGGCTCCAATTAGTGATGAGATGCTATTTGGGCATGATTTACTTCATCATCTGGGTATCTTGTTAGATCTACAATCCGACACCATTTTGCTGAATGGAGAAAGGATACCACTTGAAACCAACTTCAAGAATGCTAGTGTCAAAATCGCCAGAGTTTCAGTTGGAAGAAGGACTGTTGTTCCACCAAATTCTGTTGTCAGGTTGAATTGTGATATCAACACTACCATGGATGAAGATTATTTCATCGAACCAGTTGATGAGGTTAAAGTACTGGTGCCTCGTACAGTGACAGCAGCAGGTTCAAAACCTGTAGTATGTTTAGTAAATGCAACTGACAAATACAAAACGATCAAGAAAGGTATAATTATTGGCACAGCACATGCAGTTGATTCCTTCCCAGAATACTTGGATGATACAGATTATGGTAACAATGCCGGTATAAAAGCAGATGCAGTTGACACTTGTGGGACTTATAGTCCAAATATTCCAGCAACAAACAATGTTAACGTTGCACAGACTTGTAGTCTGGATAGCAAAAACACATCGTTTGTTGAGCAGATTCCTGAACATGTAAAAGCTCTGTACGAATCCTCCACGGAACATTTGAATGCAGACCAACGTGACAGATTAGCAGAGATTCTATGCAAGTACGGTGATGTCTTTGCCAAACATGACTTTGACTTGGGTGATTTCACGGGTATCGAGCACAAGATAGATACAGGTGAAGCAAAACCAATCAAACAGCGCATGCGAAGAACCCCTGCATGTTTTGCAGATGAAGAAGAAGAACACTTGAAAAAGATGCTTAATGCAGGTGTGATTCAGGAGTCACAGTCTGACTGGGCTTCTTCCCCAGTGTTAATCCGTAAGCGTGATGGATCTGTCAGGTGGTGTATAGACTACCGAGCTTTGAACAATGTCACGGTCAAAGATACTTTTCCACTACCACTTATAGAAGACTGTCTGGATACTCTTTCCGGAAGCATTTGGTTTTCTAAACTAGATGCTAACAGTGCTTATTTTCAAGTGAAAGTTAGTCCAGAAGATCGCAAGAAAACCGCCTTCATTACCAAGTATGGTCTTTTCGAACATGTCCGAATGGGTTTCGGAATGACCAATAGTCCAGCCACATTTTCCCGAGTTATTGACTTGGTTTTGCGAGGTTTAACTTGGAAGATAGTTCTGGCATTCCTGGATGACATTCTTGTAATGGGAAAGACGGTTGAGGAACACCTTCAAAATCTAGCCACTACACTTGAGAGATTCCAGCAACACAAACTAAAGCTGAAACCCAGGAAATGTGCACTGTTCAAGAAGGAAGTGGAGTTTCTTGGAAGAATTGTTACTGGTAACAACCTCAAAATGGCAGCTAAGGATGTTCAAGTTGTGAAGGAGTGGCCCACACCAACGTCATCTAAAGATGTTGAAAGATTTCTGGGATTGGCTAACTATTATCGCACATTTGTTAAAGACTTCGCAGCTCTCGCCAAGCCATTATATGGCTTGACAGGGAAGAATGCATTCAAATGGGGTGATGAAGAAGAGGCCGCTTTCCAAACCCTGAAACAGTCTCTTGCAGAACCACCAGTTCTGGCAATACCCAATAACAGTGACCCATTCATCCTAGATACTGATGCTTCAGACTATGCCATTGGTGCAGAACTCATTCAAGTGCAGGATGGTGTGGAAAAAGTAGTTGCTTATAGCAGTTACACTTTAACACCAGAACAAAGAAACTACTGTACCACCAGGAAAGAGCTGTTAAGCATCGTAAGGTTCACTAGACAGTTCAGGCACTACTTATTGGGGAAGGTCTTCACCGTTAGGACGGACCATTCTAGCTTGACATGGTTGCTAAAATTCAAAGATCCACAAGGTCAACTGGCACGTTGGATGGAAGAATTGGCATTGTACCATATGGTGGTGAAACACAGACCTGGTTCCAAACACGGTAATGCGGACGCTTTATCAAGAATACCCGATTCACTTAGCCCTTGCCATTTGTACTTAACTGGTATAAGGATATCCGACTTGCCATGCGGAGGATGTCATTACTGTAAACGTGCAGACGAACAGTGGGGCACTTTTGCAGAAGAAGTCGATGAAGCAGTAGATATTGCCAAGAAAACTAAAGTTGCTTCAGTGCAATCATCTGCTCTTGAAGAGACCTTGGTAAAAAGTGGTGAAAGTGAAGATGAGGAAGTTTTGGAACTTATGGCTGGTGAGGAAGCAGTATCAAGTTTAGATCTGGGGAACAGTCCGTCTCATTTTGACATTGTGAGAGAAGATGTTGACTCTTATAGAGTTTGTGCCTGCTCTTCATCACAGAAACCAGAATGTTCTGATGAGAAGCAATCTTGCTGGGGGTTTTCTGTAGCTGAACTTCAAGCTGAACAGTCCAAGGATCCTGATTTGGAAATTATACTTCAATGGCTCAAGTCATCAAAAGAACCTGAAGAAGGACCCTTGTTCCTGGCAAGCAAAGCAGCCAAGCATTACTGGTTGAATAAGGAACTTTTTGTGTTAATGGATGGTGTGGTTTACAGAAGAAAAGTTGAGGGAACTGACCTGGATCTGGTTGTACCAACTAGCCTTAAAACTCAGGCTATGGAATTGCACCATGATATACCATCAGCTGGTCATCAGGGTGTTGCGATGACTAAATGCAAGATGAAAGAGAAATTTTATTGGTATGGAATGTCCTCGGAAGTAGAGTCCCATGTTTTGTCTTGTGCGATTTGTAATCAAAACAAGAAAAACAAAGTGTACGGAAAGGTTCCTTTGACTGAGTACCAATCGGGATCTCCAATGGAAAGAGTTCATATTGACTTCATTGGTCCTCTCCCAAAGTCAACTCAGGGCCACGAACACTGCCTGATGATGGTGGATCAATTCACTAAGTGGGTGGAGTGTGTACCCTTGCCATCCCAGAAGGCAGAAGTCACCGCGAAAGCAGCGATTGATGAATTCTTTTCAAGATTCGGATATCCATTTCAGCTTTTCTCGGATCAAGGCAGAAACTTTGAAAGCAAGTTGTTCGAAGCACTTTGTAAAGCTTTGAAGATCCACAAGAGCCGAACTACACCATACCGTCCTTCAGCGAATGGACAAGTGGAAAGGTTCAACCGAACCTTAATGGATGCCGTCAGATGTTTTTTGGGTAAATCTCAAGATAGGTGGGATCAGCATGTTCAACAAATAGCTGGTGCTATTCGATCTTCCGTTAATAGAAGCACAGGGTATACTCCAAATATGCTCATGCTGGGAAGAGAAGTAAATACACCTGCTCACATTATGTTCCCGAACACCAAACAACCTGCCGATAGCTACGATGAGTATGTATCTGGTTTGGTGAAGTCTTTAGGGAAGGCCCATGAAGCAGCTAGAAGTACACATCAGACTTCTTTGAAGAGAATGAAGAGGAACTACGACCTGTGATTGTTAAAAAGCTTTCAGCTTACTTGTATCAAGTCAAGCTTCGAAACGCTGTGTTTGTTGCCAATCACGACAGAATGATGCCATGTAACGATCGAAAGTTACCCGATTGGATCATCAAATATCAAACCTCGGATCAACAAGAGACCGAGAAAATAGAAGATGATGACACAGTCTACTGTACATGTAAGAAGCCATGGAGCGGAAGATTCATGATACAGTGCGACTTCTGTGATGAATGGTATCACGGTTCATGTGTTAATGTATCTGCTACTGATGCATTAGACATAAATAAATATAGGTGCCCAATATGCAAATAATTTGAGCAGAAATACTCAAAATTAGTTTCTGTTGTATATTTCAGATTTAAAGATGGCATCTCATGATTTCGCAGACACTGTGGAAGAATATCTTGCCAACAGAAGAATATATCGCCCAGCTGATGAATTCATTTCCAAGCTGGCACTATGTTCTCGCTGTATGGGTGGAGGAGACAAATTAAAATATATGAGGGAGCTTATTCTCCAGATGGTGGCATTGGTTAAGTCCAAGTCTGAGGAGAATAGAAATAATCATCTCCACAAAACATGGTTGAAACAAGCAGCTAAGGCTGTTGAGATGTACCAACTGGAAGATAGAGCTTGGATAAGCGATAACATATGGAAATTGCCCAAGCTTCCAAGTCCAGTGGAACAAGAATTTGATCCAACTAAAGGAAAAAGGGACATTAGGTACTACCCCACCCCAAGTGGTGAAGAATCAATGGAAGCCCCATTGGGTGAAGAACCCATGGAGTGTCAAGAGAATATTGATGAGGAAGCTCTCCTGGCTTCATCCCCATCAGTATCACCTAATTCCATCTGTGCCAATAGTCCGGTTAGAAGATCACCCAGGATAGCTGGTTTCAGAACTTCTAGTTCGACCAGTGTAAAGACAACCATGTCGGAATCAAGAGCTTCTAGTTCGACTAAAGCAAGCTCTACAGTCACTGGTTCCAGAACTTCTAGTTCAACCAGTGTGAAGCCCACCCTGTCAGTATCAAGAACTTCTAGTTCGACTAAAGCAAGCTCCACAGTCACTGGTTCCAGAACTTCTAGTTCAACCAGTGTAAAGCCCACCATGTCAGATTCCAGAACTTCTAGTTCTGCTAAAGCAAGTTCCACAGTCACTGGTTCCAGAACTTCTAGTTCAGCCAGTGTTATGACTACCGTGTCAGAATCCAGAACTTCTAGTTCTACTAAGGTTAACACAACAACCACTGGTTCCAGAACTTCTAGTTCAACCGGTGCCAAAGTCTCCACTTCAGGATCCAGAACTTCTAGTTCAACTAGTGGAGAAGTCATATCGGGTTCTAGTGTTCTTAAGAGGCCTGCTCCCATTGAATCTCTGAAAATTTCAGTGTTAACGGGTAAGCATGCTGATGAAGAACACAGGAAGATTGAATTGGCGTATGGTCAAAGGAAGGACAGAAAACCAATCCAGTGTTGGGTCCAGGAATGCAACATGTCAACAACATACCTGAAGGTGCATTCCTATAGATTCCACATACCATCAATCTTCGATGAACGCCTTAATCCAAGTGACTTGTCCATTTTGAAGAGAAGAAGAAGTGCCCTACTTCAGGCCGCTAGATGGCTTCTTGGAAAACCTTCTTCACTGGACGAGTTAATTCAGTTTGTGGGTATTCAAAAGATGCTACAGGTAACTGATAATTCCATCATCATGCCATCGCAGGCTTTTGCTATGCAAGAGTTCTGCAAATTCCTGAAGGTGGAACTACCGAAGACCTTTACATTATTCCCTTGTAACTCGGTGGGCATCCTTATCCATTGGAAGGTTGTTCTTTTGATGGCTGCAAGTCTTGCGGAAGATGAACGTCAGTTTTGGTTCAAGACGTACAAGTCAGAAACTGGACAACCTGAACCAGAAACCAAGAAAGAAGACCACCGTGAATACCCCAAGGCGTTTGATGCCCATTTTCATCTGGATAGAACCCTGGACGAGCTAGAATTACCTTCATATGGATCTCTGGATGATATCTTGGCGAAGGTTACAGTCAAGGAGTCGAAACGTGTGACCCTACAGGGAGCCGTGACGATCTACTGTGATCCCGAGTCCTACCCTTCAGATAAGGATCTTGGTACCTTACCAGATCACATACAAGTGGGAGTCGGATATCATCCGAGACATGCCCGGTACCATCATGGTTTCAGAAGAGATGTCGATTCCATCGAAAGGCTGTTAAAACATCCTAAGGTCATCGCCCTCGGAGAAATCGGCATCGATCATACGGAGCCCATGAGATACTGGGCAAGACAAGTGGAGGTATTAGAGAAAATCTTGCCATTGTTGGAGGACAGACACGTATTGGTGCTGCACTGCCGTGGAATGATGGGAGATGATGGCACAGAAGCTTACCTTCTAATGCTTCATTTTCTCAGAAAACACGTGCGCTCCAGGCACCCCATACATTTACATTGTTTCACTGGGGACCAGTACGTCGTAACAAAGTGGCTTAAGGTTTTTCCCAAAACCTTGTTCGGATTTACCAACCTGGTCAACACTTTTAGTGATGACCAAATCAAAGCCCTTCAACAACTTAAGGACAGCCAGATTCTTCTAGAATCAGATGCCCCTTACTTTCCGGTGAGAAGCTTGTCCAAGACTTCAACCCCCGGGCTCCTGAAGTATGTCGCAGACGCAGTTGCCCAACACCGAAGGACGACGGGAGAAAAGATTCTTGAAATCACCGTGAAGAATGGCAAGGAACTCTACAAGTGTTAGTTCACCTATGTATAACATATGCACCCAATCCATAAAACAGAACAGTGATTATTCTAAAGTTATCTCATATTTATTCAAATGTGAAAGATCGCTGGACAGGTTTATCATGAATGAAACTTGATGTCGGGACGGTGGACAGATATCTCAACGCAATGAACAGTCTAGAAGACCTGAAATTGAATAACTGTGTTGCTGACTCTGATCATGTGACTCTCGAATGAACTCATATGTTAGTTCTTCATCGTGATGAATATGGACATTTATGGACGGGTTGGTGCATATGTAAGGTGAACTCCACAGGGAAATAATTTAGACATTGGACTTATAGTTCATATCTACTTCAGATGTAATACAACACTGGACTTATAGTCCTTGTTGACATCACGAAGACAGTCCTCAACTTGGAACTTATAGTCTCCTAGTTGATCCTCAGAGAGCTAATACTTCAACTGTCTACTGTAACAGGAAATGGTGGATACCTTATCTGCTATTTGACAACCAGGTAGAAGGTGAAGTTATCCATTTAAATGGTCTTAAATGGATGAGGTCTAAGGGTATGGCAGTCTCTACGTCTGTAATGGTTGTACATGGTAGTGCATCCTGGTGAATAGAACGGTAACACAGATGAAGACTCCATTTGGTATAATTTAATTTTATTCTTTTACCCTTAAGACAAAATGTAGCATTTAGCTCCTGACCGTGTGGCTCCTATTTGATCATAAACTCACCCCATGTCTGAAACTTCTCAAATAAAGTCGGGGGGAGTGTTGTGTCGCTAGATCCTAATGACTGAGAGTTGTACATCGGGTCCATTTACCTCATGGTTTCTGACCTGATCAGGGGAAGTAACTCTTCCGTCACGGTTTTAGGGCGGAGCTTAGAGGCGCTTTGTGGATGACCACAAAGCGTCTCCGATTGCATTCTAGTTCTAGACGTTGAGCCTACCGGTCGACTCGCTGAGAAACTAACACGCTAAAGACAATTCTAAGGACAGGTAACATTCCCTGAAATAGATTAAGACCTTATTGTACACGGACACTTTACAGTGAACAGAGAGCATTCGTAAAGAATTTTGACACCAACATGAGTTTTCCTTTCTCTATCAGCTTAAATACGATTGAATAATGAAAAGCAAAGCTAAATACAAATTAATTAAAGTTTAAAAGACACAAAAAACATCGTAAAAACCTGTAAACATAAAACGAAAGTAAACTTACTCAGACCATATCAGAAAATGTCAAACTTTAAAATCCATTTCTAAGTCATTCCAGCTCTCAGGAGCTAACAGTATGTTTCCTATGTATATATCTAGTTCCAATTAACATCCAATTATCACTGAAATTAATTAAAAACACTCCAATTAAACAATAATCACATATTTTCGTGTCCACAAATGTCAATAAATCCAACAAAATAAGTCATAAAGTATGACATCACGTGACATCTTAGATGCAGAATAAAGGGTGCTGGTTCAAATCCCACCGGCTCCATACAATTTTTATTTATTTTTTCTTTAATACAACACTCAAAAATACTCTTCGCTACACCACAAAGTCAGATACGCAAAAATAAAAATTCAAAAAGAAAATATTTTATAATTTAAATGTCAGTAAAGCGAGAAATTAACCAGCTACGTTCATAATCAATCTTTGCTAAATAGTCACGGAAATTGCCGAAGTTTTACGATGAGTCAATTATAATACTAATCCAAGAACTTCGGCAAATTCCGTATACAATACGACACGCCCCGACTGTTTAAAAATATACATGGCTATCACAACAGTTGAATTGCGTAAAACTTACTAACATTGATTTCAGGCTCGTATGAACCATTTAAAGATCGGGGGGACCACCGTACATTATCACCCCTCATATATCAGTAAGTCCAACCTCTTTGGGGTCTAAACAAAGGCTCATCATTTATAAAAATAAAGGTGTAATCACCTGATCCTCGCTATTCGTACGGCCATAGAAAACATTAATAA